>JABJVR010000265.1:0-21210 GCA_025773905.1 Chitala chitala | reverse complement strand
CAGATAAGGGTGTTGTTTTTTGTGAGTTCTAGATTTTCCTTTACTGATTAATAGTGTCAGTTTCAATTCCACTGCAGTGTTTTGGACAAAATAAATGGCTATACCTTCTATATTAAACCAAATTACTCCTGGCTTGACTGACAGTCAATAACACGTACATATGGAACCTCCACACTCTTTTCAGCAGCTGTCCTGTGTGCCAGTCACCTCACCCACTTACCCTGTGCCTAGAGAATGGCCCCAGATATAGAGGGGGTTCTTTCCAATCCTCTCCTTCACCCATTGGTACATGAAGAGTGCGTCTGAGGTCATGCCCCTCTCCGAGGGACTACCCTCTGAGTCACCCCAGCCTGAAAGACCCAGATGCAAACGTCTGTGTCTTGTGGTCATGTCAGCAACAGTGATTGTAATCACCCTTAAAGCCTTATAATTGATTCTCTAAACCTTATCATTCTAATTAAAGGCCTAGATCCACACTAACCAATCTCAAAAGTGTATACAGATATATAACCTTTATTTCAACTTTTTAAAATCTAATTTATAAAGTGCACTAAATATTAATATAATATAATATAATATAATATAATATAATATAATATATAATAACAGAAGGCCCATTTCTGCCCACCAGAATGAAAACTGTTCAGAGAAGACATCAAAGCCTGTACCCAACACAGACTGCTGCAGAAAGGTTAAACTTTAGAATTACAAAGGAAATAAGAAGCATCCCTACCTCTATAATCAAATGCAACCACATGATAGCCCAACAAACTGAGCACCTAGGGGTGACAGAAAAATAATATAGCAATTAAACAAAGTACTTTACATTTAAAGACAGCTCTCTGCGCAACCAGCCTAATAAACAATTTACCTTGTAAAGCTGGACTCTGTGATCGCCCCCTCTGAAAGAGACATATAGAAAGGTCTGATTAAAAAGCAAGTTAACATGCCTTTTACTTCCAGAACTGTCCAGATCAATGTCTTTCCTCATAAAACCTGGGCATCAGGACAGATGACGGCTACTTCTGCTACAATTCCAGAACAAGCACATCTGTATTTTAGAGCTGGTCAGGACAGGACATCTCACGGCGGTTCAGTAGGAGGGTTTCCTTTCTGCTGAGGGTGGGGGGGGGACACGCAAACGCTCTGGCTTCTATACAAACTCATCTCAGGGATGAGCTGAGCGGTGATGGGTTTTGGGTCACCTGATGCTCTTCCCAAAGCTCAGTATGTGACTAGCAGCCCTTGGCTGACAGCAGAGTGTAGGACAGCTCTCTGGGGGCGGTCAACACTTACTAGTGTCAGATGGGTATGGGAAGACATGTATAAAAAACACAACTGGAGAGGGGTAAATAAGGATAAAATCAGAGAAAGATTTAATTTAATGACATGGACAACCCACTAGCTAAAGACCTTACGCACATCTCAGAATTCTGGCATTTATAGCAAGATTTCTGATTTCCATGTCCATATGCTGCATATATAAAACTGAAATTACTGCAGATTTAAAATTCATAATCAGTGTATAAAAGTCCACCAGATGTCAAGTGTTCCATCTTTTATAGTTTACTGAACTATAAAAGATATCTTCATAGAATGAATCAGAGGTCCAGTTTGTAAAAATAATTACTTGCCAAAAAGTTCAAGGTCACATGGCTTATGGGTATAAAATATCACCGTAAACGACACCTGAAATTACAGCGGGGTGGATTAGAGGTGGATGTTGGGGGGGGGGTGGTGGTGGTGGAGGTTATCTACTGTTTCAGACTTATACTGGAATTTTCACAGAAAAAAAAGGTCATAGAAAGCTAAATTAACCAGCCCCCCCAATAATTCCTGTGGGAAGATGAAAGGTCTAAAAATAATACTGAACAAGTCATGGCATGTCATTGTAACAGGGGAAATTACTCTTGTAGGTCAAGAGACATGTTTATATTTTTCCACATTGTGGAAAGCAGAAAGAGCTTACCTGGTCCCAGCATTGCCATGCAGGTAGAGTATGACTGGGTGTGATGATTGTAAAGTCTTCTCATACCATGGCTGTTCCTTCCCCTGTGCCTCCTTCCAAAGCTGGGCTGGAACTGTGTGCCTGTCAGGCGAACAAAGAGGAAATTGCTGCAGGCTGACCCAGAATGCACTTAGGCTGGGAGCCTCTCTTACTGTGCAAGTATATACCATTGGCGAGCCCACAGAGCCACTTGCTCAGACCATTGACTGCCATTGGGAAAGAGGCCTTTTTATCATAAACAAGCTCATGGGTGTAGCCTGCCCATGGTGCACTGGAGGACTCAAGTCACCCTCTGTGTCCACAGGCATGCTGCCTTGTATCTGATGTGCAGATCCAGCAGCCCACACTTCTGTCTCGCCTTTTATTCAAAGGCAGGACACAGAAACTCTGCCAACCTGGCTCTGGTCATTGTGATCACAGAGCTATAGTGTTCAAACCACTCACCACACTCCAATACTGACACCTTGCTCTGGCTGCAGGTATAAGTTACAGGTGTGATTCAGGCCCTGGTCCTGGGGCCTCCTCAGGTCGATGAAATAGGGCACCCGCACTACAAAGAAAAGCAGACACACTCTCACTATGGCATCCAACTCTGAGAAAGTCCACAAATGTGATGCTTAACAATATTAATGTGCAATCAGTGACAGTAATTACCAAATTTCTCTAGTTTTCAGTTATTTTATATTTAGCTGTATCCTTGTAACTCTGGTCACTGAAAAATTCTGTCATACGCACAGCATGAATTCATGTAAACAGTGTTAGAGTACACACATTTACAACACACAAAATTCTCTTACTGGGGTCTCTGGTAAGAATTGCCATGCTATTCTAGCTGAGAAAAGTATCACTCATAGCATCAGTCTCATTCATAGTAATTGACAACTTATTTTAAGACAACAGCAGCTTTTGTAACAAAACTTAAAATATGCTCACCACATCTCTTACCAAAATTTTGGATTTTTGCAATATTGGAACTTAGTAAAGGAAACGAGTAATACAGCTCATAAGTGACAGAGGAAGCTGCAGAGAACAGGTTGGTATGGAAAAGGATGATCCGCTGAGGCAACCCCTAAAGGGAACAGCCGAAAGAAGTGACAGCTCACCCCATCGTTAGCAAGTAGAAGAAAATTGATTACAGTTGTAGGACAGGATCAAAACTGGAAACCTAATCAGGTAAATTTCTCTGCATTTCTACTTCTACAAAAGACGAAGAAACTCACATATTCTGTAAAGTCGCCTGTACCAAGAAAGGTCACGGCATCACAGCAGAGCACTAAACTGTGTGAATGTCAAACACCAAAGAGAAACTCACATGATCTGTGGTCGCCTGGACCAAGAAAGGTCGCGGCACCACAGCAGAGCACTTGAGCAAAAACGACAATGAATCTTGCGTAGTACGAAAATGATCAGATGCTCCCCATTACATTTAACATTTGTCGTGGGACGTGCGTGCATCACTCAATGATGAAACCTGATTTTGAACAGACTATTCTACATTCTTAACTCCACTGACTCAACTGAAATCTAAAATAAACACAAAGCCACCACCACACAGCATAGCAATCCATCTCACAAACACCAGGCACAAAACAAAACATCCTTATGGTTAATAAGGGTTTAATTTTCCAGCAATGTAAACGTCTACTTGGAAAGTAGAAACCAGAAGCGAATGTTCAAAAGCTGCCAGGAAGGTGCTTACATAGCAGCTTAAATGCCTACGAAGGAGATTTTTTTTCCGGACATTAATCATTTTCACTTCTTGTCTCAGCTTGAACAAATTTAGGAACCAAAAAAATGAACTGCAGCGAGTCACAGTACAAAGTAAGGGACCGGTCATTTTTCACATTTTCACAGGATGATATCCTATATTTATACTGTTCAGAGGTTACCAATGCAAACAACAACAATATGTATGCAGATACAACAGATCACAAGTAATCCATACATTTTTACATGTAACAGTAATTTAAATATGTGTGACACACACAGTACATCAATTCACAGTGGACATGTTAGCTCTCCTGGACAGTTGCAGATGAATCGACCAGACAGCCCATTCTGCACCTGTGTGCTGTGACATGGTCCATTTATTTTGGGCTTGGCTATACGCAGCCATTTCGACATTACCTTGCTATCCACTGGCCTCTACAGCACTTGAAACCCAAGCAACACCTCATCCCGCCCTTTTGATCAGCCCAAGTTCACTCAACCAGTCGATCAAAAGTTCCTGCTTAAAAGCACAGCCACAGCCACTGACGCAAGATGCGGGCCCTAGGCCTACGCACATATCTGGTTTCATTTCCAGCTTGTTACTACATAACATTTGTCACAGTTTCAGTCCTATGCTGAAAGCAGCTCTCCAACATGAGCTGAATGGCAGACCGCCTCGGGCGAAGCTCCACCACTGGTGGGGGACGGACTGGAATGTCCAGTTCGCGGTGATCAGAATGCGGGTGGTTGGTTCTGGGAAACGTGTCACTCTCTCAGGCTGCAAAGCCTGTGCCTGGGTCAGGAGCCAAGCTTGACAGTGTCACCATGCCCTCTCGTGTGGTTTGTCTTGCGAAGACCAGGCGCTTCCATGAGTTAATAAGGCTCTTAAAGAAGTCCAATAGGTGCTTGGACATTCATTATTAAGATGCGGACAAACATAACTGTGTAAAAATCTACTTACCAAAATTTAAAAAAACTAGTTTAGCTTGAATGGAGGGGCACAACTTGATGATGATAGGAATGGCTAAGTAAACACCCAGGAGCCACAGGAAGATTCTCTTCAGCCTGGAAAAAACATCATACCTGAAATACACACACAGACATTGTAGCATGTCAAAGCAATGTCTGTAACAACTCTAGGCACAGTGTGCATTTATGTTTTTTTGTAAAAAGGCACACAACAAAAGCAAGGCTTGCACTGTGTTTTAAGATCTCACTTGCATTTGCATGAAAACTCATTAGGGAGACATACCCAAAATCTTGGAAGGGAAATCAATTTTGGCAACTGTGTCAGATGCACAATTTGGTGTGAGTGATAAAATGGTTTTGGTCCAGTGTCAGTCAGCGGTATTAAGGAAACGGCAGGACATCCTATGCTGCTGCAGCAACAAGCCAGGCAGCCTTATCCTAATGGCATGACTTTGTGCTTAAGGCTATAACTAGGGCTGCTTTCTCACTGCACCAGCTACCGATATTTATTTATACAAAAAGAAGTATTACTTATTACAAGTACTTCAATTTTTCATTGATTTCTGGTCCAGTACCAGCAGTGATTGGTACTATTTCCCGATTGGCTATGCAAATAATCTGCCTCAAAGACAAAATACAACTGCTATCTTGGAAAAGTGTAGTTATTAACTCAAAATATGATAATTATGGATCCATTGACAAATATTACATATTTTTACTTCATTTATTATTGTGTGAAGAGACCCAGGCTTCAATCGCAATTTGGTCAGAAGAGATTTAGCAAGATCTGATGGCATGAAAAGAAATGAAAATGTATTTGCGACAATAGCACGTCATGTTATTATGCTTTTGATATGGCATCAATGATATACATATTATGATATTCATATGCGTATTTCACATATTGTATCAATATGCAAAATTGCACCGGTCACTGACCGTACCAGTTTTCACGGTAGTAGTACTGTTCTGAACTACCAAGAGTTTAGTACCTGGTGCAGTGAAAAAGTGCCAAATTGTGTAATGCCATAAACAATAGCTATTGTGACGCAGTTCTTCCATTAACCCCCCTCCCCCCATATATCCCCACTGACCTCAGACCTAATTTGGGCAAGCAGACCCTGTAAACGGTCTCCTTTAGGTCAGAAAACATTATCAACTGACAATCAGTCTTAACTGAACAATTATGTACTACATCAACTAGGCAGAATAAACACAATTAGACCTCTTCCTACACAGCTTGTGCCACTGATTTCGATGCTCACAAGCACGTTATAAACAGCTATAGTTTAACTAACTGCCTTCTTTCCTCAGGTGAAAGCATCAACTTATAGTTGCCAAAGAGAGCACACTTAGAAAGGGCACAATCTGTGGTACTGCAAATGCTAACAGTTATGGCAGTAGTATATAACTCCGTGTACGTGTGCACACACACGCAGTCAAAACAACAACAACAACAACAACTCAAGTGTGTCTCCCTGTGGAGACCACACGGCCTGCCTCTGCAGAGACCTTGTTAGCAGAGACCTCTTCAATTCCTAGCCTCACAGATATCTCTCAGAGGGGTAGCAGGGAGGGGCAAGTCGGGTGGACCTGGCTTTATCCGAGAAGGCTATAAACATGGATGTGATTTCTCACACGCCGGCGGTTTTTCTGAACACAGGTGTCAGCAAAAAGCTGAGGCAGGACAAAAAAATAAGTAAATAAAAAGGAACGAGCTGAACTGGAGATGTCTGCTGCTGCTCCGTGTCCTACTTACACTGGAAAAGATAAGATTTTCCAATCAGAACTGAGATCCCTTGCTCTCGGCTAAAATAAACACAGCACGACTCAGTTCTCTTAAAGCATTGACGGCCTTTGGAAAACCACCTGTTATTTTTCCGATGTAATCATGCAATCATAAATATATTGCACACACAACCTGTATTGCTATATATAAAAAATATTAGAATTGGATAAATGATCCAAATTCTTCAGATACCATTTGACCATTTACAACCACATGTCAGGCAACAGTACAATTTCAGATGTCAATAAATTTAATTGGAATATAATGTATTAAATAAATACTGGTTTATTTGTTCCCCTTCTAGTCAGAAGTACTTTTAAAAGAGGGTTTCAAAATTATTACTGTTATTGAAATATGGAAAACACCTGTCTTTATGAAGGTGAGGTACAGCGATACTGAATTTAGGTCCACAACAAGTTAAGCCATGGAGCAGACGGGTCATTCCATGTGAAATCACTAGTGGCTTCCAGACTGACCACCTTGGATGTGCTTCATACTTTATGTAAATAATGTCATTGTACTAAAGTAGCATGCAAACTTAGCTTCTGAGATATGAAGGCTTTAACAGAGGGCATGGCTCTAACTTAACTGCAAACAACAAGTGTTGTTAAAAAATTACACACTTCCATATGTCCTTACTTTTACACTATTCATGCTTGATCTTTAACTTCTAAAACAGCTGGGCCACAGCTGAATATCTGCCAAGTTATGGCTTGCTGAAAACTGTATTAACACAGACACTTGTCTGTTCTACCACTCTTCTTCACAAAGCACCACAAAATGTAGCTGAACGGGTTACTCAAATTTTGCAGAAACATTCAGCCACTATGTCTAAGAGGGAAAACCCTTACTAATTTAAGTAACATTTAGAAGTTCATTTACTAGTGATGATGAGGTTGCTAGGTAACAGTCTCCAATTTAAAATTAACTGGCTCACACAACCTAATGTTATGTGCACTTAAATTACATAATATTTCATCTTTACCCATGATTGACTTCAATAGCAAGAAAAACAGTAGTAATTAGTTGAATACAATAAGAGCACACTGAGGTCCATGATAACCCCTCCCAGTCCGTGGAACATCTGGAAGTCCAGGCAGCTACAAGTGTACAGCACAGTAGCAGGCAAGTTCTGATTTAACAGAGCTTCCATAGGGCACACTGGTCAATTTAATGTATGGAGGACCAGTTTTTTTATATTATATATTCTGTATATAGAAATATGCAGGTTCCTAAAGGATAGAAAATGCCACAGAACCCTCTGTGAAACCATACGAATGACACCTGATCACATTGAAAAGGCCCATATGTCACAGACATGGAGAACACGCTGTGACCCCATCAGTACTGTACCTGCAGGCTGTGGAAAAGTGAGAACAAACAGGATCACATTAGAGCAACAGCCAAAATGCTTTAGCAGGGTGACACATCAGATCCGCCCCCCCCATACCGAGGAACTGCTATGCCACATCAGTTGGCGGGCAGCAGCCTCCATCAAAAGGTCACAAAGCATTACAGCCCACACTCATCGCATCTAAGGATGTACAATAAACACTCTCAAAGGAGAAGGCAAATTTCACAAAACTCCATTACTGATGTGTTAAGCAGATGTACACTGAAAACATCATTGCTAGTCAAGCTATTTTTATAATCAGTCAATACTGTTGTGTGAAATGTCATAATTTGTGGAACAAGTCTCTCTGAGAACATGATTTTTTTTTTATTGCACTGTGGGTATAATGCCAGTATCACAGCAAACTCAGACGATGGCTGCAACTTTCAAAGGAAAAGTCTTAAGGGTCAGATTACACTGTGGGGAGACAAGTGAGCCAGGGGTCGACTGCTGTTCCTGCTGCCTCCAAATGCTGATCTCCATCCTCCACTTGTTCCATAACTAAGGGTCGGGGGGTTGGAGGGGATAGACAAGACCATGAGACAACCCAATCTGCTGAGGGGGGAGATCAGAAGGTAGAAGGATAATCTGCCCTGACAAGCACACGCATGATCACAGCCACTCAGTCTACATGGCCTTCAGCAACTGGCTGTGTACACCGAAGCTGAGCCCAATTACAAAACCCAGTCCACCCTGTCCAGGCTGCTCCTTTACAACCCAGTCCACCCTGTCCAGGCCGCTCCTTTACGAGTGAACATTGCAGAAAATGGCAGGTCATACGGCTGGTGTTGTAGAGTGCTACTGAAGAAAGTGACACATTTAGGACTTTATACTCAGCTCCGATGTTACCCATTTCTCCTCATTTCACTGACAGATTTCCATCGTGACCCATTTTTCGCCACTGCTTTTATCCATTCATGTTTCAAGAACACACAAATATGAAAAGGGCAAGTTGTTTTTGGCGAAACAACTTGACATCTTTTTTGTCATTTGACAAGGAAAAAAGACGCACGATGTAGCCAGACTATGCAAACATTCAGATGTGCAGAGAGAAGTGGCTGAATATCAGTTCCTATTTCCAGCAACTTCTCAACAACATTTTCATCTCCATTAGGTACCTGCATTAATGAAAAAGGAAAACTGTAAAAAAACAGCCAATTATCAATGGCAGGAAAACACTTTTGTGCCCTGACAAATCACTAGCCAAATGAAGTGGAAGGACATAACAGCTGTGTCACAGCAGATGGCTAGGTGTGAACAGGTCACAAAGTTTGCAGAGACCAATTAAAACGCGATGAATCACTCTTTGCTTGGGCAGCCCACTAACAAAACATGAGAGCAGAGGAAAAAAAATGACAAAGGAGGCTGGAAACACGGCACTGAAAACACGGCACAACTTATTACGAAGCATAAAGAAGGACAGTTATAGTAGGGTCCGTTTTTACCAAAGATAAGTGAACATTAAGGGCTCAGTGCACCTTTAGCCTCCAATTAAACACTTTCATTTGACAAATTCCAGCCTAGACAGGCTGGATGTGGCCAGCATTCCTAGGTTAATACACTTCAGTACTGAACCAGGAAAAGAAACACTATTGTAGCTCTCTGAAAACTCAGACAGAGGCAGAAAGGCACACTCCACAATGACAAGTCAATTTCTTGCAACCTTTCCTGGTTATTAACTGCAGGAAAACCCACATTTTCCTGTGTAATGAATTGATCAGCAACGAACAAAACACAATTATTTGTGGAGACAAAGACTGCTGCATGACAGAACTTTACAGGCAAAGACCAAAGTGCAACAAAGAAAACCTTATTCTGAGGAGTATCCAAAAGTCAAAATCAAAGGCAGTGATAAGCACTGGATCTGAATAAATGGAGCTTGTTATTAATTTAAAAGACTTACAGTATTTTGTCAATGGGCCATGAAATATTTTCACACTATGAGGAGATACTAATCTCACCAGTCACGATAACCTTTTGTGTGGTTTCTTGCTGCAAGTTGCTAGCATATTCCTGATGGTCCCAGGTCATGAACAGAGATTGTTAAGAGATCTCAAAAGATTAATTTGTGAACAAGTCATTGTGCACGTTTCACTGTGTCATTTGTAAATGAGCCTACGAAGGTCTGGCATGTCTTCTAAAAGAATCTATACATTGTAAATTAAAAAAAACTAAGTTCTCTGGTGTAACCAAACCTCTTACAAGTTGAACCAGATACTCAGGTCTTGGGTGGGGAACATGACTTCAAGGGACACACTGTCACAAATGCCAGAGTAAGGCCCTGAAATGATAGCTTCTGAAGTCAGAGCACATGTGCAATAAACACATTTTTTGATTCTTGAGAATCAACTCCAAAAAACTGGATGACTTCCTGAAATGCTGCAAAACTTCAAACAAGGGGGGAAAAAAAAAAAAAAAAACATCCAAAGGGCTGTAAATCAGTTTCCCCACTTGGGGCCAATCCCTAGAGAAAAACGTATTACAATATTACATATTACAAATTTTGGCAAATGCATTACAGCACAGTTAGTCTGGGGAGGAATCACACTTCCGTGCATCTCAGCTTCATTACTCTCCTGTCAGTATAACCTCATTCTGTCTGCAGCCATCGTGAGGCTTGTCCTATTATTGCCCATTTTGATTAAATGATATTCCCTTGTCTGAAAACATCCCCAAAGATGTACAACCTGAAATCCCCACAAGCAGAAAGCAGTGTGCTCAGCACACAGTCAGTGTTGAAGGTCAAGAATAAAGACCAACTAAAATCAAGGTTAATAAACAAACAGTTCATTAGACTAAGAAAAATTTCACAAAGGAAAATAACAATTCACCATTTACTAGAATCTGAAGTGTTTCACACCATCAAGTTAACTTAACAGCAATGTAACCTTATGTAACAGCAAACTGTACTATAACTGATGAAAACTATTTACTTAAAAAAAAAAAAAAAAATTATAAGGATGCCATCTACTGCCAAAAAAGACCTTTCAATCACAGTTAAAATGTCCACCTCCCTCATGTGACTCAATCTGATGAATTTGTTTTATAAACCAACACAAAAAGCCTCCAAGACCACAATAAGAATTGATTCACTGTTGCAATTCAAAACATTTGAATGGGCCCTAGCCATACTGATGCCTTAATCATGATCAACCATGTGACGTACAGTACTTGCTGGGACTGCTGCCCTCTTGCATTTGCACTGGTGTCAAATTCAGGATACGTGCTCCACAGCATCTCTGAGCGAGGCAGCCTTGTCTAACAGGACCCACCTAAGCATAGTCCCAATCTGACAGCGTGTGGAATGTACCAAGGCTGGCCTAACCGGATTCTGGGGATTTGTGTTGCGGCTGCTGTGAGCTGTGCCAGTAAAGAAGGTAATTAACAAAGTCTGACCTTAACAGCTTAACATACCTACTTACCACATTTAACATCTGGTGCTGCAGTTATAGTATGTCCTAATTTGCCTCAAAATAGTAAGAAACAAAAAAAATTATGATGCCAAGGTTTATTTTACACACTGAACTTACTGAGTTGTAAATTTTGAGAGCTGGACAAAGAATATAGTCTTTCATGCTCCCTTTCATTTTGTCATTGAAACCAAGTTTAAAATGTCACCCCTAGTATCCATTTACACACAAATGATTAAAAGTAGTTGGAAACAAAACTACATCCCTGATGACTATTTTAGACATTGAAAAATTAAAATAATTGGAAGTGATCCTTATTTTAACATGTCTACGCTACAATGCATGAAACATTTGTTTTGTAAAGTACATTGACCTACCGGATTAAAAGCATTTTCCATGTCAAACGTTAATAACATTCTTCCAGAATATTTCAACAGCTCTGAAAACAGGACAAAATTTACATTTTATCTACATTAGGCGATAGACAAGCATTTCGTTTTAAATAAAGGACGAACGACCTAATATAAGATGAGTGTCCTTTATGAGTAACATACATCTGCCCTCTTTACATATTAGGGACCTTACACCTGTCTCGAAAAACGCCTATCGAATTACGATTGATTTGAGACCCGCTTCCATTAGATGATGACAGCAGAATACGTAGCCAAATGATTTTGGTTATTCTCACAGTATGCACTTAACAATACAAGAACATAAAGTAATTGGGGTGATATGCGAGTTAACGTGCGAACTGGTACTTTTACGTGGATATTTCAGTACACAAATTAGTTTTTACTCATGAATCGTAACTTCAAGTCAGTGTTTTTGGATAAAAGTTTTTTTCGGCATCTGTACACCGTTTCAGCACTTGATAAGTTACTGCATTATTCCAGTTTAATACCTTCTATATTTATTTCTGCAACGTGCCATCTACTCCTATACATTAATATGATCAGAAAACACCTAGAATTACTATGCGTTATAGCCTAATTCTAATGCACACCATCCATATTAGTAAACGCACACAGCTGACGTAAAATAAACCAACATTTTAAAAATACAAACCAGTACAATCAAACAGAAGATCTAAAAATTCTGAAAACAGTTCACTCTGTGTCCCTGGATTTATTTTAATATAGATACCGAAAATGCTTAGCCAGTCTCTTAAAATGGTGAAATGCTTATTAGGTCTTTACGTTTAATGGTATTATAATAATAATTATTTTTTACTTTATTATTATTATTATTATTATTATTATTATTATTTTACAAGTTATATCAACCACGAGTCAGATTAAAACTTCCAGGGACACCATAGAAGAAAAACTAATTAATTTATATATCTATATTTTTATTTGACCAGAAAGACATTTTGAAAATCCCAAAAAAAAAACCCAAATTTTCCAAAACAGCGCGGAACTGCAACATCTAAAAATAGGCTTTTGCTGTACTGGTATAACAAATCCTCCACGACTAGTATAGCTATAAATTAATTCCATTAACCAAGTGAAAACGGTACCTTCTTCACCGTCTCATGTAGGATACGGCAGCCTTACCTTCTAAATGTTCTCCCCATCGCCTTAGGTGAGTCCACATCCACCGAACCTAAATGAACTTCTGGTTCCGAATCTCCATCGTCTTTCTTGTGGCAATGCTTTAAATTCCGACCAGTGTCCAGCAATGTACTAATGACCGAACTGTCATTATCCGCGGTAAGAGAGTTATTCCGCTTTCGCATCCCTGCAAATTAAATGTGCAACGAAGAAATTATTAGACACTTTAATTAAAGTTAAAGGGGAGTCATGTATTTATGTCCCTGACTGCAAACACGCAGTGTGCGCAGCGATGACTGTACGATATGTGGGCGATCCCTGAACAGTGCGGTGGCCAGTAAAAAGCCGGAGGCACGATGCCGTTGTTTTCACCGCCAGACCAGCTGATACTCAGCACTTCGCTACATTGTTTGCAGAAGTCCGGTATCTGCAGAGACCAGCTGATCGATCCAACCTTTCCCCCAGGTTTCCGGCACAGCCAATCAAAACAGACCCGTTCTCCAGCCTTGGTCACAGCCAATCAAAACAGACCCGTCCTCCAGCCTTGGTCACAGCCAATCAAAACAGACCCGTCCTCCATCTTTAGGCTTGTCAAACTCGCATACGCTTTGGCTCTGAAACCTCTTAACAATAAAACAGTTGCCAAACACTCGATTTAAACTTAAACAACCGCACCGTTCTGCTGACATTAATGCATGCGATAGCTACACTATGTAAATCTGAAAGACATCAACAAAATATATGAATATTCAAGGCTGATAACTTTTCAGACAAGCAGAGGTGGAAACTAAAGTAATCGTGTTAGATGTATAACGAAACGCTAATATATTTAGTATACCATTTAAGATGAAAAACTTATGCTACTTCTGTGTGTATTGTCCGATAATCTTACATTGGGTACACGATCTGTGAACTGTTGACACTCATTAATCATGAATACGCGACAAAGTTAAATAAGTTGTTACAAAGAACTTACCTTAAGTGCAATGGCTACGTTGAAGTAAACAGAAGAAAAACTATAGGTTTCCGTAAATCGAACAATTAGCAAATCATCTGATTAAAAATTTCGTACGAATTAAATAGGCAGTAATTTGTTTGCTATCTTAAAACAACAACTGTCATCCGTCAGTCATAAATTGACCTTTCAAATAAAAGATTACGGTAATATAGAACAACATTTTGACAAGAACCGTTCATTACATCTACGGCGTCATGCAGGCTTTGCAAACGATTTTGATACTTTACACGGTTTGTCCTAAAATATGCCCGTAATTTCCGTCCACGTGACTTTATTTACGCATTTAGAATTTTGCCGCTAAAATATGTCGACTAAGGGCTTTGTTGTCACTGTATTAGAAACACAATACAACGAAATTTCTATGTAGTGTTTACTGTTATTACAATGAAAGTGTAACGATCTCACAAATTAAAATCGCGATTAAAGAAGATTCGTATCTAACCCGCTAATCAATTGAAAACTGTTAATTTTGGTTTTACGTATACTGCGACGACCGATTTTTCCACTTGACAGAAATAAAATGTTTTGTGAAAAGGCAATTGAGTTGATCAAGGAACTTCACCGACTTGGAGATGGCCAGTTACCGGCGTTTAATGTGAGTTTGTCGCCGTTCTAGGATGATACAGTGGTTCATTCAGAAAGGAAAGCAGTTTATCCACACTGTGGCGAGATGTCCTTAAAAATGTCTGTTTCATGAGAACAGCTTTATAAACGTCAACCATTTTTATTTCAAATTTGTCAGTGTAAATCGAAGTAAGATGTAAAAGTTTATCTTCCTTGTTGTTCCAATAGGAAGATGGTATTCGGCAGGTACTTGAAGAAATGAAAGCGCTGTAT
Organism: Chitala chitala; assembly: GCA_025773905.1. Classification (NCBI taxonomy): domain Eukaryota; kingdom Metazoa; phylum Chordata; class Actinopteri; order Osteoglossiformes; family Notopteridae; genus Chitala; species Chitala chitala. The sequence goes on along the minus strand of JABJVR010000265.1, from coordinate 6,523 downwards.
GAGCAGAACCAAAGTGACGTGTATGTGTACATTTTTTTAGATTCAGACTTTCAGGTTCGTACTGTAATCTTTTCGTCTCACACTGTATCACTTTTTGTGTATTCTTTGTTCGTATGTCCAGGAATGAGGCAAAATCTGAAGGCAAAAGTGATCTGATTCCGACGATCAAGTTTCGACACAGTTGTCTGCTGCGGAATCAGAGGTGTATTGTAGCGTATCTGTAGGTGTTTTTCATGATTACTTATACTGAGAATACTTGCGTTGATGGCGTTAATTTGGCAGTTTGTCTTTTATCACTGATATTCCTAATCCCGTTTCCAGTTATGACAGACTACTGCGTATCCGAGCACTAAGATGGGAGTATGGAAGTGTGTTGCCAACTTCTATTCGGTTCCACATGTGTGCAGAGGAGGTGAGGATTGGCCCCGTATCAGGGTTTTCTAGGCGGACGTGCTATAGTGTGGTCGTTTTCACATGTAATAAGTCTAGTTTGAGGGCACTGAAAACACCAAACTTATTTCATACTGAAATCCTGTATTGTCATAAAATATTGTGGTTACTGAATCGACAGTAATCCCATAAATGCAAAGTGATGTTTGTACATACGCAGAACAAAATATATATAATTGCATGCATGTGAAAAATGCACTTTAGGATGTTCAGCCTCAAGGTCCATGTGACTGCCAATAGAAGTATGTTGGAGTAAAACGTATGATGCTGTGGCAACTGTGTCTGTACTTTTTATGGTAAATGTTGTATTCTGCCTGGTCAGTTGGAGTGGTTTAACCAATATAAGAAGTCCCTGGCTACATACATGAGGTCATTAGGAGGAGACGAGGGTCTGGACATTACACAGGATATGAAACCTCCCAAGAGTCTGTATATAGAGGTATACTAAGCACATGCCACCTTTGGTTTTTTAGGATCATTCCATTTCACTGTTTTCAGTTCTAAACATCTTTTCAACCCACGAGGAAAAAAAAAAAAATCTGATATTTTAAAGTTTTTTTCTTTGAAGGTTCGCTGTTTGAAGGACCATGGGGAATTTGAAATTGATGATGGCACTGTTATTCTGCTGAAGAAAAACAGCCAGGTAACTTACAGCACAGAGAGAGAACAAATGGAGATTTTAATGGTCTTGAGTTGACAGAAATAGTAACATTGTGTACTGAACAAACAAGAATTTACAGAAAAATTTTGCAATACTACACTATGTGATAGAGATCTCCTCTTTTCCAGCACTTTCTTCCACGCTGGAAGTGTGAACAACTGATTCGTCAAGGAGTGCTAGAGCATGTGATCTCCTAAGGCAATCAGCATCACCTGGCATTATTTCTATTATGTTTGACAGTAATAACATACTGCTTGCTAGCCTTTGTACAGTAACCTCTGTGAAGTAGTACTTGTGCTTCTGCAATCCTCATTGCAAACAAGATTGTCAAGTTTGTGAATTGAAGGCAGTTGGAAGAGATATTTCCCTTTACAGCTGAACTTGGCAAATTTAGTTTGGTCTTTGGACATTTTCTTTCAGTTCCTTTACAGGTAACATGTTATTGAAACAATACATGCATTTTCTTGCCCCCCCCCCACTTTCAAAACTGTTAGGTTAAATGATGAAATGTATTTTACAGCATATCATGATTAAAAGTTTTAATGAACGCATCTATTGTATCAAAACTATTTTTAATGGATACTTAAAGGTCTTAAAACAATAACACCATGGCAATTAAGTACGATTACTGAAAAAGATCAGTACTGGTCACTTTTAATTTCCTCTGTACCACACAAGTGACTTGATACTATAGGTGTCAGATCTGTCCAATAACTGGGTCACACTGTCTGCTTCATGCCAAAGTACAGCTTCTATACTAGTCCTGTACAATACTCAGACATCAATTAAAATTTAATCTTCAATCTCCATGCTTCAATGTCTTCCATGTGGTTACCACAGACCACTACACAAAATACCCTGACAGAAACACTGGGATTCTACAACTGAGTGCAATCATGTTTTCTGCTGCTTGAACACCTTGCACTTACTGTATATTTCGTATGGTCGTCCCTTTAACCTGCAGAGGGATTAACATGGCAGCGGTGGGAAAGGTGATTCAGCAGCAGGTCTATGGCTTTCAGAGGCTCCTTGAGCCATAGTAGTGGCTATGTGCTCAAAGAGATGGGGGCAATCCTGCGTAGCAGCATATTGAGGGCAATGACCTTTTCCTCTAGCTGGTAGTTCCTTCTCTCAGCCACCTTCTGGCGCTGCTCCGTCACCTGCAGAGCCTTCATGAGCTGTGCATTCTCCACGTATAGGTTCTTCAGCAGGATGTCTGACTTGGTGTTCTTGGAAAGCTAAAGGGTAACAGCAGGCAGATAAATAGGCACCAATCTGCATGTGTCACATGGTGCAGTACCATGCACTGTGCTTTAATTAAAGCAGCTGAATTCGGTACTTGGGGCAGAGAATGAGAACATGACTTAGGGTGCACATTTTGGATTTCAACCCACGTTTTCATACTGTTAACTCAGAATAATTGACATTAGTTCAATATAGCCCACAGCTGTCTTGCTATCCCCTGACTGTTGGTCTGGAAGACTAAATTTTTACCTGTTGCTTTAGCTGGTTGACCTTCTCCTGCAGCATCATGCGAAGATTCTTCAATTTGGCTTCAGTTTCCTCCACCTTCTCCTCCATACGTCTCATTGCCTTCTCATGCTGCTCCTTAACATATACACATATGCAAGTGACCCATCCATCTATTTGCTGTACTGCCTCATCCAAATCAGGGTCACAGGAAGCCTGGCTCCCATCCCAGGAAGCTCAGGGCAGTGGACACCCTGGGCAGGGTGCCAACCCACCACGCCACATACTTACACACAAACGCACACTACAGGCAATTTGCAAACGCCAATCAACCTAACCTGCGTATCTTTGGACCGTGGGAAGAAACCAGAGGAAACCCACCAAGCACAGGGTGAACATGTAAACTCCACGCACACAGACCTGAAGCAAGGATCGAGCCCTGGACCCAGAGGTGTGAGGTGATAATGTTAATCACCACGCCACTGTGCTATCCAACAAGTGACCCATTGGGACAAAATAAGGCTTTTAATTCAACAGATTGCAAAAGCCAACATCATCTAAAAAGTGTGCATTTATTAACTGAATATGATTCGAAACAATCGTGTTTTTACTGAGATAAATCGTTCATAAAGCCTCTACTTACAAACCTGAAAGACACCTGTACTACGGTAACCACTATATTACACTTTGGCCAGACAACAGTTACAGTGTGGGTTTTTTCATTTGTCCTTACATCCACTATTATATTACTTTTTTTGTAATTAATTTTTTCTGAATTTTATCTACTCTTTTTCCAAGATGAGTTGTATTTTGTTTGCAAGGCAGGTTATTTGCATAACCAATTGGCAACAAACACGTGGGCAGGTTCCCCCCCCCAAGTACCAAAGGAGTACACAGTTGGTTTGGGACTGTGGTACGTATTAGTACTACACTGGAACACAATGAGAAAAGTCCTGATTTTTTTACTACCAAAAAGCTCTGCATCATGGCAGAAAAGGGCCCTCAACCGATTTTGTTCTCTGTTCAGTAGAGCCACGATTATTACATAGCTGAAGGTGTACCGGCCCCCAAACACCCATAGTACTGTGTGTGCACGCATGGTAGAGAAATGCAGACATCTACTGCTGTTTGTGTACTCGCCCACAGCTCTACCTGCTGCAGTGACACCTGCACGGTGGCCTGCTGGCCCTGGTGGTTCAGCTGTTTCTCTAGCTGCTGTCCTCGCTGCCACTCCTCAGCCAGCTGGGTGTGCAATTGGGCCAGCTGCTCTTGGACACCTAGGCCCGCATGCTCCTTCGCCTGCTGCAACTCCCGTGCATGCTGGGACTGCATCAGGGCCAGGGCTGTGTCCACCTGCAGACACTGCAACAACATATGCTATGGTTACCATGCTGAGGATGGGCAAACAGAATCGTGGAGGACACTGTCAGGGTGAACAATCAGCAGTCCAAATGCTGACCTGGTCCTGAGCTTGGAGCAGCTCTGTTTCCAGCTGTATTTGCTTGGCCTTCAATGTCAGGTTTTCTTGGGTCACCCTCTGAATCTCAGCTTCCTGGAGCTTCATTTGTCCTACCTGAAAGAGACAGGGCAGCAAGCGTACGGTATCCATCACACCTGCGCTGTACGTCAGAGCGATGTATAACACCAATATTTCTAATTAAAAAATTGTCACATCCCATTGAGATGCTTAAAGTATTCATTAAACTTTATCCTCTATTTAGCAATTACTTTGGTGACCCATCACAAGCAAGTCTGTGACACAATCTGGGTCATGATCCAAAGTTTAAGAACCAATGCTATAAGACAATGGTACAAAATACTAGGTTGTGAGACCAATGTTGATACAAAGTTGGGGGATGGTTTCCTGAACACCAAAAGAATTGCTTGGAAATCTTGAAAGACATTTCACCTCTCATCCGTAAGTCTTCTTTAGCTCGAACTAACTGGCTAGGAGTGGCAGGTATATAAACCTTGTTAAGTCATTATATACCAAGGTTTGTATACCTGCTGCTCCCAGCTAGTTAGAAGGAGACTTTTGGATGAGAGGTGAAAACATCTTCAAGATTTCCAAGCAAGTCCAGTTGCCAGTGAACAACACTTGAGATAATCACGACCTGGATGGCCAAGAACCTTCATGGACAATTTTCTCTTCGTGTTTTTCCCCTAAACTCTAATAAGGTCTTGGCAAATGCTGCATCGCTAAACAGAAACAGTATGTGGGGAGAGGAAAAATTTTTTCAAAAATTCAGAAAATGCATAGCCTGGTTCTGCGAGGTCTGACTACCAGTCACATGCACTGCGTTACCTTTAGGAGCATTTCCTGGTTCTGGCAGCGCAGACTCTGGCATTCTTCCTTTAGTGCCTGACTCTCCTCTTCCTCCCGCTGCCGGTGGGTACAGCTCAGCTGGTCTTTCTCCCTGCGCAGAGTCTCTACGCGAGCCTCTATTTCCTGCACCTGAGATAGCATGTGATGGGGAAACCATAGTTTTATCAATGTCTACCCCAGTACTCTATACAGCCTAGAGACCCACCTTAACCATGTCATTAGCTGCCATTTCACAGATCTTGTCACAATTCTAGAACACTGTAAAGGACAATAAATTTTAAATAATGCTAAGAAGCCTATGAAGTGTACATGCAACAGAGCAGAACATAGATTAACACTGTTATTGCTTTGTTTTCTTTTCCTTTCATCAGTAATTTGTCTACCATGTCTGTCTGCTCTAATGGGAAAGATGTCCCCCTCTGTTCTGTAGTTTTTTTTTGTACCCATGTGCAAGCATTCTGGATAGCAAAAGTATTGCCTGTATGTTACTTCATGACTCACTAGTGCTGTGCATTACAGTTGTAGAAGAACATAGAATAGGTAGCCTTTGTGACCAGTTTATTATGAGGAGAACCTACTGGTCCAGTCACCTCCATTTACAAAAACAAACCAAAGTCTCGGTTAATTTCCATGTCTTAGTCACAGACGCACCATTCTCAATTAAGACCGAGAACATAAAGTGTCCTTCTGCTATGTTTCTGTTGCACGGGCTAAATTGGTTCCAACCAGCATCTGGCTGAGGGGGTGGACACATGAGTCACACACTGGTGTTCTCTGCAGCAAGGGCATAAGTCTGACTTCCATTTTAAAACAGTATATTCAGCATCAGTTGCTGTCACTGCTCGCACTCAAGTGTTAACATCATAATATGGTTAGTAGGAAGTCCAGCAGTACCACGCTGACAAAAGACACATGCATGTCAAATGTCCAGAATTTGAACCAAATTATTATTTTTTAGTGTTGGAACTGAAGTAAAGTGATCCCCCCCCAGTCCTGCCTGGTAAGCAGCCCAAATGACTGGGCATGACCAACCAAATGCTCTTGAGCTGTTGGCCTTGCATTTCCTCAAAAGGCCAAATCTGAACTCTGTCCCATCCCCTGACAACTATATTTATTACCAGTGTGTTAATCCATATGTGCTTGATCTGCTTTATAATGCAATTGTGGCCTTCAACCTGTCGATATAAACATCCTCATAGCTGTGCAGCAGCCAGAACACAGTACATCTGTCCCAGAACTTGTTCAGTCCTTTCCCAGAATACAATGCTCCAAGGTAAGAGTATTTCCTGAGTGTCAGTAAATTCAAGCCTTCTGAAAATGAATTGATAAATGTATATTTTTCTATAAAACAAACAACTGTAGTTGCCATTGAATTTACATGTAAACTCTAAAGAAGACCTTCCTAAAAACTGTATTGTCATGCATATCAGGTGGTTACCTTATCCCTCGCTTCCTGAAGCATCTTCTGGTAGCTGGCCACATCCTGAGCTTGAAGAGCTTTTTCCAGGCTGACAGCTTGGAGTTCTGACCGTAGTTGATCCATCGATGTACTAAGTGCATGCAAAGACTCCTGGTGCTGCTCAACCTGTGGCCAGGACCAACACACACACACACAC
>JABJVR010000264.1:0-21545 GCA_025773905.1 Chitala chitala | reverse complement strand
AAAACTCCACAGTGTGGAGAAAAAAAACCTCTGGGGGCCCAAGGTTGACTGGCTGCCCAGCCCCTCCTGGGCATATTGACAGGATAGTCTTTCATCATCAACATTAATATTTCTGCTTAAAATGTATATTTACAAAATAATTTTTTATCCGTTTTCTCATATTTGCATATCAGGTGACCCCACAGTTGAGTTCCCATGACTTACAAACAAATACGTATTCCATTTAAGTCATTGGCAGAAACACAGTACCGTAAACACACCATCCACATTAGCATCTCTCCACATATTACGCATTCGCTGAAATGTTCTCCGATGTTTTTGCACATAAGGAGCAATACTGCATACCTGGTTACATGGTTATAGCAGATATTTTGCTGGTAATAGTAACTGTTGTCACACAGTGAACATCAATTTGATTTTATCTGGGTAATAATGCATTACACTGTTTTTAGCAGTATGGTATCTACATACAGTTTTTGGCTGTCTTCTATGATAATTCTTTTTTTTGTTCCTCAAATTTTTGTTCATTTTTGCATCTCCTCCTCAGGCGAGAAGCCCTTCTTGTGTGACAAGTGTGGGCGGGGCTTCAACCGCGTGGACAACCTGCGCTCCCACGTGAAGACGGTGCACCAGGGCAAGGCGGGCATGAAGCGACTCGTGGTGGCCGGGGACGAGAGCGACGGCGGCGAGGCGGGGAAGCTGCACTCCGGCTCCGCCCCAGCGTCCGAGCTGGACGACGGCGAGGTCAACATTGTCACCGTCACCACAGACGACATCGTCACCCTGGCGACCGAGGCCCTGGCTGCCACCGCCGTCGCTCAGCTCACAGGTGAGATCCGCCCTGGCAAAGGGGAGGCGATGAAAGAGAACGTGAGGACCAAAGGGCTGTAGAGTTGTGAGAACACCGGTGATAAAGGACAGTGTTGGAGGGAGGGGAAGGACAACGGATACCCACAGTGTAGTAAATGTGTCAGCAGCTCATGGTGAACATGGTCATAATCGGCTTTAATAATAAAACGTGATGTGTTGTTTTAGTGGTTCCTGTGGCCACTTCTGTGTCTGCTGATGAGACTGAGGCTCTGAAAGCAGAGATCACCAAGGCTGTGGAGCGAGTGCAGGAAGCAGGTAAGGCCGCAGTGAAAACACATGCGAGCACCTTCACCAAGTGCCACGCCCAGGTGCGAACATGCGGAGCTGAGCTGTTGTGCTTGGGCTTTCTGCTTCACCGATGTCTGACCGCACCGCAGATCCCAACACGCAGATCCTGTATGCGTGCGACTCGTGCGGGGAGAAGTTCGCCGACGCCAGCTCCCTGGCGCAGCACGTGCGCATCCACACGGCCCAGGCGCTCGTCATGTTCCAGGCCGACTCTGACTTCTACCAGCAGTACGCAGGCGCGGGCACCTGGCAGGCAGCGGAGCAGGTCCTCCAGGGAGGCCAGCTGCTGTTCCGCACCCGGGACGGGGATGGTGAGGGCGAGGCGGAGCCCGGGGCGGAGGAGGTTGGGCCGGCGGACGTGGCTCACGTGCAGGGGGACGGTGCAGATGTGGAGCCGGACTCGGGGGCAGAGCCAGAGGTTCTAGCTGAAGCGGAGCCTGTGGAGATGGAGTGCGGCAGTCAGGAAGAGTAAAGCAGAGGACAGGCCAGCAGCACTGGGGGCTATGTTCCCAGGATGGCAGACACCCTGCCAGTGAAAGAGGCTGCTGTTCTGTAGTAGAAAGGCAATAAAGCAGATTAACTACTGTACAGTGCAGTTCATCAGCTTCTGTTCAGTTCTCCTTCAAGACTTAGAGCAGGATGGTATTTTAGCCCTTATATCCCCTTTGTGGATTCACTCAAGCTGAATACTATGTCGTGTTCATTTTTTAGTTGAAGCGACTGCCAATAATATATAATGGACAATTCTATTCTGAGCTGATGCTCAGAAATGATTCATTTGTTGTCATAATGATGACTAAAGAATATTACGTTGTCTTCTTCCGCTTTCACTTCAGGTTTCGTGCCACAGTAACAAAAATAATGCAGTTTCTTGCTTTCCCTACTTCCTGGTTGCCGTTTAATTTGGCTGATGTCTTAAAAACGTAAAGACTGACAAGATCAAAAAAAAAAAATACTGCTTCTCCTGTTATATATTTTCACTGCAAGGAAAGGAGAAGTAAAATTTAAGTGTATATTCTTCTAGGGTCTGTTGGGGTGATTGTGTTTACAAGAGCAGTGCAGTTTTCTGTGTCATATTCTTTATTTATGCCCTTCCATGCTCACTGAGGTCAGACTTGGTTATGACAGAACCGGTGTGTGTGTTGTGGTTCACAGCAAATAAGGTTGGAATGTATGAAGGCTGCTCTGGTGTGGCTTGTGCGATGTGCGAGGAAGACCATGCAGACAGCAGGCCCCGTCTAACAGTACAGAGAGGTGCCTGCTCTTCACCCTGTGCTGTCAATTCTGATGAAATCACTCCATTAATAGCCTCTTCCAGGCACCTCCTGTTTGCTCAATAAAACTAAATGAACTCAAGCCTGTTGTCATGTTTGAATGTGTGTTTTTTGACTCACACCCAAATCGCACAGCAACATTACATGAGAACCTGATATTCGTTTTAATAATGGCAAATGTTAGCACCAGAAATTTAGATTCTTCAATGGGTGCTGTGTTAAGCTGTCTCTTGACAGCAAGACACTCGTTAGGACAATGGCAGTAATTTTTAATTTAAATGATATCTAAATCCTACTAACAGCAAGTCATCTTTTTCTGTATCCAAATATGGGAAATATTTAATTTCTTGTTAGTTTTTTAATAACACTATAACAAGAACATAAACTGGGATGGTTTTTATACTTAATCACATTTTATAGGGTTACTGCAGAAACGTTATTAATGGTGTGTGGGAGAAGTATGCATACACTGCAAAATTTAATTCTTGCCTGCACTTTTGACCCCAAATTTGCAACAATGAGTCATATTATTTTATTATTGTTTTTCTTTACAGCTAGAATGTGATTTAATCTGCATAAATACTGGATAAGTAAGAAATAATCCTGAATGTGTAACCTCTTATGAAATAAAACAGATTTTGGCACATTAGGAAACAGAAACACCGCAGGTCCACTATAACAGGGTGAATGACTTTATTTGCTATATAGCCATGTTTCATGTTAGAATTTTCCTCTTTTGTTCCAGTTTATTTATTTATTTTTATTTATTTATTTATTTTTTGAGCCTGTAGAACTCAATTTATCCTGAAAACATCCTTTCTCCTATTAAATAATAATTGTAACTCTGAATGATTTTCATTATTCTGCATTGTGTGGATTTACAATGGAAAACTTAATCATGAACAATTAATAACAATTTCCTAAAATAATTGTAACTGTTAACAGTTAATGTACATATTGTACTAGCATGCAAACCCTTGCATTGCTCTGCTTGTGTGAATTTGTATAAATAGAGATTGAGCAGGCAGAGGTTTGTATAAAGTACTGAATAATAGTATATGCTGTCATTGCTTTTCACAGTGCAGCTTTCAAACGTTCAGCTCAAAAAAGCTAAGCATGGTTGAGCCGGATTAGTGCCTCGGTGGGAGACTCCCTGGGAAAGCTCTGGTTGCCATAGGAAGTGGTGTTAGTGGGACTAGGTGGTGCTTACCCTGCAGTCTGTGTGGGTCCTAACACCCCAGTACATTGACAAGGACACCATACTCTAAAACGTGGCATCATGCTTAGGATGACATGTAAAACTGAGGTCCTGACTCTATGGTCATTAAAGATCCCAAGGTGTTTGTAAAAAGTAGGGGTGCACCCTGGTGTCTTAGCCAGATTTCCCCAATGGGTTTTATCAGTCATGGCCTTCTAATAATCCCCATATGTGAACTGGCTGTTTCATTCTCTTCTCCCTACCTATAGCTTTCTGGTGCTGTCCACAGCTGACATGGCATCAGCCAGGTGGATGCTCCACTACGTTAGTGAAGGAGGGTCTTTTTTTCCATTCTAAGGCGCTTTGGTGTCTTGAAAAGTGCTACACAAGTGTAACGTACTGTTATTACTTGCATTCTATACTAATGACAGCAGGTGGCAGCAATGCTTAGCAATTTTAAGAGTAAGCTCCAAATTTTTGTTTACATAATATTTTTATGGGTTACTGGATCCCTATTGCTTGACACTTCCAGGGTGGTGGGTTTGAACCTGTTTCACAGCACTTTGTGGAGTTTACCTGTTCTGCCTGTGTATGCATGGGTTTCCATGTAAGTCTTTGGAATTCCCAAGTCACACTGGGAAATGTAAATTACCTTTAGAGAGAGAGAGAGTGTGTGTGTGTGTGTGTGTGTGTGTGTGTGTGTGTGTGTGTGTGTGTGTGTGTGTGTGTGTGTGTGTGCATTCACCTGTGTTCCCTATAATGGGTTGGTGCCCTGTAACACAGTGTACCCTGCCTTGTGCCCTAGGCAGCCCATGGGATAGACTTCAGGCCACCCACAACACTTTGCACAATAACAAATTTTAAGTGGTTGGAGGATGGATGGATAATTTTTATAATAATGGTCATACAATGTCCTGTGGCAAAATGCCTGCTAAACCAAAGTTAAAAGTCTTTAGAATTAAATTGTACAGCAAGTAGAGAAAATAATCACCCCTTCCAAAACATTTCCATTTAGTTGCTTTACATCTTGAAATTAAAACAAAAAACTGAAATTTCCCAGCTTTATTGACTAATTTCTTCGTAAAACATCCAAGAAAAGAAAAAAATAGGGGAGATTGCATCATACTCACTGTAATGCCTCATTCTCTGTTACTATATATCAGAAAATATGGAATTACTTTAATATATTATACAATATTACAAAATACCATTCAAATAAATTTACTATATTTAAATTAGATAAAAACCAGTGTCTATACATGGAAACATAGCATATGTCAAACTTTGGATTTTCAAAACAATTATGGGTTTTCAAAAAATATATATATTTTTTCATGAGGAAACTTTACCAAAGGGTGGGCCAACACATTTACTGTAGTTTTCAGATTTTTAAAGTTATCTGTGAACCCAAATTGTTTTCATTTCATTTTCATAATCAATTGATAAATATTTTCACTCTTTACACACATACACACATATCACAAATATAGTCACACACTCACATACATACATATATTAAAGGGTTAAATAACGTTGCCTTTTCGAATTTTACTTTGTGTATGTAACAAGCACGTGGTTCACGTCATTTCGATTTTGACTAATTACGTCATATCCGTTTTTATGTCACGAGCTTTTTGTCAACTCCCGTTAGCACGCAAATCCGTATTTACTAGTCTTCTTAATTTTATTTAGCAGTAGCTACGTAATAAGTAGGTGAGAAACTACTTCAAAATGGTAGGACTATCTAATATTATACCGATTAGTCGTTATTTTGTTTGTGACAGTCGCATAACTTGCTACAAACTCATTAGTACAGCATGAGTTAGGTTGAGTGGTGTTGATGCATACTGTGATATTTGGGAGAAGAGGCTGAAATCCGACGGAACCGGCGCTTGGAGCATGTCCGCATCGTAACCAACGTTAGGATTACCGATTGAAAGACCCTTTGCTGTTGTCCGCTATTAATGTCAGTAAAATGTAGTATGAAGAAATCCCACCCAAGAGGCGCATGCTGGAAATTCCTTCGCTTCCCGGCTCTCTGAAAGTGGAATGTTGACAGTCATTACAGCAGAATAACACAGCTAAAAAGGAAAGCAAGCACAAGTGCCAAACTGGTAAATGAAGGAAAATAACATGTACCCCAAATGTGGGTGGCTGTCTTACTGTTCTAACAGCAGCGATATTTGACCTAGATCATTACAAGGACGACAGCATCTTGAACTGAAGGGGGGGTTTATTAACTGCTTGGATTCTGATAACCATCAAAACACGATAAAACTTCTAGTCTTGCAAAGTAACTTCGAGTTGCAAATGCAGCCTTAACTACGTAGGCCGATCACTTTGTTAGTCGTGTTATTACATATTTAATATTACACTAATGTTTAATCGACTGGTTAAAGATGTTATTCTGTTTTCAGAAATTAATGTAATGCATCAGTTACATGATTTAGGTTGCATACGAGTTTAAACCATAACGCACTACAACGTGGCTGCTGTAGATTACTAATAAAATACACCACTGTCTAAAACGTCACTTAAAATGTTAAAGAAAATACCAGATAAGTTACACTGTAGCCCATTAATCAGGAAAAGATTTGCCACGATAGTTTAAGATACTGTTCAGCAAACACAACGTGTTGGAACCCGGTTCGACATCTGCAGCCAAAGGAGACAGAAACTGATGGATCAAATCAAAGTTAAAGACCGAATACTGGAAAACATTTCTTTGTCTGTTAAGAAGGTAAGTTAATGACACTCTGGTACTGTGTTTTTGGGCGCCTAAAACAAGACACAACCATAATTTGAGTTGTTTTAAATTAAGAGTAGTACTCTTTATAGGCGTTAAAAGAACGGTCGTGCTATACGGAGATTTTACAGTGTCAGAATTATAACATTATAGTGTCAGAATTACAGTACACGTATGTGCATGCTTTGAAAACAGATTCAAGGTATCGCTACGTGCAATAGTGCTGTTTACCGGCCTTTACGTTTTCGGCATTAATTCTTTCTGTAACCTCATGATAAATGTCGGAGTGTAACAGTGCTTTGTGCAATATTCCTCGTTCTTTATGCAAGTTGTTGACTGCTGACGATGTAAGGCTATCTGTTCTTCCTTGTCCTGCAGTGTTCTTGTGACTCAGTGCCGCCCATCATTTGTCACTGTTTCCATCAGTCTCTGCTAATTTTTCTTCGGCATTTCCATCTGAGCGCGAGCGGTCACGTGACAGTCACGCGCCTGCAATTCTCTGTCACTCAGTCACACTGGCGCAAATAATGATTTAGCAGATTCCACAAATGCAGAAGTGTGTTTAAGCATTTTATTTAACGCTTTATTAATGTGCTTCCTCTTTGTTCAGCTCTGTGCAGTCTAGTGTAGTGTATGATTTGTGTTTTATTTATATTTTAAAATATTTCTTTAGTTTTTGGTTCAACTCCTTCATTCTAGCATTGACTAAATGTGTCATGATGCTGATGTTTTCTCTGAAGTTAAGTTCTCTGAAATTTGAATACAAATAGTCATAATAATTTAGTTTTTATTTAAAGAACATGTGCGCTCGTGCATACATGCAATTAGTACTACATAGTATTTCTTATCCAAGTTGCAGTAGTTGTTACACACTGTATTTTATGTACCATGTTTTCTGAGTGTTTTGTGTAGTTTTCATCTGTAATTGTGAACAATCTAGATTAGAATTGAGTTTCTTGTTTTCCTTCAGCTCCAGAGTTATTTTGCTGCCTGTGAAGATGAGACTCCAGCTATCCGGAATCATGACCGCGTGTTGCAGCGTTTGTGTGAACACCTGGACCACGCCCTACTCTATGGGTATGTTGAGTAAGAGGTTTTGGAATGTGTGCACGTGATTATCTGAGTGGACTCTGGATTTAGAACATTTTTCATTTCACTGTTGGGCATTGAGTTTGTAAAGGAATTTGAGATGTAAGTGCTTCTTTTTATGGAGCCCTCCTTATTTTGTTTTTCTTCCAGTCTCCAGGATATTTCATCAGGATACTGGGTCCTGGTTATGAATTTCACCCGCAGGGAGGCTGTTCGGCAGATTGAAGAGCTACAGAGCATTGCTACCAACCTTGGCCGCAGTGAGTGTTCAGCAGGCGTGTTAAGTGCATATCATCTTGCACGAGGGGGACATTATAACCAGAGAATAGGTAGCACCTGGGCTTGTTGTTTCTGACTGTGGTGAGAACCTTCTGGGTGATATAAACTTACTTGCATGGAAACGTACAAACTTTTCTGCGACACCTAGTGCTGGATTTTCACAAAAGGGAATTTTTTCATGTTTATGGGACTGATGAATATTTAATATGTTTTGCACAAGTTTAAGTGATTTTTCAGATAGCTGTAGATTTCTGTAAATTAGAGATCTTCCTTATCTAGTATGAAAGACAGATTTGTTGTGTTAGTCCCCATTTTTTGATGTTTTTGTCCTTTTGTATTTGACTATATTATCCAGTTGAACTGTGTTTACATTAAGTTTGTTTATGCCACTGTGACATTATCTACAATTTAGCACATTTTAAAATGCAAATCTGATTAAATGTTTGCAGTGTAGAACTTAAATAGATGTGACTTCCGCAGATTATGAAATAAAGCGTATTTGTTGAGTTACCAAAACCATTTTCCAATGTTAGACACCACGTTTGCATTGCCCATTGTTTTAAATGCATCAGTTTCTTTTAAGAAGCTGTCAAATTTGTAAAAAAAAATTGATAAATAAAAAGTAATGTTAGAGGAAGCAGGGGAATAATGCCATTAAAACCACTTTACATGAAAAATGAAAGTTGACACAGATCACTAGGATGAAGATGCTGTAAAAAAGCAAAACAAGATTATTGCTTTGAAAGATCAGCCAAGATTGGGGATGCAGAATGTAGGTTATTGCAATCTTGAGCAGCTGTGACTGCGATTAACATGACGTTGGAGTGTTCCATTTTTTGGGCGATGATTTGAATTGTAAATGTTAGACCGATTAGTATCATCAAGGCATTTTTTAAGAATACATAAAAAAAAAAAAATCATGATTGAAATATCCCAACAAAACTGGTATAGATTTAATTATATTGTACAGCTAAATAGTGCAGTTCATACTACAAAGTGTCATTAAACTGGAGAAGCCATATATACACAACTTTTTCTGCCTTTATATAAATAATCAACCACAGAGGTCTTTACAGTTCTTGTGAAGTTTGTTTGCTGTCTTTCTAAGTTTATGGTTGTGTCATGCAGATTTAAATTCTTTTGACTGATGATTGGTTGAAGTTTAGTTGGTTAACTACAATCATGTATTTGACTCATTAAACATGTTTATTATATATCTATATCTAGTAATAAATAGTGCTTTATTTCAGCACTACTTACTACTAGAACACCTTTATTCAACTCCTGCAACAAGCATCTGTTCACTCTGATACTTTTACTGACTCCCTTTAATTTGTGAAAAAAAAAACATTTTTATTCTTCATCTTTAATAAATTCCGTTTTTTGTTAGAGTGGAGAATACCTACTTTGTTATCCCACGAGGATGTCCTGGGTTTGCACAATTAGTGTCTCACCAAACGTTTTAGCTGTGGAAATCACAAACTTTATTTTCCATCCTTGAAGTGGATACAGGGGCATGATAGCTCAGTGGTTAGCATGGTGGATCGATGGTCAATGCAGAGGCTTCACATACCCAGAGTTGGGGGCTGCGAATGCTGCCTCTGCATGTTCTCTCTTGGTACTCTGGTTTGCTTCCACGGTCCAAAAGGCATGTGTTATAGTCTGATTGATGTTTCCAAATTGCTCGTAGTGCGTGAACATCTGTGTGTGTTATCGTGCCCTGTGATGGGTTGAAACCTCATCCAGGGTGTCCAAGGATGCCTGGGATGGGCTCCAAGCCCTCCATATCCCTGCGGTGAATAAGCAATTTGGAAAGTGGGAGGGAGTGCTGGGAGAGCCATATTTGTTTTCCTGGTTACTGGCAGTCTTATGTCTACTCTCAGTGTTCACGATGCTTCCCTCTGTTGTTAACAATTCATTTAGTTGGACTGTTTGCTGTGGACAGAGGGGTTTGGCTGTCCTTTAACTCTCAGAGCTTGTGGATGTGTATTGCAGATGTAGTATTCTATCAAAGATGGACTACTGGTGAATTTGCAGCTACAAGGTGCAGAGGAAGCAGGGTGTGAATGCCATATTCCAGTGTACAATGTACCACATAGTTATGTTGATCAGTATGGGCCTAAAATGTGTAGTTCTACAATGAAATCTGTTTCTGCTTTTGGCAGCCTCTTCTTTCTTTTTTTCCCTTCATGGCCTGTGTTTGTTAGTGTAGTACTAATTTACAACCAACATCTATAATTCAGATATTTCTTATAACAAAAGTGATTAAACCATTGCATTGAGTATCTTAATCTTATTTACAGTTGGTTAACTGTTCATCTGTTAACTGATGACATCAATAATGTGTAATTAAGGTTCTCAATAAGTCCATTTTGGGTCAGTAGTTTATATGAACAATTGAATGTTTTATTGTAGGAAATTCTGTGTGTTTTCAGTGAACTGGAAATGTATTACCCTTGGGCTAAGATAGTTTGTAACAAGTGGTTGTGATAATTAGTATAAAGCTTTGCAGTGTTTTAGCTGGAGTGGGACAGCACAACAGAACTGAAAGGAAAGGTTAAGTAACGTGACAGCATGCCTTTTCTCTTTGTCATGTGTATTTGCAGGTCGGTCCTGGTTATACCTGGCTTTGAACGAGAGCTCGCTGGAGAGCTACCTCCGCCTATTCCAGGAGAACCAGACACTGCTGCAGAAGTTCTATTTCAAGTAAGTGTCCAAAACATGATGCGATTCCCGTTGTGATACAAATGTAATGCATGACCAAGAGGTGCCGTGCATTTTACAGCACGCTGGAAATCATAGCCCTAAAGATTTGTGCAACTTATAGAGTGTGTATAAATGTATAGCCAATGCTCTGCCCAAAACAAGGGGAACTGTTCTAATGTATCACACAAAAACCTTTAAATCTGTCCTGTTGTATTAGTGCACTGTTGAAATATAATTCTAATGTGGAATTTTGAAATTAAACATGACTATCCATTAATATTTTAATATAAAATAAGTAATGTAGAACATTATGTATTTATAATATATGTGTCCAGAACAAGAAGGAAGTTAGCATTTCACTGCTTCTTGGCAGGACAAAGGCAGCAGCTTTGTCTTGAAGATTGTACTGTAAAATCTTAAATGTAGTGCACTTTAAGTTTAAATGTGTAGTGTTCATTGGATTTCAGAAAAGAAATGTTGATTTCCCAGTGTTAGTGTGAGAGACTGTAATAAGTGTAATCACATAGGAGCTGTAAGTATAGCATGTCGTCTGTGTACAGTCTGAATATACAGTGTTCTTTGGGCTCCAGTGTGTCCTTACTTTACAGACATACTTCCGGTTTCCATTCTCTTCTGCATAATTTGTCATTGCCTTATTTGTGGGTCACGTCAGCGAAAAAGAAAATTATAGTAAAAAAAATTTATTGCATATATTTGTGTACTTCCTTGAATATTCTAAGATTTATTGAAACAGTGATGACGTGTGACAGCATTTCCTTGAACCTTTGTTTATTGTATTTTGCTAAGGCAGTCGGATTTTTATTTATTTATTAATTTTTTTGTTTTCAGATTTTAATTTATTTAAGGGAGAATCTTAGAGTCTGTCAGTCAGGAAAGCAGGACTGTGTGTTTTCGTTTTAGAAATGCGCTGGTGTGCAGCCATGACCACCTCGCTCTGTTCCTCACCCTGGTGTCTGGACTGGAGTTTATTCGGTTCGATCTGGAGCTGGTATGATCCTCTCACCTCTGCCTTCCTCTCTGCTTTATATTGTTGCCGTAGTAACCAACTGTCAGCAATGCATTTACTCTGTTGACTTTCTTTTGTATAATTTAAATGTCATGACATTGGATTTATTGTAATATTGCTGAGAAACTGCAATAGCTACAGGGGCTGCTGCAATTTTAGCATTTTGGCAGAACTGTTGTCTTCCATTAATAAATATAATTCCAAAGGAATTTGTAGGCTTTACTGATTCTGTTGTTTATATTTAATATCAATGATGAATGGGTTTATGTCTTAGAATTTATGACTTGTGGGCTCCTTCTGTAAGAGAAAAGCTTTACTTTTAACTTTTCTGCTCAGTTTATTGGTTTGTGAACACTTACCAGCAATAATGGCTGCCATTAGTGTTTCAGATGCTAATATCCATTCTGCCTCAATCTAATGCCTGGCCTATCCACTGTACACCAGGCTGATAATATAACCAATTAGAAAACGTATGTTAGTCTTTATAATGAAAATAAAAATGTAAGTACTTTCGTATTGTGTTAATGCTGAGTGGACACCAGCAGCGCTCTTACCCATAACGCAGATAGACTTTTTGGCATACAGACCAAAGAAAGTGTCAGCACAGCACCACAGCGATAGGACACAAGTGAACACTTACCACCACAGCACAGCACCACAGCGATAGGACACAAGTGAACACTTACCACCACAGCACAGCACCACAGCGATAGGACACAAGTGAACACTTACCACCACAGCACAGCACCACAATGGTAGGACACAAGTGAACACTTACCACCACAGCACAGCACCACAGCGATAGGACACAAGTGAACACTTACCACCATAGCACAGCACCACAGGTTTGTAGTGACAGTAGTTGCATTATAAGAAACGAGTGCATGGTTTTTTCTGCAATACTTTTATCAGCACATTTGGCACCAGATAATCTGTGTTATTTAAAACTTGCTTAATTGTTGTGTTACGGAATTACATTTACAAAGAACACAACATAATGTACTATCTAGTTTAAGTAGCCTAGCCTAAATAACTAATGCTGTTTCTGAGAGATGAGATTAAGCATCTTTGTGTTCGTGGCTAATGCAGGAGTGCTGTAGTGCACAGGGCCCTGCTAAAATGCTGAGCTTTGAAGTCAGAATGGCTAAGGACGCCAGCAAGTACAGTTGTTATCTGGGGTAATTTGCTCTTTCTCAGTTGCTTTTATGTTATTAAATGGCTCTCCTTCTATTTTCCACTCTTACTTGAGCAGGATGTTCCCTACCTGGATGTGGCGCCCTACATGCCAGAGTACTACAAACCACAGAATGTGCTTGATTTTGAGGAAAGGCTGCCCAGCTCAGACAGTTTGTCCTTGCACTCCTTCACCTCTCTGACTTCTACCAACCTGGAGTGGGATGACAGTGCCATCGCCCCCTCCAGTGAAGGTATGGAACTGCGGTTACTTTGTCAGCCTGACTCATTAGGATTAAAGTAAGTGGTTAATTGATAGAAATCAAGTATCTTAGGTTAGATGTGAGTGGACAGTCAGCGAAGGTTTGCATAAATATCATCATGCTCTGGTTTAACTGTCCTGTCTGTCAATTTCTAGATGTTACAGTACTATATTTTTATTCTTTCATATTACAACATTTATACTTATTTTTATTGTTCCATTTTTGCCCTTTTTCTTTAGTGACTGTTTTATTTTTCTTTGTCATTTACCTGGACATTCATTGCCACCTAATATCAAGTCTTATCCATCCTTTTTTTAGACTATGATTTTGGTGACATCTTCCCTGCGTTGCAGTCAATGCCAAATGCAGGCTGGGAAGGTGGGATATGGTTCACCCAACCCCACACCTTTATCTCCTCACGTCCCTCATCTCCCACCAATTTCACCTTGCTTACTGCTAAGTGCATGTCACTGTGTTGGGTCGTGAAGCCTTTGCTAAGTGATCTCCTCTAACATTGACACATTTCAGGTTATTTGTGCCACTGCAAAAAGCTGACTTACAGTGGTGACTCGATATAATGCCATCCTTGGGTCCCAGAATGTTTGGCCACATTGTAAGGAGGAATCCTTACTGCCATGTGTTTGAACAACCCAGATCAACCCAGATTTTTTTTTTTTTTTTGTTCTGCATTGTTTTCATTTTCCTTTAGAAGACTTGTGAAAGACACATCAAAACCTAAAAAAAAAAATTCCTCAAAACTAAAATTTCAAAGAGAATTGTTAGCACTATGCAGTGCTTAAGTGGCAATGCAACAAACGGTGCCGGAGTAACAGTGTGACACGGTGAGGGTGTTATTGATTGCCCTTGTAGTGACTAGAAATTATCTATAATTAAAAATTATCTTTTACTGTCACACCTCTACTGGCGTGGTGGTTAGCACTGTCACCTTGCACCTCCAGGCCTGGGGTTCAGTTCCCACTTTGGGTCTGTGTGCGTAGAGTTTCCATGTTCTCCCTGTGCTTGGTGGGTTTTCTCTGGGTTCTCTGGTTTCTTCCCACAGTCCAAAGACATGCAGGTTAGGCTGATTGGTGTGTCCAAATTGCCCATAGAGTAAGTGCATGTGTGTGTGTGTGTGTGTGCGCCCTGCGGTGGGTTGGTGCCCCGCCCTGGGTGTCCCCTGCCCTGCTCCCCATGCGTCCCGGGTTGGGCTCCAGGCTTCCCGCAACCCTTAACAGGATGAAGCGGTATAGAAGATGTCTGACTGACTGTCACACCTGCTTAACTCAGTTTGGATGGCGCAGTGGCTCGTTAGCGGGTTTGCCTCATACCTTTGAGGTTGGGGTTTGAGTCCTCGCTCTTGGGGCTGCACAATCCAGTACTGGTCCAGTGCCTGTCCCAAACATGCATAAAATGAGAGGAGCATAAAGAAGAGCGTACAGCCTAAAACCTGTGCCAAATAAACGTGGGAATTGTCAGTCAAGCTGCTGTGGCACCCCCCTTATGGGGAGCAGCTGAAAGCTGAATGACTGACTTCGCTAACTATGTTTACAGAGCCATGTTTTTAATATGGTTAGAGAAACACCTACAGGGAAGATTGCTTTGAAGAGACAAATATGTAAAGACCTTTGGACAGTGTTTTGATGTGTTTCATGTTTTTCAAATAGAGTAATCAGCAATAAATTGTGTTTACACTGGTGAGTTCAATGTATTGGCTGCAAAATGTAGCAAATTAGGCCAGTTGATTTTGAACTGTACTGTTAATTGCAAGTTAAAGATCATGTAAAAGTGGCCAGATCTAAAGTGGTTGGAAGATAAATTGGGGTCCACAGACTGTCCGCGTTGTGAGCGAGTCCATATTCCATCGAAGCGTGTTGTATCGAGTCACCAATACTGTAGCGTTGAGCGAAAGGTTCTGGGGCCTTTACTACTGGCTTACTTGAACTAGCTGGTCATCTCATATTAGTTAACCTGCAAAAACTTTTTAAAAATCCAGAATTATAAAGTTATCGCATCACTGCTATCAGACTGTAAAGACTTTGCTGATAACAAATTAGTATAAAGCTATAAGGCCAGCACAGACACACTCGTGGTACTAATGGTATAGGGTGGACAGCACAGACTGGAATAGGGTGGACAGCACAGACTGGTATAGGGTGGACAGCACAGCAAACACACGTTTTCTCTAGCAGTTATAGTGGATTTGCTTTTCAATATCGTATGAAATAATCATACCCAAAATATAAAGCCCTTACGTAATACATTTTAATTAGTGTGATAGTTTCCCATTTTTACAAATCAAAATATCTGTATTTTGACTATAGTATGTACATTTATTTGTATTTGAACAGAATAAGTTTTCAAATAATTTTTGAGGGTGATACGGTAATACTGAATAAATTTTACTTTTTAGACTTATCTGCTTTTGGCTTACTTTATTCATGAAATGGCTAATTTAAATCTATCACAGTTTGGATTTGCCATTGTAGCTGTGCTCTATTAAAATTTCATCATTCACCACAGTTTGTGATTAAAAAAAATATTGGTTAGTTTGATTTAATTCTGACTAAGGATTCCCTTCAGAAATGCACAATTTTTGTAAATGCATAGCAACAAAATACAAACATCATTAAAATTTAAAAAATAATATATTCGTTATTTTCGTACACATTTTCATACACGCGTGCTCTGTCCTTCACTTTGTGAACCCGGTAAAAAGATCGCTTCGCTTTATTGTGAAGAATCAGATGTTTACGTGTGAAATAATTTTTATGCATTTATTGCATTGTATAAATTGACTGCTGCAAATACCATTGGTTGTGTTAGTATTTAGCAGTTGGCAAAACCCGTTGTGTAATTGAGAAGACTGTTGATTGAGTGGTGGGAAATTGTCCATCATTTAAACAGCTGAGTGATCCAGGATCTGAGCTGAGATCCAGTAACAGTGATGTCAGAGTGATTTCACTCGAGTTAATTTAGGTCTAAGTTGGAGTGAAACTGCTGCAGTGATGCTATGATAGCATACATCATCATAATGTCTTTTTTGTTTTGATGACTTTGTTTCTTAAGCATCAACTTTTATTATGAAATGGTTTACTTTACACATATAGAGTTAGCATAAGTTACTTATTTAACATGGAGTACCACAAAAAACCTCTCTTGCAGTAGGCAAGGTGTCTCCTGTGTGTGTCTGTGTTTGTATGTGTCTAGTGAAGTAGTTCTGTACATCAGTGATACTGTAAGGCAGTAACTGCTGTAACAGGTTGCCTGGCTTCTCAAACACAGCTGAAGCTGTAGCTTCATGTTTGTCTCATTAGATGTCTTTTCTTTGCATGCGTCTGGCAGGTATTACATTTGCTTGGCGTGTCCATGTCTGCTTCTGTTTTTAAGCAGTTCTTTCTTACTCTTTGTTTCAAGAGTTAGCAACTGTACATTCTTTCCTGTGCTGGGCATTAAAAAGGTGGTGATATGTCTCCATAGTAAGCAACAGTAATACTAACTCCTCCCCATATCTGGGATGGTGTTTCTATGCTTCTTGTTGTAGAAGGTGACCTCACTGATCCAGCTAGCTGTCCACGCTCTGGTGGATCGGATCCTCTTGCAAGAAGTCCAACATTTCGGCACAACCCCTTCAACGAGGACTCCGACACCAACACCTCCACAAACATCACACCTGTCCATATCTCCCGGCAACAAAAATTATCAACAAGCGGAGATGTGGAGAATATGACCACACAGCTGGAGGTCATCAGGTCAGTTTTGTTCAAGTGGAGACTAATCATGTTGTTAGTACATTGCTGTTACTGCTTAGCTTGTATCTGTGGGATTTATTTGTGTTGCAGGGTGGGCCGACGTAGAAAGTCTGGGAAGAGACGCCGGTCGAAGGAACCTTCAGAGTCTGCGAACAGCCAGAATGTCACCTCATTGGAGCATTCGCTAGGCCAAGACAAATCTGTTGATAACAAGGAAACAATATCTGTTCAGGTCACAGGAGTCTCCTGCAAATATCAGGGTTCTGAAGACGAAGAGGCAGAAGACGTCAAGGTTTGTGCCACATTCCCAGAGCTGTCAGATACTTCTATGGACATTGTGGGGCCCCCATTGTGCAATATGGTGAACCATCTCAATGGACCACTAGATGGAGAGCTTTGGGAGCAGAAAGAGACCTTAGAGATAGGTAGTGTCCCACATAGCACACAGCAGCAGCCCTTTCAGGGAGACTGTAGGGAAAAACTGCTTGATGGACCCCAAGCCTCGGACTCTATGTTCCTACAGACCCTCCCAACTCCGGTGGACTTCTACCGCTTTACCACTGACAATTCAGACTCTGTTACCCCAGGTGGTGGCTACTTTGACCCTGCAGGAGTTGGCCAGCAGGAAACTGTACCAGGTAGCCATGAGTTTGAGGAGAAAGATGAAGGAGGAGGAGAACAAGAAGAAGATATTACCTCAGCTTTAGTGTCTAAAGAGGAAGAAGAACAGTTACATACTGTAGAAAGCAGCTCTGGTGTTGTTGTGCAAGATGTTGAAGGGGAGGAACAGAGGTCCAGTCCAGTCGACTGCACTCATCCTTCAGAGTTCAGGTTAGATGCTCTTTGTTTCAGAGTAATCATGGCCAGCTATAGGCTGTAGTTAGCAGCAGTGACACTGGCCGGCTATAGGCTGTAGTTGGTGGTGGCGACACTGCCCGGCTATAGGCTGTAGTTGGCGGCGGCGACACTGCCCGGCTATAGGCTGTAGTTGGCGGCAGTGACGCTGTTCAGCTGTAGGCTGTAGTTGGTGGCGGCGACGCTGGCCGGCTATAGGCTGTAGTTGGCGGCGGCGACGCTGACCAGCTGTAGGCTGTAGTTAGCGGCGGCGACGCTGGCCGGCTGTAGGCTGTAGTTGGCGGCGGCGACGCTGGCCGGCTGTAGGCTGTAGTTGGCGGCGGCGACGCTGGCTGGCTGTAGGCTGTAGTTGGCGGCGGTGACGCTGGCCGGCTGTAGGCTGCAGTTGGCGGCGGTGACACTGGCAACTGTTTTCCAGGGTGGACAACAACCACCTGCTACTTTTGATGATTCATGTCTTCAGGGAGAATGAAGAACAGCATTTCAAGGTGAGCTTAATATCCAGTTACAGCCTCATTTTCAGTTGTGTTTTCTGTTTTAGTCACCCGTTGGAGTGGGAGATTGTTGAGGTGTAGAAGGTCATCTATCCTTATTGCTTCTTCTTTCAGATGGTGAGGATGAGTACCGGCCACATGGAGGGCGATTTGCAGCCTCTTTATGTGCTGTTGACCGACTGTTACATCTATCTTCTCCGCAAAGGTGCGCTAAGTGCTTTAAAGCCTGCTCAGGCAGACTGTGATACCAGTACATACGTATTCAACTTATTAGCGTACTTATGTTTAATAAGTATCAAGGACTAACTGATCTTAAAGTAATAATTGTCTGTCATTATAATTTAATAATCACAAAATAAAATGAGAGAACTACTGAAATTAGGTCCTGAATGACAGTGTCCTGTCAGATTCTGAACAATCCTGTAAGAGTGAAGTCATGTTAGGGTGGAGTTTTTAGGGCGAGTGAGCTTCCACTACTGATCTGTGAAGGAAGTGCAAGGAATTGCCATGACTAGGCTTCAATTAGCAGAGAGAGGTTATTTATATTTATGTCTAATAATGATCAGTCCCTGTTTCTTCCTAAAGCTTTGCAGAATTTCAGCTGTCCAGGTTTTTTCTCTCTAACTGCTAGAAGGCAGGTGTTAATATGTAGCAGGAACCACGCTAGGGAAGCGTGAGGGACATAGTTAAGTTCTCCAGTTTCACTTCTAAGGCATGCTGCCTACTGCTGTTGTCAGCCTTCATACTTTGCATTTCCTGTATTTCCTGCATTTCATGAATTCTTTGTGAACCTTGAAACCAGTTAAGCAAATGTGTTTTGTATGCAGTGCTCGCTTACACAGAGCACACAGACTTGTATTGATTTGGTCCGAAAGATTGAGAAAGACAGCATTTGTTTCACAGCATTTATAATTACGGTTCTCACTGGCCTCTCTGTGTGGACCCTGCCTGAGTGTCCTCACCAATAAGAATCATTGCTTGGCCCCGTTCCAGAGTTAGAAGGGATGAGGTAACATAATGGGTAGATGTAGAGGTGATGAATGAGACATGCAGCTGGTGGCTGGAACATCCTATACCACTGAGGTCTTTAGATTGAACGACTGAGACAGACCAGTGGAAACTGTGGATACACTTAGCAGAGCTGAGGCCTCTTTGTTCTGTGCCCTCAGGTGCAGCAGAGAAGCCGTACACGGTGAATGAGGCAGTGTCCTATAATGAGCTGGACTACATCTCTGTAAGTGCATCTTCATCACAGCCTGCCTGTGAGATTCCTTCCTTCC
This sequence comes from Chitala chitala, assembly GCA_025773905.1. Taxonomy (NCBI): domain Eukaryota; kingdom Metazoa; phylum Chordata; class Actinopteri; order Osteoglossiformes; family Notopteridae; genus Chitala; species Chitala chitala. The sequence goes on along the minus strand of JABJVR010000264.1, from coordinate 2,254 downwards.
TTCCCGCCACACTCAAGGTCCTGAAGTGAAGCCAAGCACAGCTTTTGTTTAGCTGCTCATAGTTAGAGTTTGCAAATTTGTTTACTTAATAACAACAGTCTAGTGAACAAAATTGTATGGCTCATTAAGTTGGTGTGTATTAACTTGGAGATGATTATTATGACATGCTATTAGATTTTGATTTGAAAATGTTAGTATGGCTGTGTATATCTCTTGGTAAGCTTTAGTGTTTTACAATTATAGTGTGCATGGGAATATAAAGTGACCCAAAACGGCAAACACCCAAGGAGTAATACTGTGTTAAATTAAAATTTTTTTTTTTATTAATGATAATCTAGTTTACCTTTTATATACCATGCTATGTAAGCGTTTTAGGCTGTATAGAGTATACCTTGTGCTAAGTTTGAGAGGACCTTGCCCATACGCTATTTGCCAGTAATTAGGGGAGTAAGGATGGTGGTGTTGTCTAATGTTTTGCTTACTACACTTTTATATTTGTCCAGATAAATGGTGTTATATTTAATTGTCCTTGATGGCTGACTTTTGCACAGTACTGTGTATACCCCAGTATGTCCTTACAGGATTAGGCATTCATATATCATTTCTATCTACAGCAAGTAGATGTTTTCAAAAATATTATTTGGTCATTTATATGTCTGACGTGGTGTCTTAGTGATGTCAAAAGGAAACAAAAGGTCATGGGTTAATCATTAGCATGTGGGGGTGCTGGCCTGCAGTGCAGGGGGTTGATAATGTGAATTGGGAGGTTTTTGATTTTCAGGCTCATCAATATTTTTAGTCCTGACCCTCAGAGGATCTCACACACAAGTACTTACCTGAAAAATCAACAGTGATATCGCACCTGTAGGGAATCTTACATCCCTGGTTTAATGGCACGATACCCAAGATGTTGACTTTGTGTGTACTTTTGAGGTTCTGTGATTGATATGTAGCATAGGTATTGTGTGCACGTGTCTGTGTGCGGTTTGTGTGTACCCATGTTAAAGTGTTGTTGGTTTGTGTGTCAGGTGGGCCTGGACCAGCAGACAGTCACGCTGGTCTGCACCAACCGGAGACGCCAGTTCCTGCTGGACACTGCAGATTCATCACTGTCTGTGTGAGTTGGTGGATGTGCCCTTAGTGAAATGTGTAATGAAATCTTCATTGACATTTTATCTTTTGGATTTATCAGCCTGCCAACCCCAAAACTCTTGTCATCTGATAGTTGGTTTCTAAATGCCCTGAGGTCTGCCATGATAAAGGGCTGCCGGGAACCCCCATACCCACCTGTCTTAACAGACGCTACCATGGAGAAGCTGGCCCTCATTAAGTTTGTGTCCCAGGAGACGCCGTGTGAGGTGAGTGTGGCCATGGCTCAGACTGACACAGACAGTTTACTGTGTTTATGGACGCCATCGGTCATTCAAGTTATGGTGTATCTATTAGCAGTAGATGCAGCTAAGCTTGCTGTGTAATGCTGAAGTGGGAGTTTACTCATTTTTATCCCTATTTTCACTTATAGTAAAAGAAGTCAATTTTAAACATGCATGAATATGATAAAATGTTATTTTGACCTTTTGGTTACAACAGATGGAATAACTTTATTGTTATTCCAATACACCAGATTAAGGAATCACTGTACTGTACTGTACTGTACTGTACTGTGTGTGTGTGTGTGTGTGTGTGTGTGTGTGTGTGTGTGTGTGTGTGTGTGTGTGAGAGAGAGAGAGTGATGTTTACCTAAATGCCAATTTTTTCTGTGATTAATTGCAACTGAAGCGTATACTTCTTATAAATATATTGTTGGGGTTGACCAGACTAACTGGTTGTGTGGACATGCGCCTGGAGACTAAAATTTAGTCTTATATAAAAGTTTAATGGGCAAGAAAAATTAATTCCAAAAGATGATACAAAAAATAAATCAAATGATTAAAGACAGTGATTGAGGCTTGCTAATTCCTGCACTGTGTTTACTTCTCATTCTCTGCTGTTATTCTGTTACCAATTTTTGGCTGCTTTGCTGCTGTTCTTCTGCGTTGCTGCTTTGTTGCCACTGCTGCTGCTGTTCTTCTGCGTTGCTGCTTTGCTGCTGCTGTTCTTCTGCGTTGCTGCTTTGCTGCTGCTGTTCTTCTGCGTTGCTGCTGCTGTTCTTCTGCGTTGCTGCTGTTCTTCTGCGTTGCTGCTGTTCTTCTGCGTTGCTGCTGCTGCTGTTCTTCTGCGTTGCTGCTGCTGCTGTTCTTCTGCGTTGCTGCTG
>JABJVR010000262.1:0-17073 GCA_025773905.1 Chitala chitala | reverse complement strand
CACATTCACAGTGGAGTGTGATAACTTCAGATCACATGCGATCACATTCACAGTGGAGTGTGATAACTTCAGATCACGCGTGCGATCACATTCACAGTGGAGTGTGATAACTTCAGATCACATGCGATCACATTCACAGTGGAGTGTGATAACTTCAGATCACATGCGATCACATTCACTTTCGTTCCTCCTTCACTGTTTAATCGCCATCATTTTTGTGTCAAGATCAATGGATTTTCTTCCTTTCTTGTCAGGTTGTGTAGTAGACAGAGACAATTTGCCTCTTGGTTGACATCTTGCCAGAAGGTTGAAGAACGCAATACAAACACAGAGGAATTGCACTGTAGATCACAGAGTCTGAGTTTACAGTGAAGTTTGAGCGCGAAAATGGTTAGGTTGCCGGGAGTTCGGCGAAACTGTCGTATGCTCGTTCGCATACATACGACATACCGGTAACAATTGTGGTTGTAAAGTGGAACAGTCGTAAGTCGCATAGGTCGTAAGTCGAAGACCTGAACGTAACCGTATGGAGCACTGTGAAAATGCGTCGTCTGCATTATGTTGTCTACGTACAAAAAGAATTTTTGTTACACCTGAAAAACTGATGCTCAACTGATTGCATAGGCAGGTTACAAAGTAAATCAAAACATATCCAAAAATAAACTTAAGACAGTCTAGACTCTTACTGTGCGAAAAAATATCACTTTCGTTTTCATGTCTACGACAACCGGTACCTATATGTCGGTGCATTAGTAGTAACTTAATCTAAAGCGGTTACAGCGACATCGTCACAAAAAAACCCTTTAACTCAGCTGTTATCTAGTGACCGGCGCCAATACCTGCAGGTTGCGAAGTGCAAAAGGAGTGCGACTCCAAAACTAGCCAATATGGTAGCTGCCAAGCAGACCAAATAAAAGTTGCAAGCCAAATAAAAGATACGCATAAATCGTGCGTTCCAAAGCTATTTGCTAACGAGATAGTCAGTAGTTTCTAGTTGTGCATAACTAAAAACCAGCAACCGGTCATAACAATAAAAACAAAGTTTATGACGGACATGTAATCTGAATTTTGCTTAACTGCATTACACGACAACTGAACACTTCCTAAAACTGATCGCACAGTGTACGATATTAGGGTAACCTAACTCACCTGAATGTTTCACGTAAAGGGGGTCTGTAAATGACAACTTCAAATAAGCTAGACCGCACTTGTCACTCAGCACAGCGATCTGACATGCAGAACTTAAGTCTGACGCAACTGTGTGCACGTGTTCCGGTGTTCCGGAAGCGGCGCTAGGACCCTCGGCCTCTGACAGTGTTGTGGCCGTGTGAATGCCTGTATACAACTGCTGAACTTTTGTCTATGCTCAAATCACTGTAATGTTAAAACTAAACGAAACAAAGAAGTTATGTATTAATGCACAATTTTCATCAATTGCTGATTTGAAATTTAGTTTAGATTTGTCTTTTAACCTTAATTTTTGGGATGGGCAATACATTTTTTCAGTTTGATACCAGTACAAGTATTTTATATACACAATGTACAGATACTGATACTGATACGATACCAAATATGTGCGAGCAATAGAGAGAGAAAAATAATCAATTTTAACCATAACCATACACCCAGCAACTAACCATAATACAACACCCTTGGCAAAAATCACTTCATGTTCAGGAAAAAATAATGGAATCACCCTGTAATTTACATTTCCAAAGCAAATACTCGCACAAGTCAAAAATGCAGATCAGTCTGCAGCTAGAAGAGCTCACAGACCTTAATGAGATGGACTTGGCTAATTGAAGGGGAACGTGGCCCCAACAACAGAGTTGTCAAAAATGGAAACGATTTAAAAACTCCTTAATTAAGGAAATCTAACATGGAGTGTGAAAAAATGTTGGGTGAAAAGATGATCTGTCGACCACTATTTGACAAAATTGTAAGCCGCTTGATGAAAAATATTCTTTTTCATCTGTGAAGGCCCTGCCTCAAAGAATTCAGGCTGTCATTAAAGCCCGAGGAGAACCAACAAAGTACTAATTTTGATTATTTTTTTTTTTTATGAGTCCATAATTTTGTCCTCAGCATTGTGTGATTCCATGAATTTTTGCTCTACTAGATCAGGGAAAAAAATATACCATTAATTTAAATAATTAAATTTATTTGAGGTATGTTTCACAAAGCCAGAGTATTCAGCTATTATGCTAAATTGTTTTGTATCACATCTGATTGTTTTATTTGTTGTGTAAAAGCTTGATGAACATCATCTAACATCACAATTCTGTAATTTTGCCAGTTGTAAAATTCTTTATATGCAAAAATGGCAAAAATGTGGCCAAGTATTGTTTTGCGATATACTGAATAACCATGTTTTTAAATATAAAACCAATGTTACTGATCGAGTTTTCTGGTGCACACTTTTTTGGAGGTGCTTTATTTTGAAATCAAACCATAAGGCATTTTCAGTATCTGCCAGATGTATTTCATGATAAAAAACTTTGAAGTTTGTGTGTCTGTGGATAACAACAATCAGTAAAAATTTATTGCTTAAAAATAAACATCAGGGAAGCACCTGCACTTAAGTACATGAAAATTAACATACGGGTCTGTTTATGAACACAAGCTTGCATGCAGAGTGTTTTTGTGAATGCTGCTCCTACATTTTATGAAATCTTACATGAATAAAAATAAAAGTATTGACAGATTTTAAAAAGTAATTGATACAAAATGAGGAGTGGCACAGGACCACAATATTATGCTGGAATTGATACACCCATTCCTACTAAATATTTTCAGCATATATGAATGCCCTCTGCTGTTTTCTATAATTTCTAGACTAAATACCATATAATTTTATGTTAAAAAGTGTTACTATGAATTACAGTTGAAGTATAGGACATACAGTCAGTGCAGTTGTGACAACTCTACAAAGAACCAAATCCAGAGCACAAAGGTAGCAGACTTGGTTCAAACATAAAGTGCATTATAAATAAAATGTATTCTTATTATTATAAAGGTAGTAAAAGTGTCGTTGTAGTGTAGAAATGTATCAATAATCAAAGCACCAACATTCTTTGCTCTTGGCCTTTTTATTATCCCAATGATAATCCATAAAAGCCCCATACAACAGGAAAAATCATTTATTTAAATCTGATGTCACTGAAGATTTAAATGTTGAGTGCCATATGCCCCCGTGTCTGGTCATAGCCTTAATGCAAACACATACACGCCGGCATGTTAAAAATACAGAATATTTATACATTAGTTAAAAAAGCTCAACTACATATAAAATTGAAAGAATGAAGAGCGAGATTAATTAAACTATGCAAGAATCAGATAATTAATAGTAAATAAATAGGTTCTGACCACCTGAAAACTCGGTAGTACCAAAGACCCTGTGGAGCTGTACAGCAAATTCTCAGTTTCCCAGTAAGTCAAGTAAACGCAACACAATGATTAAATGTTTTTAACTGAACATTATTACCTGCCACACTTAGAAATGGAGTGCTTTTATTAAGACTGCTGAAAGGCATCTTTTTGCTAGTCTTGCATCAGGACAATAGAAACTATTTTTTAACAGATCTCAAACTCTTCACATCCATGCTGTATGTACAATGAATAACCATGCCCTACAACGTACTATTTTTATTAAGGTGACGTTATACTGATATATCAACAGTCTGCAAGCATTATAGCACATAAAAACCCCACACAGTACCGCAATGCAGAATGCAGCATATATACCATAATAAACTGAACAGTTCATTGTATAAAACGTGTCACAAAAACCCCATTTAATGGACACTGAACATTCTGTGTGCTGAGCTTCCTCATCTGGCCATCATCTCGCCCCCCCCATTCCTCTCCAAACGCCTGCGTCCTCACTGGCAACCGCAGTGAAAGTCTGCACTGGTGTCCAGTGATGCCCCCACGTCCTGCTGAGCGCAGTCAATGTGGTACCATGCATCACAGTCATCACACTGGATCCACTGCACTGTGTCCTGCTGGGGCATGCGACAGCACGCTGAAGCGCAGGGCTCCTCTGCCCGAGCCCGCTCCCCCGCTACCGCTCCAGAAGGAAGTGCAGATGGAGTAGACCCCGGAGGGTGCTTTCTTGGCCTCCCCCGGCGCTTCCTGCACAAAACAGGGCTTCCCTGGTAAGGCTCACTTAACATCTACCAAACACAAGATTAGTTACGCTACCACAAAAGTGTGCTCAAAGAACTCACCCGGTGCTGATGTGTCCGCCTGAAAAGTCTCCTTTGTCTGCCCCTTCTGCTTCGCACAGCCTTGAAGATGGAGTGAGGAGGGTGCAGTCGCCCCCTAGAGACACCAGGGTAGAACCGGCAGGAGAGCTGTTGGCCCTCCTCCTTCCTCGAGCAGAAGGACTCAAAGGTTCTCTCTGAAAAGCAGAAGATGGGTTCCCATTGCCTGAGTCCATCTTTATTTTCAAGCTGAAGCCCTGCCTTTGCCCAGAAGCTGAAAACAAATGGGTCAGCTTTGTTTTGGACGGCAGAGAAAGATGAAAGCCGTTTGGACTCTTGGGTTCGGATGTGATCTCGAAGTGTCGGCCGCCGTACTGTTCCAGCTGAGAAGGATGGAAGGCCTCACACTCTGACTTGCACAGCCTCCTCCTCTTGCTCACGCCCTTCCTCCTCCCCTCTGCTGTGCTGCCACCACTTCTGGTTTCCTCTGAGCTGTCATCCTCCAGTAACACTGTATGTGCCGATTTACGTCTGCTTTTGGAAACTGGGGGGGCAGACTTTGGGGTAGAAACCATGGTGGCCAGAGGGAGGCCTGATGGGCTGGAAGGGGGCACTAAAGAAGGGAGATTCAGGGGGCCTGGTTTAACGTGCACACTGCCAACGGTCTTCTTAAACCTCCAGCAACTGCCGTTCATTTTGCTTATACTTCCAATAGAGTTCAGAATTACAGTCGCTCTGTTTATCGACAGTGTCGAGATGTCCAAGCTTGGTTCTGTGTTGGGTTCTAAGCTCGTCCGGATTCTGTCCTGGAGGTCAGAGGTGAAGGAGTCAGCCTTCGGGACAGTAATGGCGTCAAATTCAGAGGGTCGCACCAAAACTTTCTGGAAAAGGAAGTAGAACTCTGGACTTCCACAACTGGACTGGCCTCCAAACGTGAGTGTGTCACCATCTGACAACTCCCACTCAACACCGGGCTGGACACGCACATCATTTACCCACGTCCCTATGGCGACAAGAAAGAAACAATTAAGAGTCTGAAAGCATGGTAGTGCAAAGAGATACGTGCCCACTTGCGGTTGGGTACAAGAACCAAGGACAGTAAAGGACCAAAACAGTTAGGTGAGGTGCTGACCGCTGCTGCTGCGGTCCTTAATGCGAACGTGCCAACCCTCCTGTCCCTCGCTGTCCTGTTCCCTCTCCGCCAGCAGCTCAGCGTGGATCCTTGAGATCATAGTGGACGGCAGCGTCACATCGCATAGCTCCGCCTTTCGACCCAAGCGGAACACAGAGCGGGGAAGAGCGGGTCGGAACGTGTACAGGTCTTGAGCGGTGTCTGATGTCGCCAAAGGTGGGGAGGAAGAGGAGGAAGAGCCTATCCGCAACAGCTGAAAGCAGGGCTGAACCTTTGACAGCATTGTGGTGCCTGATCCTTCACTAGACCCACCCAAGTAATGCTAACAGATTACCCGTTTATTCGCCTTTTGTGTAGCAGCAGAGCTGGTGAAGTTGGCTACTATGGATACAGTATTGCACTATACCTACATTTATCTATATTGTGTATTGAATTATATTCCTGTACAATGAATTTAAAAATATTACCCTAAATTGTGATGCATATTTATACCATTCTTAACCTCTGCAGGTTGATGTGACAACAAAGTATTACAAGTGTGCTATACTGGGATTGGTCCTGTTCACTCGGCAGGGTTTGGTCCAGCGTGTCGCTTAATGCGTTTTATTTCCTGAAACAGAAGAAATACATGGAAAATTTGATATAAACTGGAATACTGAAAAAGCGGCGACAATAAAAGTTAAAATTAATTTTCTGTAGTTAGACAGACGGTCATTACGCTTATTGTTAAGTTTTAAGAATCATTGTTTACATAGTATTTTACATAACTGGTTGGAAACATTTGTAAACAATGGGTAGATTAACGTTTTGAAGACGAATATTATAACTGCACAAGATTAAACGTCTCACATTGATTTTTACTCGCGACTCTAAGGTGGTTTTCCTGCACCTCCTAGTCACACAGTGTAGGACGATGCTTCCTTAGAAGACACGCCTTAGGAGATGAGGATGTGTCAGAGCATCCTGAACTCACGCCAAGTATTTTTTTCAAATGTTTTTCTTTTTTAATTGGCAAACTGCACTACACAAATCAATAAATCACAAAAACCTAACAGGGTGACATCCTTGTTTTTCACTGCAAGGCACAGACTGTCAGCGTTTGTACCAGCTGCGGGAAACAGTGACACGGTAAACAGTGTCACAACTGAGCTCAAAGGCGTGTTAGGAAAACACTGCAGGAGACAACAAAAGTGCAACGTCTACCGCTGGTACATTTTAGCACAATACATCACCAAACACCTGCCGGCGGAAAATATACCAATGCACGTACTTATCTTGCGATCGGACAGTCCAACGCTATAAAGCGATCAATTAGGTCACAGCTGCAGTTTCCCATAGCCGACGCACTCCATCTTCACTGTTTAAGTATCTAAAGAGAAATGCAATCACTCCCGCAGACCGAGGAATTAATATCGCGCATGTACTTATAACGCTAAAATGTATTCCAATAATATACCAGTTTGCTTTTGTCGAGAAATCGCTTCTTTCTTACTGCGCTTTCCTGCCAGTGTTGACCGACGTCTTTTTTTTTTTTTTTTTTTTTCCCAGGAAGTCCTTTGAAATTTGGCGCGCCGCGCGCTCTTCCTTGCGCGAGATCTAATTCCACTTCCGGCGCCGTAGTCATAGCAACCGACGACAATCCACATAAACCTTTGTTTGTCTGCCATTTTGCTCTAAGGTGTTCGGTAAGGGCCGGAGTGGTTGCTGTCTTCATATTATGTTTAATTACATAGTTGTGATTTTTCCCTTCATTTGCGCAGATGATTAGGAAATACGACTTGTAAATACTTTTAAATAGGAAATATTTTTTAGAATGGTAGATAAGAAATACGGTCATCATCGTTAGGAATCGAGCTGTCTGTTTTCGTATTGATGTGTTTTTACTGATAACACATCTAGCACATGATTAGACGTCAATATATAATTAAGTGATAACATCGATGGTAGATTTTATTAACGCGAACTTGGTTAAAAATATGAGTGGATAAAGTATCATCAACATTACAAAATATCGTTCTTTCAAAGTCGTTGAGCTTCAGATTTTTGTTTATATAAAAAAACTAAGAAAACTGTGTTAGGCATCAAGCTACACTCCAGTTGAGAGACTTCCCCTTAGGATCGACATAAGCCCTTTCCCTTTCTTATGTGCTCTGCACAGAGGTCAGTATCTTGTTTGCAGAGCCCTGGCTAAGACCCTAGTGCTTAACAGTTTGGAGTCCAGCCATCAGTCCATCGTTGCACTTCCCCACCTGTCTGCTGGTTAACAGCTCTTTCATCATGCATCGTTTCTGTGTCAGAAATCCAGAGGAAGCTCGAGGGCTGCCTTAGGGTTTAATTATATCTTCAGGAATCTTGTTAGTTCCTTTTCTGCTGGGGAGCACCTCTTCTGATTGATGATCAGAGTGATGCTTGAGGCCAGATAGTTAGCTGCACAAATGAGCACTGTGGCAGCTGCCTTGCGTCTTGTATGGGTAGCAAGATATGGTGTGTGGACCTCGTTAGGGGTCGTGCTGACTTTGGACAAACCTGTAAGGACCGTGCTGGTGGAATACCGGCCGTTGGGGATGTTGGCCTAAGTGCAGCAGACACTGCTGACTAAACCCAACCAATTGTATGACACCACTGTGGCTACTGAGCATGTGCACGGTAGTTTCTGTCTTAACGTATACTGCATATTTTGAATGTTTTGAATATTTGCCGCCATAGCGATACTAGACGCACCCCGAAACGTGTCTAATAATCTTGCTGTTCAGCACCGTCTCATCTTGTTGTGGTAGCTCTCGTAAAACTAAAATAATTTTTGAGCGTTGGGTTCGTTGCGCCGTGTGCTCGTACCCGGCTGGCAGCCTCGCTCTCAATCCATCGATTTTCATTCCACCTCGGGGACGACGGCAGAGAGAAACTTCAGCGGTTTGGCACAAAATAAATTAGTTTTTGAAGAAAGCTCAACATTCAAATTCATGAGAATTATATCCTTTTCATTAGTCCACTCCACAGTCACCCACCAAAATGCCTTCAGTTAAAATTAGGGGTTGACTATAGCACTGACTGATATGCCTAAAAACATGAATAAAAGCAGTTTCGAATTATTTTTCACATTGATAAATGGGTTTGGTGCATTGCAAATTAAAAAATACAATGAGGTAATAATATATATACAGTGTTAGCGCACTCTGTATTACTACAGGATATGAGATTAGGGTGAATATACAGTATATTTTATAACCCAGAATGTGATACGTAATTTGATTTTTATTGCTAATGGAAGGCGAGAAGGATGTTCTCGTCTAAAGGGAATAGAATGGAAACCCAGATACAGTGTGATGGAGCACCATCTCACACGCTACCCTGGCAGCACACCAGCTTGACTTGATAAGAGGACACAAGTTGACGGGTAGCTTCAGTGTGGATTTTAGATTGTCTCATTGCAAATCTTAACAGGAAAAACTCGTTCTGGATTTTTTTGAGAGATTGGTGTACCTCAGTCATTTGGAAACGGACAGGAAAACAATGCATAAACATGATTTGCTACGATAAAAGGTGTCTGTAATGGTTCCTATGTTCATGCAAACAACAACAGATTTCATAGGTTTCAATGTTTCACTCCAAAATTATGACCATATCAGAAGTTACTTCGGTGAACACAAAGAACAGAAAGTGAAGAGAGGACTGAAGATCCAGTGTGCTGCGCTGTAGCCAGTTTGCTGTGTCCAGCACAAATTCCTAGTCCTTGTAAATATCTTTTTGATTTTTATTTATTTGAGGCAACATGTTAGGGAATTCCCTGAATTTCAGATGCTAATTTCCTCATACTACCTTGAACATTTAAAGAGACAGATGACCATCCACTTATCCTGTACAAAGTCACGTGTGATCTGGAGTATATCCCAGCCAGACCCAAACACAAGCGGGGTACACCCTAGATGGGATATTAATCCATTTGGAGGGAGGGGTCAGTAGGCATGGATGCAATTTGAACCCATGACCTCCTCTCTAACAGACACATGCTTTACCACCCAACCACTAAACTGATAAGATTTTGACAAGATGTAATTTGATTTTTATAAACATATAACAAAGGACTCACTGACCTAGCACATAAAGTGTTACGTCACACGCATATTAGGTCATATATGACCATCCGTTCTTTATACTGCTTGTCCAGTTCAGGGTCACAGCAGTGGAGGTGCGAGGCAACAGTGCTGCCAGATTTTATAGTTAGTTGTTTAGAATGTTCTTTACCTTAACACAAAATATTGTTACTCTGACCCACACAAAAGTGTGAAAAGTATCCATTGGATAGTCTATTCAGTGAACCCAGTGCATGCGCAAATTAAATAATCTGTTAGTAATTGGTAACAGTTTCAGTGACTGAGGTTTGGTACTCATAATTTTATCATCTGGTTTATGATGGAAAAACAAGCAGAAATTGGCTCAATAGACTGTATTAGATTGAGACCTTATCTCTCCAAAACATGTTGCTACGCTTATTCCAGGACCTGTTCTGCTGATTCACTTCAATTCAAATTATTTTTATATAGCGCCTTTCACAACAATGTGCCTCAAAGCGCTTTACATAAGAAATTGCAAATATTAAAGAATAAACTGTAAGAATTAATACAAATTAAGCCAGACAACAGTGGAGGAGAAGGATCAAAAACTCCACAGTGTGGAGAAAAAAACCTCTGAGGACCCAAGGTTGACTGGCTGCCCAGCCCCTCCTGGGCATGCTAACATTACAGAATATAGTGGTACTTATTGAGACTTTGACTGTTACTAGCACTACAATAGAAATAACAGAATTTAGTCCTCCTTTGCCCCAGGTGTTGAAGCAACTCTCAATGGCTTTTGGTGTCCTTTGGGCGAAGCTTCATGCAAGGGGGTACTTTACGAGTCAACAGCTCTATGAAGGCATCCTGCTCAGTTGGTGCCCAGGCAGACACCGGGTACACACATGCACAGGGAGAGAATTTACAGAGAGGTTAGTAAATAAAACGAACACTAGCAGCCCCATAGCAAAATATTACAGTTATATTGGCATGTAAAGCAGCGCCAGCAGCAGTAATTAATTGAAAGCTATGGATACTGTTGTGGGAAGACTAAATGGAAAGAGTAGGTCTTCAGTCTCGACTTAAAGAGTTAGACTAATTCAGCATCCCGTACATATCCAGGCAGACTATTCCATAGACTAGGGGCTCTGTAGCTAAAAGCTCTAGCACCGATACTTTTATGTACGCGTGGAACAATAAGACCAGCATTCTGCAATCGTAGGGAACGATTTGGAGTATAAGTGTTAATCAGCTCTGACAGATATACTGGTGCCTTGCCTTTCAGTGCCTTACATGTTATCCCTGATAACAGGGTTACCGCCGTGAACAGAGGTCACACAAACAAATCCTAAACAAATTCTTTTTTGTGGGAGTATGTTGTCAGAGATTGGTAACTTGTTTTCAGTTGTTGATTGTCAAAAATTTTAAGTGAAGACACAAAGTACAGACAAAACTTCAGTTTGCTTTTTCAGAAGGAAACGTGGATTATAATTGGGTCTGTTTTAAACAAATGTACAAGTGAAATACTGAGCCAAAGTCATGATTTGCCTGGAAGATAAAATACATTTGATGTTGGACCAGCGATAGAAATGCTAGAAGAAAGCACCTACAATACAAACTGACAGAGTGTAAAATACACACACAGAAAATGAAAGGAAAACTGAACAAAATTGCGTAGTGTTAATACACTACACAACATGGATTAATATAAGTATAATGCAAACACAGTTTATAATTTGAAAATTCCCCCACAGAATGCTATTTAGCATGCTACATGTGAAGAGACAGAAGGATGATGTCCTTCAGGGCCTCCTCTTTCCCTCAGCACACTCATATGGTCTTATTTCAGAAATTCAGTTACACTTTTATAACTGAAGGTCAAAACTTTCTGAGTTGAAAAATAACTATGTGGTGGTGGTGGTGGGGGGGATCAAATTTCTTTTAAACCATAATTTGATAATGTAGACAGATATGAACAGTACACAGAAAGTACACTCAGTGAGCTGAGGAATTCGCCTTCATGCTGTTAAAATCTCTTAAACCTGTTACATCAAACATGCAACTCGTTAATAAATTAAATGTAATGCCCGAGCTTTATAAAGTCCTACAAATACAGTTGTTTCCATGTCTGGACTCCAGGACACAGACCACAATGCCAGAGCCACCAAGCGTGTCTTAGATACACGTGACCCAAGGCACATTTTTAATATCTTACTGCCACCTAGTGGAAACACTGCAACCCTCGCAGCTTTATCGATATTCAAATAACGTTTTAAATCATTCTGTATTGTTGCAGTCAGAAGCTGAAAGCCACGGTTTTAAGCAAACATCAAAGTCAAACCTCATTTTACTGTAGGACATATTCAAGTTTTTATTTTTAATAATTACTCTTGAGACAACAGCTCCTAACAGAAATGTTCATAAATTATTCAGTGCTTATGACACGCAGATCAAATGCTGATGAAAATGTCTCGTGTGATGAAACACAACACATGCAACACAAACACAAGACAAACAGTTAAACCAAGTTTACCTAAATCCCAGTCCAATGTTATACCGTTATTGTTGGCTGACTATTTTAATAAATAAAGCTTACACTTCGGTTCCGGTGCTCATTATAAATAAAACACATCTGGAGCAGACGGCTTTCAGCTGGGAGGTTGAAAAGAAGAACAGCAGATCCTCACAGCAGCATCAGTAACCGTGCCAACAGCCTGTGATCAGTAAAGACTTAAATTAATTAATACATCTAAGTGGCTGTATGTGAGGACGTGTCATTTTTTTTCTTTCAGGATCAGAAATAAACACAAAACAAGAACTGAAAATAAGAAAGGCAATGGGGGAATAAGCCTGATAAGAGAAGCGAACTCCGGAAACATGATCGTGCACAGAAAAATACTGTGTGGCGGTGGGGGGGGGGGAGCTAAAAAATAAGAGGTAAAAATATCTGGAAGTCTTAAAGAAAAGTACTGTGAAGAATGGATTTTATGTGGTAGGTTGAGAATTAAATTATTGAGATACACTGCAGTGTAGTCTACCTCGGCTCTGTGTGTGTGTGTGCAGTTTGCATGTTCTCCCTGTGCTTGGTGGGTTTTCACCAGGTTCTCCGGTTTCCTCCCACAGTCCAAAGACATGCAGGTTAGGTTGATTGGTGTCTCCAAATTGCCCATAATATATATGTGTGTGTGTGTGTGTGTGTGTGTGTGTGCCCGCCCTGTGGTGGGTTGGCGCCCCGCCCTGGGCATCCCCTGCCCTGCGCCCTATGTGCTCTGGGATGGGCTCCAGGCTTCCCCGTGACCCTCACCAGGAATAAGCGGTTAAGATAATTATATCCATTATAATGGATGGATGGATGGATCAAAATGTAGTGTACCGTAATGCATGCTTTTGTGTTCATTAAGTGCCATTTATTGGAGAGTTGAAGTCATTTATGAATGATGTTAATAATCTACAAGCATTTTGATTTATTTCAGCATGTTAATAAATGTACACATTCTTTAGGTCACACGTTAGACCTTATGATCACTAAAGGTGTTCGTCTTGTTTTTCAAGTCAAAGTGGTTTTTATTGTCATTTCAGCCATATACAGTAAGTACAGTACACAGTGAAACAAAATAATGTTCCTCTAGGACCATGGTGCTAGATATAACAACATATAGCTGCATGAGATACACATATCTAAAGTTAACTAAAAAAGAGACCCTAACTACATAAAGTGCCCGAGTGCAAAAGATGTGCAAAACACACCACAAGATGAAACGTACGAGACAGACAGTGCATTGTTGTTGTTGTTACCGCTGTAAAGGATTGTGCCATTTCAAACCATTTCTGTGTTTTCTCTGATATTTGTCAGTGAATAAGTGTACTGATATGAGCATCGTTCAAAAGAGATATATCACTGAGAGTACTCTTACCCAGTCTGTGATTGCAATTCACAATTCGCAAACAATTTTCTCTAATTCCATATATTCACTTGTAAAAGGTTTCAGTTCCAAGATAGTTACTTCTAACTGCAAGGCTCCACAGCATAAGGCACCATCTGGAAGAATACAGAAACAACAATGTAGAAAAGCTAAGAGAAAGTGGAGGAAAACAAAACTCGAAATTCATTATTTATGCTTTAAGGAAGAATTATATCTTAATTTCAAACTGCGACAGGCTCGCTTGAAATTCTTCTGCACTATAATTAACAAGGACAAAAAAATGCTCATGTGCTATTTTCTACAGTTGAATAGCTTGTTAATTCACCTTCACAGTTACCCTTCGAGTTCTTCTCAGATGATAAATGTAACTAATTCATTTCATTTTTTACAAATAAAATTCAGCATATAAGGCAGGCCATTATGAATTCTAACTTGAATACAAGTTCCAACTTGTTATCAATTGAAGTGGAGGAAAAAAATTGTACATTTATCTCATTTTCAGATAATGATCAAAAGTCTCTTGAAAACCTCATATCAAAATTGAGTTCATGAACATGTTTACCGGAGCCAGTGCCTACAACCTTCTTTAAGTCTGTCTTTTATTGTTTGATGGCGGATGTCCTTCACATTGTTGTTATGTCACTTTGAATAGGATGTTTTCTTAGCAAGTTAAACGCGACTATAAATAGTAATACGAAAATAAATCTGGATGCATCTGTCCTTTCAAACTATAGACCCATAACAAATCTCCCTTTTCTTGGGATGGATACTGAAAAAGTAATTTATGACCAATATATAATTTATCTGAATGAAAATAATCTATTGGATGATTGTCAATCAGGTTTTTGGGCATATCATAGTACAAAAGTCACGCACACTGACCCAAGCCGCAGGCCACCAAGCCACCGTGCCAATGCATTTGATACAATAGATCCCAAAATATTATTTGACAGGCTTAAAAATTTGGTTGGTATCTCAGATACTGTTCTAAAATGGATTAAATTTTACCTTGAAAACAAAGATTACAAAGTTATTGGAAAATTTCCCTCATCAGATGTCTCGTATGGAGTGCCACAGGGGTCAGTTTTGGGCCCTCTTCTTTTTAGTCTTTATATATTACCTCTGGGACATATTATTTGTAAATATAATATAGCATCCCAGAGTTATGCTGATGATACTTAAATTTCCGTTGATCTTAACTCAAATGATCTCACCTCATTAAATAATCTGTCACAGCGCATCAATCAAACAACACTTTGGATCATCAGCGTTTGCTCAAGATAAATAATGAGGAAACTGAAGTTATTGTTTTTGTCCGAAGGCACAAAGACAGCTGGTTACTGATCACCTCAAGGCTTTGTCTTACAATACAAGGTCCTCTGTAAGAAATCTTGGAGTTGTGTTGGACTCTGCTGTAATACACAAGTTAAATCAGTTGTAAAATGAGCTTTTTATCATCTTAGAAATATTTATAAAAATTACAGACTTAATGTCCACTCATGATCTAGAGAAACTGATTCATGCTTTGATTATTGTACTGTCCAATGTTTATGTCTCCCAAAAAGACAAAAAAAAAAGTACAATGCATTTAAAATGCTGCAGCAAGAATCGTCACTAGAACAAGGAAAGCTGAACATATTACACCCTTCGGCATTTACATGGGCTTCTCATCAGTTCTAGAGCACTATTTTAAATTCTTTTAATTACTTTTAAATCAATTAATGGTCGTAGCCCTACATATACGTCTCAGTTATGAATTCCTTAGGAGCCCAGTTGAGTCCTCACATCATCAGGGCTGGTTTATTGTTTGTCCCAAGGGTTACTAATAAACAGGGAGCAGCAGCCTTTAGTTTACAAGCTGCTCATTATTGGAATCAATTAACCTCGAAGTGTAAAACAGCTTCCAGTGTCGTCACATTTAAATCTAGACTCAAGACATACTTATTATCTAAAGTCCATGACTGAAAGTTTTTAATTTTCCTTTTAATTTTGTGTTTATATATTTTATTGTTGTTTTTATATACATGTAATAATTTATTAAAATATTAATTAATGTTGTTATGATTTATTATTTTATTATTATTATTTTAACATATTTATTCTATGTTGATGTTTTCCTTTTATGTAAAACACTTGAATTGCCTTGCGTACGAAAGGTGCTATATAAATACATTTTATTTTGTCTTCCATAGCCTAATACGACGGACGCCATTATGCCGTATAGCTAAACAGTTTAATCAATTTTTATGTTTTTTAGAGTCAGGAGACAGCCGTTCTCGCAGACTGTGAGAGAAGAACAATAATTATTTAATCAAATTATCTCGTTTGTCCAGATCTATGGCGTCAGCACAGTGGACTGTGTATGCGGTTAGATTTGGATGACCTCCACGCACAAACAGATCCACAGACACTGAAAGGCTACAAGCCATTTGGCCACGTTGGTGAATAATGCTATGTCCATTTCCATCTTCAATACACAGAACCTCACGGCAAATGCAGTGCATACTGCCACCTGCTGGACGATCGTAGACAAATATCATTGTGGTTTACACTTCAGACCAAGGGTGTCAAAGCTCGGTCCTGGGGGGCCCCAGTGGGTGTAGGATTTTGTTTCAGCCAATTCAGTCAATTTAATTTGCCCACTGTCTTAATTAAATATCAACTACGTGATTGTTTATCCTCGTTCTCTATGATAATTTGGTTTCTCTCTAACTGCAGAATTATAGCAGAAAATTCATCAAGGTCTTCAATTCAAACCTGTCATTACTAATTGTATTTGAATTATCATAATTAATGAATATCAGAAACTGGTGGCAATAACAAAGAGTGCTTAAGCAGTGACATAAGTGATTATTAACAACAAATGGACCATATCTGCTAAAACATGTTTTAAAAAATTAAGCAACACCGGTAAGTCTTTTTCATGCTTTTAAAATTCTTATTTAAATAAAATAAACCTTATTGAGAATTACATGTATTCATTTGGCAGATGCTTTTATCCGAAGTGACTTACATTTCATATACAGGTTACAGTGAGCTGGCGCTGGGTGTCTTACTCAGGGACACGCCTGGGGGGGCCGGGCTGAGATTTGAAAGGGAAAACTTTTGCACCCCAGCCTGATGTTCTACCCGTCATCATTCAGCCACCTGAATTAGTGTAAAATATTGTAATTATACAAAAAAGTAAATGTTTAATTGACATTAACATTCAATTAAAAGCAGAAAATTGGCTGAAGAAAAAACTTTACCCAGTGGGGCTGTGGTTGGCTACCCCTGCTGTACCTGCTGGGGCCCCCCAGGACTGTGCTTAGCTCCCCCTGCTGTACCCGCTGGGGCCCCCCAGGACTGTGCTTAGCTACCCCTGCTGTACCTGCTGGGACCCCCTAGGACTGTGCTTAGCTACCCCTGCTGTACCCGCTGGGGCCCCCCAGGACTGTGCTTAGCTACCCCTGCTGTACCCACTGGGGCCCCCCAGGACTGTGCTTAGGTACCCCTGCTGTACCCACTGGAGTCCCCCAGGACTGTGCATAGCTACCCCTGCTGTACCTGCTGGGGCCCCCCAGGACTGTGCATAGCTACCCCTGCTGTACCCGCTGGGGCCCCCCAGGACTGTGCTTTGACACCCCTGCTGTACCCGCTGGGGCCCCCCAGAACTGTGCTTAGCTACCCCTGCTGTACCCACTGGCGCCCCCCAGGACAGGTCATAACAACCCCCTCATGAACCTCCAGGGGCCCCCCGCGACTGTCATAACATCCGGCTCCTG
>JABJVR010000261.1:4565-21548 GCA_025773905.1 Chitala chitala | reverse complement strand
CCCCCCCCCCCCCCCCCCCCCCCCCCCCCCCCCCCCCCCCCCCCCCCCCCCCCCCCCCCCCCCCCCCCCCCCAGGGACACAGGCTGAATGAGCTAGGAGAGATGGTGGTACGTGGCTGAGCAGGACTGAAGAGTCAGACGAGTTATTGTGGTGCAGGCAGCCGACACCGGGGCAAAGCGAGGCATGTGTGGAAGTGTGTGTGCAGCAGAGCAGTGTGTCACAGCGGCCCCTCTCACTCAGGACAGCTGTTAAGCTCATCTCCGTGAATGCTGGTACGTCTGGCCTGCCCCTGTCTCCTCCTGCGTGCCACGCACTCCCCCTGGCTGATTTGTGTCCTCAGCTTCACTTTCCTCAGTTTTCGTTCCATTTACGGCTTGCAAAAACACTGGGCTGGACTTTACAAGCTTATAACTGCTGATAAATCACCCATTAAGGAATGGTCAGTGTTGGACAAAGATCAAAATCAAAAAGTCAGTGTATTTTATTGTTTTTCCACTGAAATTGTTATTTGTTCAACATTTACTTTTGTATAAAAGAAACACAGACATAGAACACAGAACAAACCACATGAGAGTATTAAACAGTAACATAATAAATATAAAGCTTTGGAGGAGCAGGGAAGGCAGAGCCAAAGGCGCTGACACACAGCTGCACTGGCTAGTGTAAGAAAAGGTGGGGTTTAGAAAAGCATCCAGAACCGCTGATGGGCTGGAGGCTGGCTGACAGCAAAGGGACTGGGCTGACCCACAGCTGGAACGGCCCACAAACACAGATACCGACACACTGACACCTCAACAACGTTATAAAAGCTCCCAGTAGGAGGCCCCCCCTTCCTGGCACTGGCCGGCGAAGGCAGCCCTAAGGCAGCAGGGGAGGTTCACAAAGGAACGTGATTGGCTGTTACTCCCGCACATAGACCCGGGTGCAGACCACGTCATCAGCGGTCATTGTCTGAAACATAGGCACACAGCATTAGAGAAGAAACGAGGTTCGAGCACACACACACACACACACACACATGCACAAATCAGAGGTGCAGCCTCACGGCCAGACTACTCTTTTGGCATCAGCCTCTAATACGTTTTGAAATGAACATTAGTAAGACTAGGACAGAAGTCAGCGCTGGTCTCAGTCATGCTACTTGACATGCTAAACCGAGATGTGATGAGGTTCTACCATGCTGAAGATCGAGAATAAATTCTCACCAGGATAAGCTCTCCATCATTGGTGATCTCGCGGGTCCATGATGTTTTGGGGCCCTCTCCTTTCAGCAGTGTTTGCTCACAGCTGATCTTGCTGTCTGTCTCCCAGCGAGGAATACTCTGGAGGGCAAGAAGGCAGATGAAGGCAATTGGGTATCTGCACCGTCACTCTGCAGTGATAAGCAATGATTGGCTGAGAGAGTGGGAGGGCAGAATAAGGTGTGCAAATATTGTTTTAACGCACGTGGATGCTAACATTGCATAAAGGAGTCATGGCCTGAGAAAGACAGAGAATGGGGTTATTCAGCCATAAACAGAGTTGGTCTGTAGTGCACATTCATACCACACCGAGAAAAGTGCAGACTGTCAGGTGCTGACGTATGTCATCCTCATTTTGGCACTGAAACCTGCAAGGAGCAGGAAATTTGGGATTCTATTCTGGTTTCACACGAGTCTTTGTGGTGGGAACGGAGTGAAAGAATGAGATGGAAAAAAAGTTAAAGAATAAGATGAAGAGGAGTGAAAGGCCCCTCCGTATTTGGGTAAATTAAAGTCAAGTGAGACCGCAGGCTCGAAATTAGGCCAGTTAAAGAACAGATAACTGTCTGGGAGACAGTGACGTAGGAGCAAAAGAGGTGAGCATGTGCTGTGACTCACAGAGGGAGAGTGTGATGCGGGATGTGGCATGTGTTTGGCGTGTATGGGGCCAAGGTGATGGAGTGACAGGTGGGGAAAAACATGTCAAAGGTGAAAAAGTAGATAACAGAGAGGAATGCACTGGAGTGGAGAGGTGCTTTCCAGGAGGTGAGGAGTTTGGCAGCGTAGCTCAGTCGGAGCTGTTCCCCCACACCTGCCACACACACACACACACACACACACACACACACACACTTCATGCACCTGTCAGCGGCCTGCAGCTTTGTGGCACCACTTGCTTCGCTACATTCTACTGCATGACAGGTGGTGTGTGAAGAGAGCTGTCAGCTTAGTGGGAGTGCACAGAACACACACCCTGCTGTCAAGTCCTTTAAAGGACAAGGAGGAGTCGCAAACAGCCAGGAGTCGGAGTCGCAAACAGCCAGGTGTCATTTTAAAATGGGTGGAAAAAAATTTATGCAATTCAGTTGTTATTATTGTCGACATTATAGAAAAAAATGGAAACATGAGCAGCACAGATACAGGAGGAAGAGAAGGATGGGAGGAGATACCGTGCAGGGTCGCCCATCCACGGTGGTCTCACTGAAGGGCTCTCCCACGGTGAAGTTAATGTGGGTGGTCCGTACAGAGGTGCTGGTGCGGATGGATAGCGTCTCCCCTTCCTGAGTGATCTCCACCGATGGCTTGGAGGCAGCTGCCACGGCAATCTTTCTCAGCATCACATTCACTCCTGGAGATCAGAAACAAAGCAATGCAACATGCCAAGATAGACTGGATATGATGTACTATAATAGAAATATAAAACCATGTGGTTGATTGTTCACTTTTTGCGGTTAAGAGCCGAATACTTGTCGTGACAGCGCTGCTCCCCCGGACTCACTGACATTTGGATAACCTTTTATGAACTCTTTAAACCCCAACCTCCAGCCTTAAGGGACAGAGAAAACACTTTATCCACAACTGTATTGTTTAGGGAGGTTAGACAGTCTCCACTGATTCTGTATTATTACTGAGCAGATGTGTTCTGCTGTGAACTCTCATGCTAAAAGACATGGAGGCCAGAGTGTGTTCAGGTTCAGAAATGGTGATGTCATCTGACACACACCCAGCACATCGGCCCTGTGCACAGCAGCCAGAGAGGCGTGTCCATAAAGCCCCTGGCAATGGCTCTGTGCCGCCCCAGCAGCACACAGCAGCTGATGTCATCCTTTGGTCATCGATGATATGACCTGCCTCACCAAACTAAACACCCCCTCCCCCAGGTCACACCCTAATAAGTGGACAGTGTACCTCTGGCTCCAACTCACACACACACACCAGTGCCACCCACCTCAGCATTACTGACATGTAGCATTCTATGCCATTATGTTCCACCGGCACTCTGCCATTCGTGTGTCTGGCCATGAGTACAGCCTTCCCACACTGTGTGCATGTCATGGCTGTGTGTGTGTGTGTGTGTGTGTGTGTGTGTGTGTGTGTGTGTGTGTCTGTGTATCGATGTTTACGGGTGTGTGCATTTGCCAGTGGGGCTGTGTGCCAGCAACGAAAAGCACGGAGAGAAGGGGAAGTTATTGGGTTGCCCTGGGGGACCTGGTAATCTGTTACACCTTCCTGTCAGGAAGTGGAAAGCAAGACGGAGTAGGGGGAAAGAACAGGAGAGAAGCGCAGCGAGAAGGGGGGAGGCACATGTGACAGGGTTCCTTTGCTGTGTCCCTGTGTCAAATTCAATTTCATGCTTCTCACCTCTCACACATTCCCACCTGTCACCGTGTGTAAATATACACACACTCTCAGATTCAAGTGCACACGCACTGACCTACAGGGAGAGCCCTACAGTGATCTGCACAATCCGAAATGCTCAAAGTACAGATATTTCCGGAAATAAAGCACATGCTTGGGTTTTTGCTCTTTAGTGAGAAGGTTCAGACTAAGGTGCCGAGGACACAAATGAGACAGGGTCTTTGGCGTTTCGGGTCATTGGCGTTTCGGGTCTTTGGCGTTTCGCTCTTAACAAGATCAGCACCCACAGTGCCCTGCAGAACATCTGTAAAAAATGGGCCACACACGCAGACGGTCAGGGTCGGTGCCAGAAGGGGAGGTCAGAGGAAGTATTTCGGACAGGGAGAAGAAGGGCGGGGTGCTGGGGGTGGTAAGGGGGGGTGGTGACAGGTTATGTCCAGCTGCCCCCTGCCCTCTTAATGAAACCCAGTGAGGTCCGAACTCAAACAGCACTTCCAAATAGAAACCTGAAATAAAGAGGGATAAAACCAGCCAACACTTAACGTGTGCGTTTCAACACGGATGCAATATTTTCATCTCTGTGGGCATGGTTGTGTGTTTAACACAGATTTTATAGAAATATCCAAATGTTTACTGTGTTTGTACTGTGTATTGTGCTTTAAAATACATTCATTGTGTCATTGGACGTATATTTTCACAGCACACATTTAAAATATTCTTTTAAATAATCTAAAATGTTTAAAATGCTAGTATTTTACGTGTTTAGATTTAAAGTAAATTTATATGACATGGAAAGTTGGCATAAAAACAGGCAACTGTGTGTGTGTGTGTGTGTGTGTGTGTGTGTGTGCGCACGCGCACAGGTAGAATTTTAAAAAGACGTTATAGGCAGCAATTAGTAGTCCTGTTTGTCTTCTCCATCTTGTCTGTCCTGTATCCACATTCCAAGCATACAGTCCTTCACCTTGTTCTGTCCCTGGGTAGATTTCTGACTCTACCACCCTCCCACTCCACCCTCCACCCTCCACCCCTCCCAAAGGCATACACATATTCATCCATCCTATGCTAACCACGAATGCACAGACTGCCCTGTTGACCTCCGCCTTGCTCCACCTTTGTCTGCCCTGCCTCTTTTCTGGGGGCCAGTGCTTCATTACTCTCTTTCATCTCTTCATCTCTCTCTCCCACTCTCCCCTTTGATATGCCCCCCTCCTTTGGTCTGTCCTGCCCCCATTCCTGTTTCTCTTGTTTGCGTTTTGCCCTCACCAGAGCGCCTTTATGCAGCCCACCTCTCTTCGCGAGTTTAATGAGAGGCTAAGAGAACCGGAATATTTATGATAATCGGAGCATCAGTCATCCAGGGAAATTGTAGCGCTCCGACGCCGGTAATTCTAGTGGAACAATAGTGGTATTTAGAATGCATTTCAAAACAGAGATCTTAGCGTATTACTGAGTGCACTGAAGAACAGACACACACACGCGCGCACGCACACACACACATACACACACACACACACACACACACACACAGCCGTGTCACTAACTATCGATACGGGCGTCGTCTGCTTTTTCCACCAATTTCAAATGAGCAGGCTAGAAGACGTGTGTTGAGGGTAGTAATATGAATAGACAGTGTATAATAATAATTTTTAAATTATTATTATTATTATTATTATTATTATTATTGTTATTATTATATAGAGCACTAGCATGAAGTATCATTTAACACGGTAAACAATAAGCTCTTCCAGTTAAATGTACATCAAGGCGAACACGGTTCCGCCTCTTGCGGTCATACAGAATACGTTTTTGTCCTCAGGACAAGCGGAACAGGATCATTTTGCATGTTAGGTTTGTCTGTAAGACACTGCCCTGTCCCTCAGACATCATGATGGAAGGTTATTGAATCAATACATTTAACGTTTTAAACTAATATTAACGATAATGCCCATGTTAGAAAAGAAGCAAAAAATTGTTTTAGTAAAATTGAAATGATATAGTAGAGATATTATTTGGTCCACTGAGATGCATAAGGTACAGAAACAAAAGTACCAACCTAACCCTTTTAGCAGCTCCTCGAAGTTCTCCGAACTTTTCATTTTCCAGGTTCCAGAAAAATCAGGAATCTTCCGATCCATTTCAGTACAAACGAGTTATACAATATTAAAACAGATATGCAGAGCTAATATAATTTTCGGCTGATTAAACGCTTTGGTACAATTAAAGAAACACTTCTGTTCCTAGGTTTGGGGTTTTTTCCCTTTTCCGCGTTCCGTTACTTTTGCCCACTTCAATGAGATCTTTCACAAGCACTCCTATTCCTCTTTACAAAAGAAGTGGCTGTCAGCCGCTTTTATCTTCACTTTTCCCTAAGTCTTAGTGTGTACAATGATCCTTATCTCCCCTTGTCTGTCACTGCACGTTACAAGCGGCGGCGGTATGAATGGGATGGAATGGAACACTGGCCATTAATTGTGTCCGCAGAAGCCACGCCTACCGTGTTCTACACACGCCTCCTCGGGGACGAAATCCCTTAATTGAGTCAGAGGAAGACACGCCTACCGCGCTCTAAAAACGCCTCCTCGGGGACGAAACCTCCTGCTTTGGGTCATTGCACCAATGAATAATCAATATATGAAGATTAGGCCCCACCTTCCCACCTTTGCTTGAACATGTGCGATATAGAGACGCCCTGAAACTGTTGCGAGTTATTTACTTCAATAGACCAGTTTAACTTGGTGAAAAGATCTGCACGCCAACGGAATAACAACCAGGAAATGTTGAGCATTAAACGGAATGTCTTGATTTATTTTAACATTATATCAATGCAATATTCCCTCAAATGGCCCCCCAGAGGTTTTTTCTCCACACTGTGGAGTTTTTGATTCCTCTTCTCCGTTGTTGTCTGCCGTTATCCGTATTTATTCGTATTGCAGTTATTCTGTAAGATCGGCAATTTCTTTTGTAAAGCGCTTTATGGCACGTGTTTGTAAAAGGCGCTATATAAAAATAAATTGAATTGAACTGATTTGAATTGGAAAACGGTGTGATAAGCAGTAGCCTTAACACGAAAGTCCCAATGAATAGCGTTCACGTTTCCGTTTAACGTAAACTTTTTTGATGTGTTGGATTTCATCTCTGAATAAAACAGCTGAGCTGCAGAGACAATACGAAACGGTTGGTAAATACATGTTCAATATTTTCCCAAAGAAATATTGTCTACTTGTGTTCTGAGGACGTGAATATAGCGGCACTGGCAGCTGGCAATAACGGACAACAGAAAAATCAGAAGCTGACAAAGTAAGACATCTAATCCAGGTTTTGTGCAGACAGGTGGGGGTGTTGCAACCTTGAATGCCTTTTCCCTGACGTCCTGCTGTTACGACGGAAGAAAAGACTACGGTGTGGCAGAAAAGCGACGGGCGGGGCGGACTGAAGGGATGCATCGTCTGTAAGGGAGCAATAAAGCAAAGAGGAGCACAGATGAAGATGATGGATGGTGACGAGATAATGGGAGCGTTAATTATTGAACGTTGATGAATGGTCTTGTTCACCGCGCTACGACACTGCAAGGTTAAAGCAACCAGGACCACCGAGTTGGTCTGTACTGGCTGGAGATGACACGCAGTGAATTGTAATAATAGAAAACTGGAGTGCTGTAGCGGGTACAATCATACATTCTGATCGGTGCCATAATAATTTGTTTATATACACTTAAAATGCATCTGTAACCGGTCTGAACAGTACTGAGCAGTATTTTAAGTAATTTCATAGTCATGGTTCAGGCAGTACTTCTGATGTTAAAAACGTTGCGTGCGTCCATACAACGGCCACTGCCAGTAATGAGCCAGTCCTATCAAGACCACAATCTCTGCTTCCTTCTCTCTTTCCTTTTAGATCTTTTAACACTGTTTAATTTTGCAAGTTCGTTAGATCTTCCTGGTATGACGCCTTTATCCTCTAGGTTACTAACTTCTACCATCCATCCATTCGCTATACCGCCTTATCCAAATCAGGGTGGCGGAAGGCCTGGAGCCCATCCCAGGAAGCACAGGGCACAGGGCAGGGTACACTCTGGGCGCAGTGCCAATCCTTCCCTAGGGCAGTGATTGTCAAAGTTGTGTGATACGTGGACCGTTTACTCAAACTGTCAAACGCAGCAGACCTCTAAAGTTACGTGTATCCCATGCCCTTTTAAGAATAACCTCGTATTGTACTAAATAAACTAATATTTAATTAGGTATAGATTTAAAATGCCAAAGCATTAATAAATGTAAATGCAGTCATTAATAAATATAAATGCACATTTCCCGATTGTTCGGTATTTTAACAACATTTTTTATTTTCTCCTGGCTAAATAGAGAACATCTTAAGAAAGATGACGAGGTCAGCTCGCCGACCACCAGGCGCGAGCTCGACGATAACTGGTGGTCCACGCACGGACCACACTTTGAGAAGACTTGTAGATACCGCAGCCTTTTTCATACTCTTTACCGAACCTGACCGGTCCTTTCTGAATTCCGCACAAAACAGCCCAATATGTTGCAGCTGATCTGCATATTTGTCCATATGCTCAGAATGTAATTTTTATCGCATGGAGTCGGAGCGCACGCGATGTTAAAATCAGACACGCTCGAGACTCCGTTGGCGCCGGTATGTTCTTGCCGGTGTCCTTTGCATCTGAAAAGAACCTTTGTAAGATGCACAACCGTGTTGCTCACTATCATTTTATAACAAAGAAGTGGTTGTCTTGCATCATATATCATGCTGACGACACTTCGTTATAGGCAACGTGTGTTAACAAATATTGTGATTATTCTTCTTTTTTTTTTTTTTTTTTTTTTTTTTACAGGAGAAACACTTTCACGGTTATGGTTGTGTAATATAATACGCATTGGCAGTACAGGGCATGACGGAGTATTGAATTTCAGTGTAATGTCGGAACTTCATGACACTATTGATGTCATTTAAAAACTGGAATAAACACAGTAAACCGAATTTTTTTCTCTCTCGCCACCCTTGTCCACCCCCCATCTCCATATGTAAGCCCTCCTTCCCTCTACATCCCCCCTTTTCTGCCTGTCTTTTTCTCAGTCTCTTTTGTTCCATTGTTCTTGCATGACACATTCCTTGAACACATTACTGGTGTGGGTAAGAGAAAGGAGAGGTTCGAGAGGGGAGAGAAAGTCAAGCACTGGGTAACCATAACTTGAAGCTTTGTGTCCTGTAGCAAGAAGTGTGGAAAGTGTGCAAAAAAGGGAAAAGGTGTGTGAGAGAAAGAAAGAGAGGTATAATCCATGCAGAAAAATGACAGATAGTGAGAGAGGGAGATACAGGCAAGGAGGGAGAGCAGGGCACATGTAAAATGAGACCATAATCCTTCTTTCTGAAAGTGCAGAAATATTTACTGCCCTACTGCCAAGTACCTCTCTTCCTCCCCCATTCCCCCACTTTTCTTTCCCTCGCTTTCTTGCCAAATGCAAGTTTGCTTGGCCAGAATGCAACTGATACCTTAGCTCTGAAACTGCGCACAGCCACACGCATGTCCACAGTCGCAAACGTTAATGTTGATAAACATGCGCGCGTGTGTATTCACGTACGCACACACCATGACACTTATTCAAAACACGTTCTGATCGTGTGCAGCAGTAAATCACATTAACTTTTACTCGGTGGATCAGGCGGGCCTGTGGTCACCCAGATCTGATCTCGGTGTTCCTGCTGCAGTGAAACTCGTAACAGAGCAGACTGAAGATCAGCACGACCACACGCTCTGCCCATGCTTTCGATCATATTTCAGCTCCCCAGGAGGACACCCCCCCACCCTCATTAGTCTTGCCTCTTGTTCTGTTTCACTTCCTCCCTCTTCTTCACTCTCCCTCCTTCTTTTGCTTTCAAAATGAATCTGATTATTCTCCCCACTCCTGCATCACATCTCACTTCTCCTCCCTTCCTTTCCACCTGTGATCTGCCTATTTGCTCTCAAATTCAAATTTCTGGAAAGGCACACAGATATCTTTACGGTGACTTCCTCTTCACCTACATTATGCAGTACTTACCATTTCCCTTTTAGTAAAATGACAGGAAACTCACAAAGAGCACCCTGAG
The DNA here is from genome assembly GCA_025773905.1 of Chitala chitala. Lineage (NCBI taxonomy): Eukaryota > Metazoa > Chordata > Actinopteri > Osteoglossiformes > Notopteridae > Chitala > Chitala chitala. The sequence continues at coordinate 11,841 of JABJVR010000261.1, read as the reverse complement.
AACATGTATGCAAGTTAAACTCCAGGACTGATATTTGATTTAATCATAAATCACAGCTGTCTGGTATGTCAAATCGCTGTTATTATACCTATTGCCTAAACTTCATTAATAATTGAGTCAGAAATTTCTTCCCTACCGATCACCAACATACACGAGCCTCAAATGTGTGCTTGACAGTTTCTGCATAGACCATCTGGTGTTTTAACATTAGCAGGTGAACACTGGTTCCCTTAAAGAGAATTGTGACAAACTCAGTTTCTTGACAGCTGCGTAAAACTCCTGGCCTTACAGTTGTACTCTTCTTTCCCCGAAATGTGGAACAAACGGCTAGTCATTTTACTGCAGTTTGTTTTCTTGGCATGGAAACAGTCCACATGTGTTTGATTAAGAGCAGGGATGGCAGCATTAAAACCCCTAGGAGACCTAGAAAAAGTGTGTGTGTGTGTGTGTGTGTGTGCGCGCGCGCGCGTGCGCACGTGGAACAGTGTATGAGTGCTAAGTACATGTTTGTGCCTATGTGTGCACCTTTTCTGTGGTTTCCATTTGCTACATGTGACTGGGAGGGAGAATATATAAAAGTAAAAATGTAGTGTCGTGTGTCACCTCGCAGTGTGACAAAGGTGGCGTGAGGACGTGCCGTCAGCGCCGGCTGCCAAAACATTTGTTTTTTGTTTGTTTTCTCTCCTGAACTAGATCTCGGCTTACAGGAGTTAGTCATTGTGAATCGTTCAATTTACTGGGAATTCCCAGCTACTGACAGCACTTTTCCCAAGAGAAGCAACGCAGAAATGATTACGATTATAACAATGATTGTTAGTGTTCATGAGTTTGCTGATGCTGTTTGTGGTGGCAGCCGTACACTGTCTGAGTTGTCACTAACCAGGGCACGGGTTCCTTAATGAGTTTGGAGTTCCTTTGCTCCTTTGCTCCTCTGCCTTGTGTACTTGTGTCTGTACTTGTCCTGTGAGTTTCTGGTCCCCAGATGTGTGGAGACGCTTGTCTGCACTCTTTTATCCTTTATTACTCTCCTTTTTATTCTGTCGACATTCTCTCCCTGTTCCCATTCACCTCTGTTTGTGTTTCTCATTATCAAAAGCCTTGCTAATGAGGCTTTTTGGAAAGAAGGAGGGAGACGACCAGCGGAAGGGAGACAGATCAGAAGCAGGAGAACAGATGGAAGGAAAGGCATTGATTTAGCAGAACACGGAGGGCCAGGAGAAAAAGAGGAATGTAATACAGATGTGGAGAAGCTGAGGGCGATGTGAAGCACAGGAGGCGGAGGGGACAAGAAAGAGAGAAAGGCAGGTGGAGATTACAAAGGCAAAGAGGACAGAAAGAAAGCCAGGAAAAGTAGAAAGGGTCTGAGAAAGAAAAGGAAACCCTTTCCCAAGACTTAACCTTGTTCTATGGACACACTATTTTCCATTGTTTATTTTGCCAGAAAGTTCAATAAAAGTGCAGCTTGGTTTTTAATCGCACCCCCTCCCCCTTCAACCACCTCCGGCTCCCTCCGGCCCTCTCTTCACCTCTCCACCCTGCCGTACTTTTTCACTCTTCACTCATTCGTACTTAAACCTTTTCCTATTCTCTCTCTATGAATGATTGTTCCTCATGGTTCCTCTGTGCCTGTTTGCTCCTGATTACATTCCTGCCGTCGCGCCGAGCAACTTTTTGGGATCCTGGGGCTGCCCCCGCCAGCCAGTCATGTTGCCCAATTGTGCCATTCACCAGCCCGCTGAGACACTGAGCAAACGTGGCAGTGGGAGGCCACCGGGGGGGTGGGGGCAGGGGTTAGCCCAGTAGGCAGGCGGTCAGAGTGCAGCAACTCAGAGGTAAAACGCCGGGGCCTTTTCTCAAAAACTGTGAAAATGTGCCATGGCCACTGAGTCAACTCAATGGCATATGGCAGAGGCGGGCACGAGTGCCTTCAGCTAAGTGTTACTGTAGAGCTGTGACAGAATTTGGTGGCATGTTATGGTTAGAAGATTTGGAAAGATGAGTACAAAAGAAAAAAAGGGGCAGATTCTTGTCCTCAGTGTCAGTGATGCATGTGGAGAGGGAGGGAAAAGAGAGGGCGGGGCTATTAGGCCAATTTTGGGGGGTGGGGGTGGAAAAGAAGGGGAATCCAGTAACAAGGGACCTAAGAAAATGAAGGGACGTTCGTAAAGTAGCCGTATCCAAGAAGCTCTAAAAGTGCAGCGCCTTTTTCGTCTGAACATCCATTGAAGATAAAGCGGAGTAAGTTACTAATAGGTCTCTGAGTTTTTGCTTTACCCAGTGATAAGCTGCAAAAAGCAGCGGAACATGCACGTTTTAGTTTGCCCTAGAACTGGGTCAAGATTGTGTTTAGGGCTCCCCCTGGTGGTCTGTTTCAGAAAGCAGGACACTATTCATTAATGCTGCCGTTACTGTCGTACTTGTTTGGGGTCATGTTTAGTTTTCCACTCAGGGGCATCATTAGAAATTCTGGGCCCCTTAACAAAACATAACCTTGGGCCCCTGACAACCTGCCTTGTATAACACCCACCCAGCCATTATGTTACAAGTAGTCTTTGCAACAATTCTGTACCATAGGGGTGTACATTATTAATTTGAAGTGCTGGAGCCCTGTGAAATGCTGGAGCCCTGACTCTGTCAGGGTAGTCAAGCACGCCTCTGTGTCAATTACAATTAAAAATAGTAGTTGCTATTTAATTTAATGTTGGACATTTTTTTACAATTAATTATGCTGTGCTGCACTTTAAGAATTTCTCCTTTTCAACCAATAAAATTAGTTAAGCAACGTTTCAATAAAATTAGCTGAATAATGCCTCAATGTTATAATAATATGTATCTACCTATCCGTCTCTATGTATTTAAAATTTTGCCAGGTTTCCAGGCTTTGACAGTCTTTGCATTTCCTTGTTACAGTGAAATAGCCACTGCCTTTCTCACTAGGTGTTTCCACGTTTCCACACGACACAGCGCACACCACTGGCACCCTCCGCTCTGGCTTTGCCTGCTCTTTACTTCGTGCGAAAACCGTTTGGAAGAGCGACACTCACGAGTTCGGCAAGGCAGCGGGGCTGTGACGTACTCACCATGTTTGGGTATCACAATGATCCAGTAAGATGCTTGGGTGATTTTAGAGACCCTGGAGGCCCCAGGCAAAATGCTTCAAGGGGATTTCTGCAGATTTGTCATTGCAATATGTACTATGCAATCGCCTGGCCTCAAAGGCCCCCTCCCAGCTTGGGGCCCCAGGCAGCTGCCTGTCTTGCCTGTCGAATTGCAGCGCTTCAGGTGAGACAGAGCCTGCGTGATGTTCCTCAGACATGAAGTTAACATGTGTGCACTTCATTTAGCACCAAAGAGACAACTTCTCTGATAGTGCCACCTGCTGTTTGGTGACTCCTATTACCATACTGAAAATGACGTGCATTGCTGAATTATTTCATTTTGTCTTTAGTGAAGCATATGGTTTTTAATAGGGTCACCTGATGGTGTTTATATAGCTGGATGTAAAGGGTGAAAATCTATCCAAATACTGCAGAAGACACCACCGAATGTCATTCATAGCTATGTGTAGGTTAGACGTTACAAAACTATTTTAAGTATTACAGGTTTGGTTTATGCATTACAGACAGGGTAAATAGAAAAGGCCCAGTTAAAAACTACAGGTTAAGGTTACATGATATATGTCTTGGTTGCAAAGGACAGTGTACAACAAAATATTATACTTCTAGATTATGTGCTGTAGACAAATTAATTGTTACATGTCTGGGTTACATGTAATAAACTGTAAATTTTTTTGTTTGTCCATCCTGTAAGTCCAACTAAGTACTACAACTAAGTACTACTAAGTTTACATGAATAACAATGTAATTTTTAGAGGAATATTTTATTGGCTTTGAACTGCTTTAGCTGTCACTAACATCTCAGAAATACAGGACCACTGCATGTTGGAAATGCAGGGGCTCCAGGACAGTGTCAACAGGGCAAGGGAAGGTCAAAAGGGCAAGAGAAGGTCAAAAGGGCAAGGAATGGTCTAGTCTACTCACAGACTGTTTCTTTGAAACATACAAGGGGAACCAAAGGGAACAGAAGGTGGCTAGGCATGTACAAGGAGAAAGAAGGACAAGCAGAGGACCAGGAACCACAATGCTAACTTAAACCAAACAACAACGATATGTGGGCCTCAGCACATGGGCAGACCAAGGCGATAGTGGTACCATGATGAGGACAAAAATGTGAACAAGACACAAATAGGACAGAGGGGTGGACAGCAGGAACCAGGGCAAACACAGACAAGCAGGACAACTGAAGCAGGAGACACAAATAAACACAGTGTGCAGGGACCAAACAGCCATGAACACGGAAAACAGCAGGATTAAAGAGAGGCGAAACAGGACAGCAGAGGCAAGAGCAGTCAGGGAAGTGAAAATAACAAGAGAAAAGAACAGGGGAACGAAGGGCGCGACCACAGCACCAGCACGGGAAAGCCATAACACATGTTAATACTGGAGCTTATCAACGGCATAACATTTTTCATATTAACTACATGCTGACACAACACTGGGACTGGTTTTAGACGGTTATGGGTCCCTAAGCAGAACAGCACAGAAGAAAGAAAAGAGGAGAATGGTGTTGCCCAGAGGCTGTGCACGTGTGCTTGAAACAGGCAGGCGATATTCACAGTCCGGCGCACTGTCCTCTGCTTTATGACTGTATACATTTTTCTCAAAGTGGACAGGTTGGCACTCCCCCTCAATTTTCTCACAACCGAGAATGATGTGCTTGGTCTCGTTAGCTGCTGTGATGATGTCGCAAGAGCCATGTGCCAAAGTCACCGTGATGAAGGAGAAGGGCTCTTTGCTGATACACAGGGCATGGCTGTACACCTTCCCCCCAGCAGGCCTGCACACCTCCTCGACCCGCTGCTTCTCCCCATAAGGGAGGAATGACTGGACTGGCCGGTCGCAGGAGCCGTGGTCTCGCAGGAACGCCGCCCACACCCCCCTGTTCAGGCTGTCCGGGCTCCCCCGCAGGACGTGCCGCTCCAGAAAGGTCCTGTGGCCGTTCTGGTGCTGCGTCTCCATGCATGGCTGTGGGTTGTAATTTGCACTGACTGTGAGCAGCATGAGAAGCACTTGAAGAGCTGAAAACGTCATGGTGTCTGACAAACCTGGGGAGGAAGATTCCTCATAATTAGCTACTGATTTCCATGCTCTTGTAATCAGTGGCTGATATTCATAAAATCATCATTCGAGTGCAGTCAGCTGTTAATGTCCCAGATCACGCCATGAAAGGTCGTGTTATGTTCGCTTTTAATCGGGCTTCTGCTAGTCACGATTAAAATCGAATATTCCTGTTTCCACCTCTCTACGGTGCTCCTGTTTATGTCTTATACCTAGTCATATATTTGTAATTAACTACAAATACACTCACAATGTACAATAGTAGCATGGCTGTGGGGGTTGTGCAGCCAGCCGACTTTGGGACCCCCCCAGAGGTATTTTTTCTCTACGTGGAGTTTTTAGTTCCTCATCTCTGTCGTCACCTGGCTTTAATTTAAATTTAAACGTTAATTTAATTTAATTCCAATAACTGTAATTAATTTAGAATAACTATCTACTTTCTCATAAAGTTAATGTACTAACATTTATTACGTGTATGGCAAGAGGAGAGAACCGCACGGTGATCTGTCACGGCCGTCCACTGCACGGGAAATCCTCAAGAGCATTTCTGCGCATATTAATAATCGCACACATTGTTAATTACTCTGAGTGATTATTTTTACAGTTTCTCCAATAATTAACACCACTCTGAATATGCCCGTTATATTTGGCTCCTGATTATGTTGTCGTTTGTTTGTTTTTTTATTTAATTATTTAAGCAATACTTTTCTTGCGTACTACAGGTAAACAATTTTGCGGAATTTTACAGTTATACAACGTTAAAGAGATTAACAGCATTGTTATAACATCTTACCAAATATAGCTGGGAACTTGATCTTCGTCTGGCCTCCGCAGTGCAGGTTTCAGTTCAGGTTTTGGGTGCCAGCACACTTCAGATTTTATACTTGTGTGTCTGCCTGTTGGTCTGCGTGTTAAAGTTACTGTGCATCCATGTGGGGTTTGGATAGAAATGCGGTTAAGATTTCCCCGTTGGTTTGTTTTAAAACGCAGGACACCATTCACATATTCTGACGTGGCTGCTGTTATTACTACGATTATCTATCTTGTCCATCTCATTCTGTACCTTTTGTACACTTATCCTTTTCGATGGTGTGTGTTGGTGTGTTATTTCATCAGTATTACTGTATGTAGTAGCAGTAGTGTTGCTTATTTATTGTTAGTACCTGAACTGGTACAAGTACCCCTGTTTCATCCCCTTTCATGTAAAACATGTTCTGAAATGACAGTAGAATATCCTTATCCTTTTTAGTGCCCTCGTGACTCAATGGGTAGAACATCAGGGTGGGCTGTGGAAGTTTCCCAGTTTGAATCCCAGTATAGCCGCGTGTGTCCTTAAGCAAGATGCTCAGACGCTAGCTTTCCAGCTGCAGCATGTGGCTGTCCACTGGTCCCCCGGGAGATTGGTTAAATGCAGAGAAGTAAATTCTCTCTGGGTTTAATAAAGTTGTATTTAAAAATATATATTGCTTCTTAATAATTTCCCTACACTTGGATGTTATGCGGTAGAGAAACCTGAAGGTGGCGGTGTTTCATCACTTTTGACTGCTCATCGTTGATGTGCCTAGCTTTCGACATCTGAAATTACGCTGTAAAAGAGGAATTAAGATATATGTGTTCCCTTTTTACGAGAATAAAATGTGCACGTGTGTGTGTGTTCCATCCATGGCAAACAGAAGTTAGTGCAACTATACAGATTTTAGTACAGATGAAGCGCACACGTTAACTTCATGTCTGATGTCTGATTGTCTAACTGCCCCGTGTCTGACTGCCCCGTGTCTGACTGCTCTGTGTCTGACTGCCCCGTGTTTGATGGCCCCGTGTCTGACTGCCCTGTGTCTGACTGCTCTGTGTCTGACTACCCTGTGTCTGATGGCCCTGTGTCTGACGGCCCTGTGTCTGACTGCCGTGTCTGACGGCCCTGTGTCTGACTGCCCTGTGTCTGACTGCTCTATGTCTGACTGCCCCGTGTCTGACGGTCCTGTGTCTGACTGCCCTGTGTCTGACTGCTCTATGTCTGACTGCCCTGTGTCTGACGGCCCTGTGTCTGACTGCCCTGTGTCTGACTGCTCTATGTCTGACTGCCCCGTGTCTGACGGTCC
>JABJVR010000260.1:0-13888 GCA_025773905.1 Chitala chitala | reverse complement strand
GCTGCGTTCCTCCTTTGTACTGCTCACCACATAGGGGGCTGCGTTCCTCCTTTGTACTGCTCACCACATAGGGGGCTGCGTTCCTCCTTTGTACTGCTCACCACATAGGGGGCTACATTACCTGTTTTTGTACAGGTTATGCTTTTAGTATTTCTGTGTTTCTTTGTCCACAGGTGAAGCGAGTGATGAATGGAGTCTTTCACTCACTGCGGGCAGAGTTTGACCAGCAGGAGACCTACACAGGCAGTGCTGTCCTGGGGGTCCTTGTTAACACTATAAAGGTCTGCCCCCTTCCCTCTGGCACTGTACTGTGATCACACAGAATGAAGAGCGCAGTTGTCTGTAAGGCGTCTCGTTTTAAACGTAATTTGTGCCGTTTCAGAGTGTCACTCTACAGCTGCTTAACCAGACAGAAGGGTTACCCTCACAAAAGAGCGAAAATGATGATGAGGAGGAGGAGGATGATGATGATGATGATGATGAGGAGGATTCAAGGGAAGTGAAACCTTTAAAGTTAGAACACCACAATGGGAGGCAAAAGGAAGATGAGGAAGAAGAAGAGTCACAGCAAGTACTGGCAAACAAGGATGAAGTTCAAGGGAATAATGGTGTTAACCATATGGAAGTGCCCCATCAGGATGTGATATCTCAGGAGAAGCATGAGGAGGTCGTAGCTGAGGGGGAGTCTGGCCATGAAGCATGCGTCTTAGAAACCACGGAGCATGTGGAGGACGGTTCTACTGAGGCTGCGGACGTGAACCACGTTCAGTCATCTGCTCCAGATCCTGTAACAGAGACTAAAGTGAAGGCCTCGGAGTCAGGCGTGTGTGACGGAGACTCGCTGGGAGAAACCCAGGTAATGGAGACTCGGCTCTCCGGGCCCCCCAGTCAGCCACCACCGCCCCCCGACCTCCTGCAAGAAGCAGGCTTCAGCACAACAAGGTAAGCAGTGGCAGCCCATCCCATAAGCTTGAGTTTGCTGGGTGCCTAGACCAAAGCGCGTCCGCCTGACTTGCTGGCCCACGTTGCCTTGCTTCACTTCCTGTTTAAACTACTTGTCTTTTTTGTGTCTCGATGTCTTGTTCTCAGTGTGTCTGAAGGAGTAGAGCAGGAAAATGGGGAGGAGCCTTTTTTCCAGAACCCAGCCCCAACCAAGCCCCCACCACCCCCCACTGAGGAGGAGGAGGATGAGTTGGTGAGAAAGGATCTGTAGAATTCAGATGAGCTCTCAGACTCAAAATGTACCCCTTGATTTACGTTTGTGGTGTTCATGTTGTACCACAGCCCAGCCTGTCTCTTTGATGCAACAAAACGATTGGCCGCCATCAAGTTAAGAGGCGTGTCTTGTGCATTCACAGAGCCTAAAGGGTCGGCCGCCCCCAGCCCCTCTGTTTGGTGATGATGACGACGACGACGACCTTGACTGGCTAAACTGAGGGTTCGAGGGAGAGCAGTGGGGTAGAATAAAGCGCTGGTGTTTGTATGACTGCTTTCCAGAACAATGGTTAGGGCAGCGGCTGTGGCCGAGGTAAAGACCAGAAATGTCATGACACCAGTAGCCATGATTGTCCTCTGACAGCCATTACTGTCCCTGACCAGGAGACTGTATATTTCCCACCCTCTTCCTATAAGTGATCCATCTTATTTTGTGTCAGCCAATCACAGAGCAGTGTTGGGCTAACTTTTGCCTGGTGACGGAGGATGAAGGGAAGTTATGTTTTAGTGGTGGGTGTGGATCTGAGAGTCCACAGTTTTCTGTATCCTCTTCGGAATGATTTCAGCGGAAAAACTCTATGGTTTAAGTAACGTTTCTTGATGATTAGCCTGTTCGAATGAAAACTGGATCATGATAAGGTAAAGACTTTGAAAAGTAAGAAAAATCACTTATGCAAATGAACGTGATTGAATCTCAGTGACCAAAATGCTGTGTTTTGACCCTCTGGTAGTAACAGGAACTGCTGTAAAATGAGTTTCTGCTTCTCTAACATACATGTACTACAGTATTGTTCTAAATTAATAAAATGCAACATTTTCATGAAGATGTATCATTATTCGTTTTAAATGTGATGTAAAATTTTGTAGCAGGGTGCTATAACCTCCGTGACAAACAGGTTGCTAACCCATGTCTTTGGTCTTGTGTTGTTGCCAGGGTAATGGATGCTTAACACACAGCACAGTTAGATTTTTTTTCTAATGTACAAGGTGCATAAGGAAAAAATAGGTTTAGATTTTATAGGGGAATGTTAGAGTAAGGCAGCTGGATGTAGTTACGTTTATGGCCACAAGATGGGGATGGGGAGGAATATTCGAGTGTCTGGCTGGATTAATTATTTTCCCCTGTTGGTATTTGGATCGCCACTCAGAATTTTCAGGTGGGTAATAAGTCCTTTTTAACATAATCTACATTTAGAATATCTTTTTTTTGACAGAGAATTGACCAAACTCAAACAGGTAAAAAGGAGCTGTATTTGGCAGATTAACAGATGGTGCTTTCTGCTGGCCACGTCCTGTTCAAAAACCCCGGTATTTTTAATTCCTCTGTAAATCTGCATGTTCGTTTGCACACCAGACTGTGGGAGATTCCCAACAGTAATACTGCTTTCTCGCATACTTTTGTCATCTGGATGAAACTACGGTGCGCTCGTATTCTTTAAACCAGGGATAACCAACCACAGTATTGCAGGGCCCCAGCGGATGCATGTTTTTGTTTCAGACAATTTCTGCTTTCTATTGAATCTTAATGTCAATTAACCATTGACGTTTTGTATAAATAGAGTGTTGGTTTGATAATTACTGTATTTCTTCGTTTTAAATAAGAAATTTTAAAGCAGTACAAAGACCTATATGTTTTAACAGATGTGGTACATTTTAATCCATTTGTTGGTAATAATCACTTAAGTCACTGCTTATGCATTCTTTGTTTTTGGCACCTGTTTTTGCTATTCATTAATTCTGACAAATAAATTACAATTAGTAATGATGGGTTTGAATTAAAGACCTTGATTAATTATCTGTACATTATCTCCTGTAATGCTGCAGTTAGAGAGAAATCGTAATGTGTGTTTTATAATTATGTTACTGATCATAAAGCACAAGAGTCTCACTTTTAAATTTCAATAAATCAAAACAACTAAACACAGACAAATGATCATAGAGAACAAGGATAAACAATGATGTAATTGGTATTTAATTAAGACAGTGGGCAAATTAAATTGACTGAATTGGCTGAAACAAAAACCTGCACCCACTGGTACCCCCAGGACCGTGGGTGGCTGCCCCTGCTTTAAACAAAACCCTAGCCGTCTCCCAAACATCTTACACGTTGAGTGAAAAATTGAAATATGTGAGGGGTAAACCAAGAGGCGTGCGATTCCACGAAAATAATTGGTATGACACGGCCCAGTGGAGAGCGTGGTTCAAACAATCCAGCAAAGCATGAAAGGAGCGAAAAATGTTTCTGTTTACGATTAGAAGGGAAAAAAACTACATTCCGGAGATTTTGTACAACTTTATAATTACCTGGCGGACCGATATAGAAAGTGTATTAGAGTGTACATCTGGGGCGCTCACCCTCTAACACTTGTTACGTCACTGGTGTAGGAATGTGTAAACTTAAATTGATGTAAACTGGCGAATGTATACAGAATATGATGGCAGCGAGTTATAAACTCTATGTTTAAAATGCTCTACCAGCACGGATGGGCAGCCCTGGGGAGGTCAAAAGTCCAAGCAGAGCTTGTTGCCTGATCATCAGCAGAACGCTTCTCCATCAGTGGCGCGGTGCTTAAAACGTTCACCTTGCCTCTGAAAGCAGTTGTGGTGAAACATGCGTTGTCTTGAAGAAAAGTGAAAACACATATAGCTTTTCGATACGTTTTTTATGTTGCAAAAATTATACAGCCATATATCTCCAGCCTCTGCCAAAGTAGGTGTTTCATGATCTCTGGCTTCCAGCAATGGTGACGCACTCGCAAAACGCCAGTAGTGTTGCCGTGACAGTAGATCGGTTGTAAACGAAATAAGGTGTTCGGCCCAGGTGTTTGCTGCGTATCTTAATTTACATTCATTACATCAAATTACCCAGAACGCACAAGTTGATTATCGCTGGAGGTCTATTGATGAAGTATACACTCCGTGTTAGGAGGCACAAATTCATCATTTTAATTTGGCTGACTTCTAACATTGTGTATAAAATCTGATAAAAACACAGGTGGGACGTTTTTGCCGTCCGTACTAGTCTAAACATCGTCAAATACAATAAATATCAGTGCAGCACGTGTGTGTGTAAAAGCGGTACTTTACACCGCTGCACATTCCACTTGTTCTGTCTCTGTTATGTTTCTGCTGAACGTTTCACAGCATTAAACCCTTAAAAAGCCCCGTGACCCGCCGAAGGGCAGCGGCGCCCATCCATCTGGAAAGACGACACACTCGGTCCCATTGCGCTGCGGGCAAATACCGCCTGTTATACCCTTAAAAAGACGCCAAAACGTGAAGAATTTCAGCAAAGCTACAGCGTACGATAACAGTATTCCTGAAGACACCAATTCCTCCGCCTCCCTTGAGCTCACAGGTACTATTGTGAACACCTGGTTAGTGGAGAAAACTTTTCACCACTATTATCACCTCTTTGAGCTGTTGCAGAGGTGTGTTGTTTTAATGCCACTTGTCGGCCCTCACAGTCTAGACATCTTACTAATTATAAAAGGTGTAAAAATAAATTGCAAGTATTTTAATATTATGCAGAAATTATTTGGACTTGTTCACTGGCTTGAAAAATATTTTAAAACGGATATTAATCTGGAAACTGAACAGTACAATTTAAAACTGGGTGTCTTTATTGGAAATAATTGGGTTATACAGAATATTTTATTTAACTTTATGTATATGTGTAACATTTTTTGCTTTCATCCTGACTTTTAACATGTTGTTTGGTTAAAATTTGTCAGAAATCCTTTTGTATTCCGTTTTTAGTCTCCCAGTAAACGGGCCAGGTTGGGTGGTGTATGCCATGGTTTGGGGCTCGCCGTCTGTCCAGCTGCCTACCCAGAACAGATAGGGCAACGGCATGCAGTCCGACTCGTAGGTCTGTCTCTGTGAATATGAACTTCCCATTGTGAACACTAGGTGGCGCGGCGCAGCAGTGTATACACAGTGTAGGCAAGGATCCCAATTGTCTTGGAGGTAAAGGAGGACCCACCCACCTGTGCCTTATTATAAAAGCCTTACCGGAGCAGCGTAAACACAGTGTACTGTGGGACAGAGTAATCCCTCTTTGCAGCCCTACTTTCAGTGCATTATTCTAGAGTATCAGGATAATGTTATAGATTCTGAACCAACACGTAGCACCGCCGTCTTCCCCCACTTACGCTGTCCACAAAAGGGAAGTTATCATCTCTCCATTGCATCGCGCAGCTGCAGGTGTTTTACAAATAGCTTATAGATTCTGAACGCATCGCACACGTAACACCACACAGTTTTGTACAAATTATTTTTTTTTATTGAACAACACAAGTGTTTCAATTAATCGGGTATGCTTTCATCATAGAAATAGGTTTAACGATACATTAAAGTTGTAACACAATTTCGAATAACGTAAAATTACACATTATAGAGTCACTAACTGCCAGTTACGAACATTCTAAATTTTCATTTCGTGCGAGTCTCGATTTCGCATTACTTAAGTGACTGAAACATGCGTCGGCATTTCAAACCTTTAAGTCTCGCTTGGATAACTCGTTCCATCCCAGTGTATCACAGTAACCTGACTGGTTTTAGTTACATTTTAAACAGAACCATAATTACGCAGTTTGATGCCGCTTTGACACATTCACCTTTCAACTTTCACACGGTTAAAATGACACAAACTTTGTTCTATGGTTTTTACAGAATATATGAAGGTCTGCGTCGTTTTTACTAAAAGAAAAGAAGAATTGCTTGTATGTTTAGGCTGACGTGTAGCTTGCAATTGGTGTAAAAGTTCCCCTAAACTGCTGCGTCGGGTTTCCTGGCAACACGCCCTAAAGCGTTCTGTCACCTGGCAACAAATTAATTAGTCGGTTACTGGAGTTGACTGCTGTATTTCTACAATGTTCCTGAAGCGGCAAGCTTTTCGAATGAGGTAAACACGTTATATGTATAACTATTCATTGCTTATTTCAAAATGCGGTTTTGTCTGGGCTATATTTCACCATTCAGCTTTCCAACTGTACAAGGAAAAAATACATAAATTTACAGTATGCAGCAAAACGTTTAGTTCCTTATGAGTATAGTCGTAGTTGTGTATAAATATTTCACATTTTGTTAATATGATTTGATTTGGGAGTTGTGTATTGTATGTTTTGTATTTAAGAACTGCAATCTTTAATAAAAATGTAGTAGGTATTTGTGTAAAGTTGTATATTATTAAAGGATACGATTTAGTTAAATTGTGCATACTATGCTAGAAAATGAATAGTTATGGCCTCATTTGGTAGGATTTTTTTTAACCATTCAGTCAAGTTATTGTTTACAGATTTTTTCTTACTTAAATGGTTGTGTAATTAACTATATTTGTAACTGTATTGTGTTATGGACAAAAGTTGCTTTTAATGAATGAAAACCCAGAACACACATGATGTCCACAGTGCCAGGCCTGTGAACTGAGTACTGTAATTGGAACAAAAAAAAAAAAAAAAACAGGGAGCAGCTCAACTGGCACCTGTCATTTTAACTGTCTTTTTGTATTATAAAGTACATAATAAAGGTTTTCAAAAATGATTATGTGCCACTTCATGTTGCTGCTTGGAGCCTGATGAAATGAAACTCTTGTCCAAGCAGAGTGTGTTCACTATGCACTGCCATCCCAGTGAGCTTTTGGACCATCCCCATTGTCTCTGGGCTATGTGCCCACATCCCTGTTGCTGGGAGACCGAATACCGTGTTGCTGCAGGCAACCAACGATATGTCAAAGTCAGGACATGTGCAAAGGCCCAGGATAGTGTGGAAGGTATGCCATTCTCTGCATTGTATTTAAATATGGCCACAGAAGAATCCATCGTTTTTGACAATGATCCAGTCTCCACCTTAGCCATTGCGTTGACTTTTGCAGATTATCTGTGTGAGCTTCACCCAAAGCTGCTCCTGTTTTTTGTCCTACATCTTGGCTAGATGAATGTCCAGCTCTAAATGTTGTGAACGTGTCTGAGTGGACCAAACTCAGGCTGGCACTCAGGAACAAGGGGCTGGATGAAGCCTTTGTGCCCGAAAAGACCCCTAGACAGCGGTCCAACGTCCACCTGTGGTGCCACACCCCACACTGCCTGAGGGACTCTGTGATTAGACCATGCAGGTAGTGACCCAGTAACCAGGGGCAGGGACTAAAACCAGTTCTTTGTGATATCCTGTGCCATTAAAGGATATTAGTGGAAAACGTTATCGATGCAAAATAGGATCTTTATTCTTCAGTTACGGGTTCTGCTGCATTTCACAGATGTTTAATTTAGCTTTATAGCAAAATAAATGTTAATGTTTTCCTTTTTAAGTAATAGATATGTTTACAGAACAATGAACGTACCACTGTTACATTGAGAAGAGTTTTTATAAACATGTCATCATTGCTTACTATTCCGTAGAACTTTGGAACAGGGTGTATGTAAGGTGGCTGATGAAGAATGGTGCAGACCGTACGTTTTCACAACTTTTCATATTCACCTGTGTTTTGTCTCCTGTAGTGCAGCTGAAATCCAATTTCCAAAGCTTTCCTGCGTGACGCATTGTGGCCAAATCAATGAAAACAAGGATGTCAAGACCACAAAGGTATGAGTCCGTGCACACGCGTACACACATACATGCGCACACACACACGCGTACACACATACATGCGTGTGCATGCACACGCGTACACACATACATGTGCATGCACGCACACACACATGCACACCCATGTACACACACAAACATACACAAATGGCTGGCTTTGTGTAACAGTGTTTTCAACAGTATAATTCTTACTACACAATTTCTTCTCATTTTCACTGTGCATTGACTCATTGCTTGATAGAAGCCTGTTGGATGGTAAAGACATTTAAATGAAAATCACGTTTTGGCTCATAACAGTGGGGCTGACAGTTGTGTTTGAGTGGTTGTCTGTTTCCGTCTTAGAAGACAAGAGGTTTTCCTTTGCTCACCCTGCACCTGTTACCTGTGCAGCTCCACCAGGCATACATCGGCCCTGTGGATCGCTGTCCCGTCACTGTGATGCTGTGGGTACCTAGTTCCCAGGATTCCTCCCGTGCCACTGCCCACCGCAGGTCACACAGCGCCTCTCCATTCGCCTATGCCAGGAAGCACCCTCTGTTTATACTGAAGTGTTTCTGCCCATGTTCCATCACTGCATTGGCACAGCTCGGCCAGGCACTGTGTCACGGCTGGAGCTATCAGAAAGTCAGGGTGGTGCACCTCCATCTGTGTGCAAAGAGGAAAAAGCAGGAGACAGACCACTGTGATGCATGTGAAATAAATGGCTAGTAACAGGTTTACCTGGGGAAAAAAAGTAATAAAAGGCTCCAGTCTTATCAGCATTTGGGTAGTGTTACACATATTTAAATGTGTAGCATCTCTCTGAAACGATGTTCCTGTTTTGAACAGTGGGTTTGGTGTTTATCATTCACAGGGATAAATTAGTGTTTTTTTTTTTTCTTTTTCTCACCACTTCAGGATGACAACTCCTCACCTAGCAGTCAGACAGCTTTCCTGTAATTTGTTCCCGCAGCTCAGCAATGCGGTATGAAAATGTTTTTGTTAAAAACACATCGTTGCTGAACATCCCGTAATTTGATCAACTTGACTGATATACATGAATGAGATTTCCTGCACGGTTAAACGTTGCAGGAGGTAAAAAAGTTGCGAGCCGAGAAGAAGACTGTGCGCTTTCAGTTACCTGGTACGGTGGAGACGCCGCCACAGGAGACACAGACAGACACTTCAGAGTCCAGAGAAAGCACTGCAATACCTGCGGATGTAGACGCTGTCTCAGGCCGGGTACTGCAGAGGCAGGCTGAGGTCCAAAACACGCAAGAGCCCAGTGCGAGCCTGGAGAACAGGCCTGCAGTTCTGCACAGTCTGAGTGAGAGGAGGCACAGAGCAGCTCCCCCTGCCTGCTGGAGCTTGGGCCCCCAGTACAAACTCGACACCAAGGTAGGAAGGCCCTGCATCATCACGCATCTGGAAGGTGAGACAGTCACCTGATTTGGAGGATTACAACAGGGGTTACATCTGAATTACAGAAAACATTTACTAACGCATGCATGCACACACACACACATGCTTATGTATACAATGCACACACATTTACACACCCACACACATACTTGTAAAGCGTGCACACACACATTTACACACACGCACACATACATATACAGCACAAGTACAGCTGCAGCATTTGCAGTTTTATTGAGCTTTCTGGTCACATGAAAGAATGCAACTTTTCTATGGCACGATGTGCAAATTAGTTCGGGCCTTGGGAGGGGGACTGTTATGGGAACGCAGTTTCGCTTCGGTGGACCTGCACGGTTAGCGTGATGCAGCCCTTGATAATGCAGCGCTGAGCTAAATTCCTGTCTTGTTTAACAGCTTCATATTTATTTTTACACGGGCTGGCACTCATGTTCCTGGTCACGTACCTTGTCCAGCAGCCACACAAAATTGGTAAAGGCGTGTGACCCAGACGGCAGGGATTTCCCTCATAACCCAGCGCGCACAAATGGATTTCAGAAATGTAAACGGACAGAGATGATTGCCATGTACAGAAGACAATGGTGCCTCTGGTAGACAGTATTCATGTTTCCTACCCGCCTGCTCGTGTGAGAATGCAAACAAGTGGATAAATCCTTCAGGAAACTGATTGTGCTGTGAAACACACATTTGCAGTTCAAAGAACTTTGTTAAATTACATAGTTTATTTGCTTAACAGACATTCCAGGCAGAGTTCACCCCCCCCCCCATTTCCCCCCCAATGTCTGTAGCTAAGTAGTTACTGCACTAGCTCCGGTTAAGCAGTGTGTCTGGCTGTAGCTGCTGCTGCTGGGCTTTGATCCAGCATTAAACACACACTCACCTGTGTGTGGGCTCAGATAACTACTGCCACACGATCTCCTGCTGTTGGTAAAGAAACAGCACTGAGACCGGAGCTTCTGTTTCACACAGTGTGTGCTGCAGTGGTCCTGGAAGGGGGATGGGTTTCACTCCTGTCCTTCTTCCCCTCCGGTGACTCAGGAAGTAAGGGCACCTGTGGACTGGCAGCGTCTGCGGGGTCTAACGTACCTGCTGAAGAAGTACAAGGTCTCCAGATGCCAGGACAGAGCCAGACTCTCCCCCCCTGCCCTGGATGTCGGTGTCCAGTCGTCTGCCCTACGGCATGGGTCCAACTTACAGCCCATACCCAAAGCCTCACTGTGCTGTCAGTCCAGGAGTACACTGGCTATAGGTGTGTGTGTGTGTGTGTGAGAGAGAGACAATAAAAGGTTGTGTGTTGGTGTCTTTGAGTGTATGTGAACAGTGAGAATCTACGTGTGTGAGAGAGAGACAGTGATAGGCTGAGTGTGTGTATGTGTGTGTGTGACAGTGAGAAGCTGTTTGTGTATGAAAGAGAGAGGCTGTGTGTGTGCACATTTTTTCATGTTTTTCATATTTGCATTTAATTTCTCAATTTCTTATATATTTTTAGAAACTTCCTTGTTTTTCTTTCTTGTAGTTGTAACGCATCAGTACACAGTCTTTGACTACTATGAGAACAGAGTTTTCCCCTTGGGGATTAATAAAGTATCCATCCATCCATCCAATCATCATCTGCCTATCTCTGCATTTGTCCAGTCATCATCTATCTATCTATCTATCTCTCTATTTATCCAGTCATCATCTATCTAATCTATATCGATTCTATCTAATTGATCTAGTGTGCATGAGTGTGTCCATGTTCCTGCTTGTGAGGTGGTGGGGACTGTCTCACCCAGAGCATGTCTGTTTCTGGTCTTTTGCCATCGCAGCCATGCCCCATAAACCATCTGTGAAGATCTGGGTTTCTGTTGCTCTGTGGTAAATGTGTGCCATTCCATCCAGTCCAAGAGAAAAAAGCCTGTTTTTGGCACTGAAGTGCAACACTTCATTTTGCACACTATAAAACGCTGTTATGTCTTTGGCAACACTGACCATCCACATCACTGCACGTTTTATGGTGGTTTTATTTTTTCCAGCTTCAGTGTCTGGGCACAAGTCTTTAAATTATTATAAGAGTTTATTATTTATTAATTATGTTTTATTATAACACAAAATTTGACACTATGCAATGAGTAACAATATTCATGATTTCCATATTGAAGCGATCCTGCAGATCGCTTCAATAGAATTATTGGGGTGGGTGGATTTCCATTTTTGAACAGATACAAAAACTGTCAGATTATCAAAAAATTATCTGTATTTTCATCTTTAATGCAGAGCACAGGATATTAAGTATTTCATAAAGAAGCGTATTTTAAATGGGCAGTATGAATATTTTTGTCATTTTCTAGTGCCAAGTTTAAAAAGTTATGTACCAGTAGTTTAAATTATGTCAGACATTCATATCACTTAGAAGTCAAACCCCAAGTGAGAAATGTATTTATTTCTTTATTGGATTCACGTGTCTGGTCCACCCAAGCTGATGTCTGATTGTATGTTAACATCTCCAGGCCTGAACAGTACTGCATACATTACGGTATGTATATGTATTTGTGTCTATATGGGTGCAAACAGAACCTATCTCATTGGACTCCCGAGATCAGCACCAGGAAAACCACGACAATTTGGGCCCGAAGGTGAGGCGACTGCGTGCTGGTTACCTGGAAGGGTGCACCAATCCTGGCCGCAGTCCCACCAGGTCATGTGACAACTCACTGGTTAGCACCTCACCTCCATCATCAAACGATATTCACGGGTCTTTGCAGCCCCTAACAGTAATGATGGTGTCGCTGTCTTTGAGTATTTTGGCAACAAATTGCTGAACATTTGGTCATTTCTGTTGATACTTTTCTGAACGGTCAAAAGCATTTAAAAACTAAACAAAAAAACCCTATTGTTGTGTGAGCCAGGAGGTGCGTGATGGTGTTGGCATCAGGAATGTGGAAAACCTGGGAACCTGCCCCCCCTCAAGCTCACTGTTCTGCCCTCAGGCTTCGGCCGGTCCAGATAACCGTGGTGAGCATCTGAACGGTGTCCTCCCTGTTTTCGTTTTGCAGCATAAGTTTCTGGTGAACTTTTACAGATTTCTGCCATAGTTTTTCATTCATGTCCCATTTCCCCCTCACTTCTGCAGTAATGAAATTGTACATGCAGTATGATAATGTACAATTAATGTACATTACCTCTGGTTTACATTAACTGTATATCAGAGACTCCATAGTTTTTTCTTGTATTTTTGTCGATGGTAATCATCTGTTATTTTACATTTTTACAACAGATAAATACATTATGTGCACAGTGCTGTTATTGTGCTTCAAATCATTCTGTCCAATCATATATGTGAAGGGGGTGCTGGTTGTTGTGTTTACCCCCCCTGTGTAGGACCTGAAGATGGGCCTCCAATCAGCCTGGCAGGGCAGAGCACACACAGGGAGGTAGAGGACACTACAGAGGAGAAGATGAGAAGCAATGGAGATTACAAGCAAGCGAGCCCCCCCCTTCTTCCTCCCCCACCACCTCCCAGCCTGAAGTCTGACACATTTTCACAGAGCAGCGTCCCTGCTGACCAGAAACCCCCCAAGAATGGGACTGCTGTTCAGCCACACTGGTGAAGATCTACCTTTAGCGTTGACAAAGCCACTTGTTGCCACATGCATGTATCTTTGCAGAGGTGTTTGGATTGATGAACGAAGGGAAGATGCAACTGTTTACACAGAAGAAAACATCTGATATAAGGATATATCTCCCTCTGCAATATTCATCTTTTGCATACCAACAGTATTCTTGGCAGTATACATAATTTTCCTAGCAGTTACACAACATTATCAGCACACTATTTAAAAAAACCTGCTGGCCTGTTTACTTAAAGAATCTAAGAATTTTTTAACAGCAGTAAAAATGTCAGGAAATTATTTTTAAATTATTATTATTAATAATAGTCAGTCATCTTCTATATTGCTTCATCCTGTTAAGGGTTACGGGTTATTAATAATAATAAATAGAAAATTGCATGTGACAGAGAGCAATATTTGAAATATTTTACGCAGTTCCCAATCTGAGCACTAGGTGTCAGGCTCATTATAAAAGTTAACAGCGCGACCTTTCACTGGTATAGCTATAAGAACAGATTATGTTTGTTCTGCATTTAAATGCATAATACTGCATGGGCTTGTCACAGATGTCTTATAGAACAGTACTGGTGTCCATATGGCAGTTATCATATAAAGGCAGCAGTTGGTGCTTGTCAGCAGAGCATGCAGTACTTAGTTATTCCTTAATCTGTGTTTCAATTTTAATATTGAAAAAATGCATGCCGTACCTGCACACATTTTGTTATTGCATTTACATAACAAACTGTTTCTATACTAAAATACTGCGCATTATGTCCGAAGATGCTTGTAAGCCTACCTTTTTACCAGATTATTCATCTAAACTATTGACTATTTGTACTGATTGTTTAGAATCAATTGTGATATTAAGGTTTTACCTGATTGTTCCACCTTAATACTTCATAACGCCAGGTCAGATAAAATGCCATTCTGAACGCAGCTCAAGACACTTTGCCAGAGTTCTGAATCTGCCAATATCCATCCATCATCTGAACCGCTTATTCCTGTTGAGGGTCACGGGGAAACCTGGAGCCCATCCCAGAGCACATAGGGCGCAGGGCAGGGGACACCCAGGGCAGGGCGCC
>JABJVR010000259.1:0-21549 GCA_025773905.1 Chitala chitala | reverse complement strand
GGGGTAGAGAGAGGGGGGCAGGGTTACTGGAAGGGTGGAGCTCAATGAAAACGTTAATGATTGATGAAAGGTTAATACTCCGTCAAGTGGAAAGACATCTTCATCTGAAGGTGCTTAGAAAGGCTTGACTGTACTTCTCGCACTGAATTTACATAGCATAGTTCGAGAGCTGCACAACTCCAGTTCCCACGGCAGCACAGCATGCTGGATTTGGATAAACTTGAAATCCTAATTCAAGTCATTATCTTTAGACAAAGCAAGTTCCTCTGGTGGCATAAGAGAAAACTAGAGCTTGAACTGTATCTGTTATGGAACCTGCATGGCAACAGCTCTTCAGAACTGAAGTTGCTCTAGCCCAAATATTGAAGAGTATACTTTATTTTTCGAAAAGGGAAAAAAAAAAGTTAACTGTTTGGCACATGAATGGAAAGCAAATGAAGGAACATCTTTGTTATACCTTCTCCTATGAAACGCCGGCCTTCCATCTCCCACGCTTCGCGGTGAACTGAAAACGATGGATGAGAGGATGATGAGAAGGTGAAAGGGGTTTGGCGTTAAGGTAGTGAAAGCAGAGCACGGGGTTAATGGCAGAGCTCAGTGATGCAACAGCTGTGTATGCAGGCACCTGCTGAGAGGCTCGCTACTTCAGCAGACATGTGTCTTCACAGTGGGTGGGGACTGGGAAGGAGGAAGCAATGAGGTTAATGTGCCACTCGGCGGCAAAGGAGGAAGTGACGCGGGGGGGCGTGACATGTGGGGGCAGAAGTTAGTGGTTCCTTCACAAAATTCTCTCTCATACGAGCTTCCCAACTAGGAAGGCTTTACCAAGGCCCCCTCTGCTGAAATCCACAGGTGTCCTTTGGAGTCCTCGCATTTTCCCAGAATCTGCCCCCACAAAACCAGTAAGACACAGATGTTCACCGACACACACACACACACACACACACACACACACACACACACACGTAATTTGTCATTCTCTCCCATGAGAGAGATGTCAGTAAATACAAGCTATAAAAAAACTAAGTGTGTGGGTGACAGTGACCGCTGCAACCTCTGTGTGTGCGACACAGGGCCATTTTCCCAGCCCCATCCCCCGCCTCTCCTGAATGGCAAGGCGAGTCTGACCACGAGTCTGACCACGCTTCTCTGCGTAGGATCAGTACAGAACTTACATTACCATTAACTCAAATAACAAAGCATGTCTTACCATTAGCTTTCTGTCTCCCAATTATTAATGAACACAATGTAACCCTTTAACAATTTACACACCTAAATTTTCCAAACTTTCAGATGAGACAAGCCAAAGGATGGTGTTCCATTAAGTTTGGGACTCAAAAAAAGTAGTTTCATGACAAAGGACTGTTTTAGCAAAAAGCAAGGTTTCTAACTACTAATGTGACTGGCTGTAGATATTTACCATGTACACATTTATCATTTACCATGGCACATTTTAATAATTATTCAGCATTTTTTTTTTTTTCTAATAGTGTTATAACAGTAAGATTTAAGAGAAATTACACGTAGAGCACGAGTATGGAGCTGAGTTCGCGCTTAAGATGGTGAATTGCAGAACATCAGCGGTTCAGATTGTCTGCACTTGATGTGACTGTCACAAAACTAAACTTAGACCAGGGTGAATCATTTTGCCGAGTGCATTTAAAAAAGTGACATGCAGTACCTCCCACGAACACCTGTGATGACAGAAAGGCACACTTATTAACAAGGGGCCTACAGGGAATACAAATCCAGGTCTGTAAACAGAAAAGGTGTGAAAAGATAAACTGTGAAACTGCACAGACCAGATAAACGAACCCGCAGCAAATCCAAGAACGCATACAGAGACGCTTTCGAGGAACAGCTGTCATGGAGGACTGCCTCCGACACCCTTGGCTGACCTTTGACAGACTGCGGGAGGAGGAGGGTCAGGACTCACCTGCGAGGGCTGAGCTCCGCCTCTCCAGCGGCGTTCTTGCCAGGCCCCCAGCTATGTCGGCGGAACGGCGAGAGCGAACGCACGGAGGAGCGCAGGATGGCGGAGCGTGCGGGCACCTCCGTCAGCCGGTCCTTGGCCTCCTCGTCCACCTCGGCACCACTCGCCGCTCCGGACTCGGGCGCCACATCCTCCCCCGGCTGCGCCTCCTCTGAGCCCCAGCTGGTGTCCCCAGTGGAGTGCTCGGGGGCTGAGCTGGGCGCGCCCATGCTTGCCGTGTCGTCCGTGGAGGAGCACGAGATCCACGCCTCGCTGCTGCTGTCCCCTGTACCTGCGCTCTCTCCCTGCAGGCCAACACGGAGAAATACAGTCAAGGTGCGTGCTTCACGGACTCTCATCGCCGGCCTCAACACACTGTTTGCTGGGGTCAAGCAATATTTCCCATATACTGTCTCTCTCTTATCTTTGTATCAGAAACACAATATCAACAGTTTATACCAACTGGCTTGGGTATCCTATAGACCTACCTTTTTGATTTAGCTTTCCCACTACAGTTCCCATAGCTCACGGTAACTATTGCTGCTGGCGCATGCTGTACATGCCAACATAACTGTATTATTTTGCTACGGGGCTGCTAGTGTTCGTATTATTTAGTAACTCCTCTCTAAAATCTCTCTTTGTGCATGTGTGTACCTGGTGCCCGCCTGGGCACCATCTGAGTGGGATGCCTTGTTAGAGCTGCTGTTTCCTAGTGTACCCCCTTCAATGTGGCTTCACCCGAGGGACACCAAAGGCCATTGAGAGTTACTTCAACACCTGGAGCAAAGGAGGACTAAATTTTGTTCTATACATCATAGTACTACTTCCATTGATAGTCTCAGTAAGTACCTGTTTATTGTGTAACGTAAGCATGCCCAGGAGGGGCTGGGCAAGCAGTCAACCTTGGGCCCCCGGAGATTTTTTTTCTCCACACTGTGGAGTTTTTAGTTCCTCTCCTCCGCTGTTGTCTGGCTTCATTTGTATTTATTCCTACTGCTTGTTCTTCAACATCTGCAACTTCTGTAACGTGCTTTGAGGCACATTGTTGTAAAAGGCGCTATATAAAAATAAACTGAATCGAATTGAACAATTTCATCCAACCCGCTGCTCCTGTGTCTTAAATAGTGTCAGAAAGTACCACTGGTCCTCACCAAAGACCTTCAAAGTCACGTTCTTCTGACTCTGCATCTGCTGTAGCCGGACAGCTAACTCAGCCCAGCAGGATTAAGCAATGTAGAAAGAGGCACCCTTTGAGAAAGCGAAGATTGCCAGCCTAGATCATTTCCATTCAAGTATGTTATTAGTCTTCACGCTGTCTACTGGTGCCAGTTCCAGGTGGTAAGCCACAGATCCAGTGGACTGAACATAGTAATTACCCTCGCCTTAACAGAACTTGGGCATGGAACAAGCACTTCCCTTCCAGAACATGTGACGACCTCGCACACAAATTTCCCTAGAGTCCTTCAGGCACACAGTCTGCTCGGTGTCTAAAAAAGCACTGAAGGCAAATCGGCCAGTTGAAATATTTAAACAAACAAAGATGCTTTTTCATTGCACTCTCTGCTTAAGTTTGTCTCAAATTGCTCCATATGAGAAAAGATGTTATATCATACAGTGTGACAAAAGCACGCCCAGCATTCATAACCAGGCTGCTTTGATGTTTTGTCCCATAATTGTCTCTTAGCAAGAACAACAAGCAATAGTGTGAAAGCAATCCAGATTTCAAGCGTTAATACACCCAACCAGCCCACTCTCTGTAGACTTAACACACGCACAGAAGAAAAGGACGCCTTCAGACTATACATAAGATGCTTAGCTCTGCGTCCTCGGCCTATGGCCAAACGCAGTTGGGGCGTTTGGAGTGGGAGTTGGCGGGGGCAATGCAGTCTCAAGACAGAGGGTTTTACTGGGGCACCAAGATAAAAGGGCTCTGTTTGAGTGCTCGCAAACAGACTTCCTGTTAGCAGGGGCAAAGAGAGGGTGAGGTCATAGTCAACATGCAGGCCCAAAATTCCCCTGCGGAGACGACTGTCGTCACAACATCAGTAAAGCTGGAGGAAGCCATGAGCAACTTGACTTAAAAATCCGCACGACTTTGTTCGCATACACACAGACAAAACCGTGACTCAGTGTAACCGTTATTAAATACATTAAATGTGTAGCTGATAAAGACAGATTTGTGTGAAGGAATAACAGGAAGGCTGAGCCAGGAGTTTGATCAGCAGCACAGGTCTGCTGGACCTGCAGACGCACGGTCCAAGCTCACCTTCTGAAAGACGCTATCATCCCCAGGGTCAGCGTAGGACAGGCCATCGATGTCACTCCCTGAGTCTCGCTGTGGAGCGGACAGAGATCCGCTCACACTGTGGTGACCTATAAACTCTGGGGACGAAAAAAACAAAGCGTGGGGGAGGGGGGGATTAGCAAATGACATAAACGCAGCCAACAACACGTAACCAGAAAGCTATCAGGTATCCCCATCTACCCTGCAATCTCCAGTTCCGCTTTGGCTAGAAAAACAGATGCTCTTTGGTAATTAATGCCTTTTTCCCCCTCCTTGTCTTTTCGTCCTACAAAGGAAGGCATTTATTTCTTTGTGTGTCATATTCTTTTTCCATCCCTCTACGATACTGTGGCGGGAGCATTCGCGAATGCGGCATTGACGTGAAGCTGAGTGGACCCTTAAGTGAGCAAAACCATGGGAGAATCTCGACATGAGTCAGTGTCCATCTCAAAGGGCCATTAAATGACTCCGGAGCCTATTATTATTAATGACTATTATGGAAGAAGGCTGAGATGAGAATTTTAAAAAACTAAGCCGCAAACAAACATTTTCTCAAAATTATCCATACTGCCCACACTTGAACAAGATATCCAAGCCAGCAAACTGAATTAATAAACTTATTATTTAAATACTACTGTACATGTAAATAGTAATTTTGTTTACATTGTAATTGCACATTTACAAAAATGTATTTGTCTATCTACCTGAGCTACAAAAAAAGAAACACTGTACGAGATCAATGCTTTTAATAAAAAATAAGTACTGAAATAACGTTTTACATCAAGTATAATCATTATTCACAAAATAACCTGAGCCTCACCGCCTGCCCTCCACGTCTAAACCCAGTGAGCCTCACCGCCTGACTTCGACGTCCAAACCCAGTGAGCCTCACCGCCTGCCCTCCACGTCCAAACCCAGTGAGCCTCACCGCCTGCCCTCCACATCCAAACCCAGTGAGCCTCACCGCCTGACTTCGACATCCAAACCCAGTGAGCCTCACCGCCTGACTTCGACGTCCAAACCCAGTGAGCCTCACTGCCTGCCCTCCACATCCAAACCCAGTGAGCCTCACCGCCTGCCCTCCACATCCAAACCCACTGAGCCTCACCGCCTGCCCTCCACATCCAAACCCACTGAGCCTCACCGCCTGCCCTCGAGGTCCAAACCCAGTGAGCCTCACTGACTGGCCTCGAAGCCCAAACCCAGTGAGCCTCACTGCCTGCCCTCGAGGTCCAAACCCAGTGAGCCTCACTGACTGGCCTCGAAGCCCAAACCCAGTGAGCCTCACCTCCTACCCTAGAGGTCCAAACCCACTGAGCCTCACTACCTGGCCTTGAGATCCAAACAGAGTGGATCTAATGACCTGATTGCGTGGTCCAAGAATGCCAAAATTCAATACCATACTGAGAGGCGCAACAACTGCTGAATCACGCAATCTGATTGAGGTTCAAACCCAGTGAACCTTGCCACTTGAATGTCCAAGTCCACTGAACACTGAGGTTCACATCAACAAAAACATGCCAACTTTATCTGAAGGATACTGATAGCCCCAGTGGAAGGGTATAGTTTAGTAGATTAACCTCATGCCAAGTGACACATCTGCACCAACCGTAGTCTGTCAAACTGCCTCAGCATAACTGCTCAAGTCTGTAATGAATGCCAGAGGAACAGCCATATCAGAAGCACTATCAGGTCCAGGAACCCACTCGGGCTCTGTTCCCTCGCTGCGGATATTTAAAATAGCATTCAGTCACTGAGGCAACGCGATGCAATTCCAGCAGCAAAACGAGGCGTGAGCCGTCAGAGCAAAGGGGACACAAAGCAGAGCCTTCACTCCACGCAGGAACGTGCCAGCACTCACTGTCAACTTAACATTTCATGGCCGTGCGCTTGAGCGGGCAGCCCTTCGTGACCTTGGAAGGAGGACTTTGCATGCAGCAAAACAAATAAAATCACCAGCTTCACCCTCCCAGCCTACTCCAACAGTATTCTAAAGTTCATCCCTCAATTCCATTTTTATTTAATCTAAAAAAAATAAATAAATAAAAAATCTGGGTGGAGTGTGCACCTTCTCTTACTCTCTCACTCACACACTCACACACACACTCACACACACACACACACACACACACACACACACACACACACACACAATGTTTCTCCCAACTCAGTTCCCAGGGTTAACATGAAGATTGCCTTTACCGGGACACATGGAGCTCTTATTCTGATCCAGCAGGCTGGAGTCTGCATTGGAACTGACGGAACAGAAGGCATCTCTTTCTCGATGGATCTGGAGGGAGGGAGGGAGGGAGGGAGGATTAGATCTGCATCCCACATAAACAGCAGACATTTATTTTAAAGCCCAAACATTGTTATAACTCTGCCTAATTTAACCATCTTCCCAAATCAAATGACTAAAACAGAGATTAAATAGTCAGGCAAACATGACATGGACAGAAACACTCAAACTGGCATGTTAAGCATGGAAGTCTTGTGCAGTTCATGAACGGGTCCTAGCAGAATACTTTAAAAAAGATTAAAAACTAAAGTGGGATTATTTAATCCTGTTTATTTTTTGTACCTGGGACAGGAGTGTCTGGGGCAATGACACCAGGCAAGACAGTGTACACCTTGGAACACACGCGCACGCACGGTTCAACTACAAGCCAGAACCCAGCTAACTATGTTACTTGCTGAACCACTGTGCCATCGGTTTAACCCTATTAAGGAATAATTAATGAACAGGACTTAAAGCAACCTACTTGCTTGTTAATATAACTGTTGAACAGATGGCTACAGAATGATAACACCACTTGTACTGTTTATGTACTTTTAACTGTATACACTTGACTATAAAAATTCCATTATATGATATTTATGAAAGGAGATAAAAACACAATTATCCTACCATCCTTTGACCAAGCGCTTTCAAAAATTTTAATTTTCAATGAAGACAAAGAATCTTCTAAAATAAAATTTAAAAATGGTGATCCAAAATAACATTCAGCCATTCTAAATTAAAATATGTTAAAGCACTGGTTTAGGCGCAAAAACACCTTGTTACATTGTTTGAGTTTACGAGCATATTAGGTGATTAGGCCACAAATGTTTACCATGTGACGGTCCATAATCACTGTACATGCAGGCAAGCACAGCCGCAGGTCTGTCACCCTCAAGTGTATAAAGCAGAAAATGGGGAACGATACTCAACTAAGCAAAAAAAGTCTGTAAAAGATTTTACTGTAAAAACCAGGAAAGGTTAAGCTTTTAGACAAACTGCAAGAACTTTAAACATCTGTAATAGTTGTGGCAAAAAGTTAATGTGAAAAAGATGGTATTAAATTGACTGAACAAGGTCGGACAGAGTAAAAAAAAATAAGTAATTAATAAAAAAAAAAAAAAAAAAAAAAAAAAAAAGTGGGGAACAAGTTGATTTTTGATGAACCACCCCTGAAGTACAAATTCAGCAGAGAGCAGCTACACATACAGATGTTTTAGTATTAGCTGTTGACAGAAGATGCTGTGGAGCTGCCCTAACTGGAAGAACGTCCTCAAAGAAACAACAAAGACTTCATACTTAGAGCAGACCAGTCTAGACAACAAAATAGAAAGTGGAAGTTTGCGGAATGAAAATGAGTCTTATGGTCCATTCACCGAGGTGGTTTTTCTTCGAGACATCGAGAAAATCTGTGATCTTTACCAAATCGGCTATCGCAGAATACTTCAGAGGCATGCCATTTCACCAGAAATTATACCTACTGAGGGAGATGCTAATTCTTCAGTGCTGTAATGTTCCAAAAGAAACCTCAAAGCTTTAGAAGAACTACTTCGTTAGGAATGGAAACGAAGATCAACTCAGATTAATGACTTGTCCTGCACAGCTTCTGGACATCAGTACAGCTGAACTTGTCCAGGACAAGGTGAACAGAACTCTCAAAACACACCCACAACTGTGCTTTACCTCTCCAAATTTCTGCAAATGCCCTGGGAACACATTTCAACTAAAATACAATAAACCAGGTGAGAAAAGACTTGGAAGTACCAAATGTAGGTTTTTGTCTTCTAAACGTTATGAATCATCATAAATTTTGCCATGTTTTTCCAAGAGGACCTAGTTGGACGGTTTACCCTCAAATGTTACATGTATCTCCACAACTTCCAGTCCTTTGTATTTTTAGATTTTACGCCCCCGGACTTCAGGTCTGCTGTGACTTTGGTCTATCCACTTTATTCTAGGCTCCTATCCACAGTCACATACGTATGTTTCCTAAGCTAGTCATCTTCATGCTCTCACATCACATGGCCATAACAGCAGAGACGCTGCCAACATAGGGCACGCCCCGTAAACTTCATGTGTAGTCTATCCCTCAGATTCTCACTTCTAATGCCATTCCCTAATGACACGTTTCCCTTCTTCCCGTTTCTGTCCTTTGCAACTTTCTCAGTATTCCTGACACAAGCGGATTCGAGCTTTCCCTTGGTTTTCAGGAACACTGCTTTTGACTTGAGAGGTGGAAATAGATCCCTAAGTTTCTTTCATGGAAGTTTCTTCCAAAGGTAAAATCCATTAAACTGGGGTCCATTCGTTTGAGGATCTGCTGCAGCTGAGATGATGTTGAATAGCACTGTGGGAGACGCTTGTGTTGCTTGTAGGTGTCAATCTACACCGGCCTGTCAGTGGTGTACTGTACCGTTTTGTCCACTTTGTGTTTTATTAGAATTAAAACTAGTGTAGGCTACATGGCTTATTCTATCTCTGCATCAATACCTGTAATTATAATGGTTTAGTTCTGAATTAAGTTAAGCTACATGCTGAAAATAAGACAGTCAGTCCAGCTGTTTTCATACATTAGCAGCTGATGACTTTCACAGGGTATCAAAGTGAAGCCAAAGATGATCCAATATATCTGTGACTTTAAGTGGTGTACAAACCATGCAACTCTGAAAACCACTGACATACATGAAGACATAAGCTATTTAATGATATATTTTTGTTTCTGAATTCCAGATAACATCCATTACACAATTCCAAGAAGGATTTACGTAGCTCTTACCATTTATAGAAGACTTCCTGAGAAATTATGCATTAAAAAAAAAAACATGCATTACAAAGTAGAAAGGGGTAAAAAAAAAAAAAAACCCCTCAAATCTAATGTAATGATACAGGCACATAATATTGTTTGAAAAGCATTAAATTAACAACCTGATTTCAGAACACAGCCATGTAGTGGAACAGAAATCCGGTATGTAAAATGAAAAACTGACATGTTCCACGCTAAGACTTCTCCCCTCAACACGACTTCAAACAGTACTCTCCATTCACTGTGCATTCACTGTAAATGTCTTTTGTAATAAAAGGCTTTGTGCAGAAGAAAATGAACATGACAATTCTGCGATGGAATTCCCCATTAGCCAATATTCAGCCTGCTGCCTTGACCCCTCTCCCACGACACTGATCCTGACATCATTAGTCCTCAACACATGATCACATGTATGTAGCTTCACTCAACATTCCTGATGGGGCTGATGGAAAGCCACTTGTTCTGTCACCAGGTTCTGGTTGGAGGAGCCACAGTTTCCAGATAACACTACATCACTGGCAAATGCTCAGCGTCAATAAACATAAAGTTGGCCTACAGGCATCCTTCATTACATCCTCCAGCATTATAATGCAGACATATTAAATAACTCTTAATATGGTTAAAACACACACACGCACACCAGAGGATCCAAATTTTTTTAGCTCATAGCCCCATTTTTATGCCTTAATTTTTTTTCATCCCCAGTTGTTTAAAAATGATTGATAAAATTCCTTCTTTAAAGATACATTTTTGATAATGACAGAACATTGTAGTCTTAAAATTGTGGACTATGGGCAGGGGGAGGGCGTACAATTCAATATCTTGCTGGTGAGCCCTTTAAAAACCACAAACCAGGGAGAGCAAAATAGCAGTTGATAAATAAATCTATTTTCTCCCATTTTCTCATGAGCTCAACAGTGTATCAGGTCGCCCTACAGTGGGGTGCAACCTCAACGTTCAGAACCTCTTACATACTGAGTTAGAGTTCAGAGGTTTTGCAGCTCTTGGTTAAAATCTCAGACTGTGGAAGTACTGCTCAGAACAAACATGTACAGTGCACACTGCCCAGGAGTCAGGTTTTCAGAGATGGCCATTCTTTAATCAATGACCTTTCAATTAGCGAGATTTGGTCTAACGGACAGGAAATGGACTAGTGAGGACATAAAAGCCCAACGCACTATATGGAAGCAAGTAAAATTTCGAAGGAACCAGAAAGCCATGCTGCACCCTAGCAAAAAATATTTTTTTTAAATTGTTAGGTTGCAGTAAAAATTATCAGTTGGGTTTCCCATTTTCTACGGCCTAGGTGTGTTCACATGAAGTTACGAGTCTCTGCAATGCTCACATTAGAACAGTAGCCTACAAAAAAGAATGTGTTTTTGACAGAAAAAGTCTTTCAGACACCGTGCAAGTGTGTGCGTGCGCGAGCAGTTTGTTTGACAAGGTAAGAAGTGACGCGCTGAAGGCATATAACCACTGAAGGCGCATAACCACGTGGTTCTGAACATGAAATTGTGTACTGGCCCTCAATCCTGGAGGGAGAGCCACTGAAAAGGCAGTAAACGGCTGAGAACACAATAAACCATTCAAAGGCTGACCTACTGCGGCCCACATGTTAGCAGAAGGAAAGACACTGTGGTACAAAACAATCAAATAAAATACTAGATATTCTCTCTCACACACACACACACACACACACACACACACACACACACACACACAAATATTCACACATACTTGCAAACACTTCCATCGCACACAATTACTAAAAAAGGCACATCTGCAGACACACTTAAAGCACACACGCAGACACACACACAAACTACACCGAGCACCAGCTGCGCAGGCCTCGTAAGACGGTACTAAGCAAGAATAAACACCGTGGCGAGAGAGCGGCAGCCACAATTCCTGCGGCAGCGGCCGGAGTGGGGAAGCACAATAAACAGGCTGCCTCGGCGTAAACATCCACACCGTCCAATCAGAATGTGTTGAAGAGCGGCACGTAGTGCTGGGTGACACACCATCTTCTACAGCCTTCGCTAAGCATGGTCATCATCACCACCATCATGATCAAGTACTGTTATCAGCTGTTAGGTCACGCTGTCAGAGCATTACACCAGTATCTACGATATAAACAGAAACGCACTAAGCAGACTTTCGAACTGAAACTCATGTGATGTGAACCGTGGCTGACCGAGGGCCAGTCTCTTCACTACACAGGGGAGACTATTGGTTGCTAAGGAGTAAGAAGCAATTGCAGAGATGTTTGTTTTCTTGGCCTTGAGACACGGCGGGGCTGAGGTTCGGCTCGAGTGTGAGAACCGGTACACTGAGACACACGCGGTAGTATGAAGTCACTTGGCCCGCGGCCCGTTTCCACTCGGGCGGGCAGCCGAGGCCCAGAGCCAGCAGGAGCCGGCCGTTAGGAGCGCTCCCTATCCTGCCACCGAACCCACCTTCAGGACCTCCGCCTAGGAGGCTCCTC
This sequence comes from Chitala chitala, assembly GCA_025773905.1. Taxonomy (NCBI): domain Eukaryota; kingdom Metazoa; phylum Chordata; class Actinopteri; order Osteoglossiformes; family Notopteridae; genus Chitala; species Chitala chitala. The sequence goes on along the minus strand of JABJVR010000259.1, from coordinate 9,727 downwards.
AGACACCCGATTACTCATGAAGGAAGTGCGTATTATCCTCGTGGCCTTGGAACACAGTGGAGGTAGGGTTGAGTAGGTGGGGGTGGAGCCACAGAGGCTCACTAAGCTGTCAGATGTCTAATCAACACAAAATGTGTTTTGTACCCCTGCCCAAGTAAAAACCGTAATAACAATTTAGTTTGCTGGGATGATGGGACACACCACGTTTGATTTTGAGGGGGGGTGGTCACACTGACCTCACAGAAAAATAAAATCAAGGTTTAAGGTGTGCCAGAGACCAGGTAACACAGCACGTGTCTTTGGCTCTGTGACGCAGATCTCCCTGGAAACGTTGGGTCTCTACCACACACCGGTCTCCATGCTCTTGAGGTATGCTTGTTCTAACAGCTCACCCCGCTGCCTGTATCACAGTGCTGTGTAGCCAAAGGGAGTGAAAAGGATAGCCAGTGACAAGCATCCTCAGCCTACGTCTGCAGCAGCCGGTAATGGTGAAACCTTCCCGCGGCCATTTAATGCAATATTTCCAGCAGTCATTAACTGGAAAAGCCCCGTACCTATCATTTTCACAACCATTCCGCGGTTTCTTCCAAAAAAGGGTTGATTTCTGAAACCAGCCAAGTAATTACTTGCAGTTAAGAAGTATTTGCAATCAATAAAATGGATGCAGCAGCAGAAAAATCTAAACAAAACACTGGAGGGCATCTGGAAACACATACTGAATCTTCAGAAAGTCAACAGATTGAGGATAACAGTGAAGCACGCCAGCACGCCAAACTGAAGCAAGGCCACTCAATAACAATCTCCACCCTTTTAAGACACGCCTCCATTTGACAATTTCACTGTCTGGAACGGTTACTCAAATCCCATCTGGAAGTACTGCGAACTGTGTTCATAAGAAAAAATTATTAAAAATAAAAAGACACATACACTGCAGCAAAGAACCTGATGTAAACCTGCACAAATGCAATAACACAAACCATATAGTGCATATAAATAAGAGAATCCTACACAAACCGTCACCACGAGCATGCACACCAACACCATCTGACAGGTCTTTTTACATGCTTTCTTTACTGTCACAGACACTCAGAACAAAGTTCTGACTCAACGTGCATTTCGAGCCAAGTCGACAACAAACCCGACGGGAAGCTCAGAGGAAGGCCTCGCTGGGAAGCCGGAGGACCAAGAGAGCCGTACCTTGATGAGAACCACGTCCACAGGCCGCTCGCCTTTCGCGCACAGGCTGTACCTCCGTTTATGACGCTCGTACATCGTCTTCCACAGCGAAAACCGGCGGTCGCGACGAGAACGGATTCCAGCATGAAGCCCTGAGCTGAGCAGCGGCTGGCGGGTGAAGGAAAACGGAGCAGCTCCTGATCTTTCACATCTGTGTGCTGAGCCAGCCCCTCCGCTTCGCTCGCTCGCCCTCTGCTCTCCTGTTTAATCTCACTCCCTCCCTCTGAGCAAGCGTGTGTGTGTCAGTGTGTGCGCCTTGGTCTGTCTGAGGCGTGCTCTTGCGCTCTCTCTCCCTCTCTCTCTCTCCCTCTCTGCTTCTCCAAAACATTCGTTCCAAGATGCAATGAATCACCGCTAAGTGTTCAGTTCCTGTGCCTGAGGAAAACGCGTCCGTCAGGGCGATAACGCACCCGTACGTGTGACGGGCTCGTCCCTGGTGCCTGTGGACTGATAGCTCAAACTAACTGACAGGAAGATCCCAGAAACTGAGGCAAGACACAAGCAAGAGAGACCACTTCAGCAGGAGATCCTAAGAGTCCCCCCCCCCCCCACCGTGTACCAAACATCAAGGACAAATATCATTGCAAAATAAAACTGGATATAAATTTTTTTTTGCAAACTACTAGATCCTGCACTTAAAAAAAAATAATGGTGGTATTTCCCAAGTTGCTTTAGACAACAGTGATAAGCTTCTCTTCCACAATGTTCTGACATTAGTGTTAAAATTGAAAAATTTTTTGAATATTTGCTGGGATTGCAGCAAATATTTTTTTTTACAGTAAAACTGAAGCACAGAAAACTGTTATACAACTTGGTCTCCCTCAAATTGATGTACTTAGGCAGCTGAATGGAACGCAAGTTAGACGTTTGGAAAAGCGGAGCCCGACTCAAATTCCTTTGGCTGGTTCGGGAAAAATGACTGTCTCCGGAGCCAAAGCTGCCTTTTTTTAAAGGGAGAAACAGCACACATGGCATTCTGGGGAGGAAAGAATCAGTGAAAAGCTGACACTATCTTTTGCTTTTACCATGTGCAAAAACTCCCAAACGTTTATTTAAAGCTAATAATTAAAAACTCTACCGTTTAACACAAAATGCATTACTATTCCGTAATAACATGGAACTATTTAGTGTACCTCCTCAGGGTTAAAGCAATTAATTCTTGACATAAGACCATAAACAGTTACATTTTCCATACAGAACTGTTTTAACCCATCAAGGTCCTGTGAAGTGTTGTCTTAAAGCATTTTTAAATATTTTAAAAGACAAAGAGCCTTGCTATTTTTTCTTATATATTTTCTCTCTCTCTCTCACACACACACACGCTGCCACATGGCTTCCTGTTTTTATTGAGGCTCAGCTCAGCCCTCACTGCCCCCCACCCTAAACCGTCTCCTCCAAATTCAGTTCTTGTAGAGAAAAGTCTTCCAGTTCTCACAAGCTAAAACGGGAGATAATTTCTCACATACACATGCCACACAGTCAATGACAGGCAAAATATTAAATGGGTCTCACAATTGTAATTAATTAAATATAGCTTCTTGGTTTCCTTAAAGCAATCATAAGCAAGATGTTCTTTTTGCATCATGATAAATACAAAATTCTAAATGGAAGGAATGTGTGTTGTGGACAGTCAGGAGAACAAACACAGACACACACACACACACACACACACACACACGATTAAATGTTGATAAAACACAACAATAACCAGTGAAAATTACAGAGCATGCTTTTGCACAAACAAAACACAAAAAATTTTTGTGGGTCAAATGCATCCTTCCCAGCACGCTTTGCTCCAAGACCCTGGTTCTCCCAAGCCTTCTAACTTTTCTTCCCTCCGAATGGTCAGTGTAGTAAAGGATGGACACAGTGTGTCCTCCCAGGAGGCTTCAGCCCACTGTTCAATGACACCATAATTGTACAGAAATAACAATGAAACCCACATTCCTCAGTAAATCAATTCAAAGACATTCTTTTTCCCTTTCCATTGAACAGCTTGTACACTGCATTGCGGCAAAGTGGGCATCATTAAAGTTTGGTTTCTACCAATGCCCGTGTATGCCACCGAGGCTGAAAGGTGCTCCTCAGCTTCCTACAGGCTTACAGTTCATTTTCAAGGACCCAGTTAAATCCCTACGTAGCACCTCCATAAATTTATGCAGTTAAGAGTTTGAAATAAATTGGGATTACGTGCAACTAGAATGGTGTGCATAGTAAAGCTTCAGTAATGAACGTGCTCCACCATGTTAGACAGGAACCCATGTAGTGAAAGCGGCACTGAGACAGCAACACCCTGAGCTGGGGTACAAGCCCGGTACCTCCCACAGCACTGACGGGGATTCATAATTATCGCACAATTTACAATGGCTGCTCACATCTTGCACAGCATCCTTACTTCTAAAACATCTGCATCGCATCCTTACTTCTAAAACATCTGCATCTCAAGCTAAAAGCAGTTTTTCTGTAACGCAAACGTACTAACAGGATCACGTCCTCCTTAAACTCATTATGCATAAATAGTACTTAACGCATCTGTAGTTATAACAATGAGTCCTTTTTTCCACACAGTATAATTAAAGCAAAACAGCTGGAAGGTGCTATACTGAAGGCAAACACAAGAGGGTGACTCTATTACACTACACTACACACACAAATTCTAATTCAAGATATTTACTGATAGTTTTAAATTTACACTTTGCTAAGCATACACAGCTTTTTCCCCTTGTAGCACATGAAACACACGCAAACCAAAAAGCCAATAGCATTTCCTCCTGCTGTTTTAACAGTGTTTACACACAGGTGATGCTGTTCTGCCAAAGGCTGAACAACTTTTTGTTATCGGGCACTTTGTCTGTGCTGGATTTAAAAAGCAAATGTTCCAAAAATCTGTTTATTGCATTATATTATTTTTGTGCATTTAAAAAATGTTTATAATCCATATTTTAAGTATTGTTGTATTTTGACTATTATTATAAATACAACTTGCGTGTTTAAAATTTTCTGTGGGATGATGAGAGATGAATACTCGGAAGTAAATCCCCTCGGGAAAGGTGTATATATACACACACACACACACACACACACACACACAATTTATTTTATATATATACACACACACACACACACACACACACACACACACACACACACACACATATATATATATACAGCATTACATGTATTTCTGCACCCACGCCCACTATATACAGAAACAACAACATTGTTTAATGGACACGTAATTGTTCCCTAAACTGCACGTGTAAAGGTGTAAAACAAAGGGAACAACATGGCCACCAGCAGGAAGATGACACAATTCCGTGCATGCTACTTGTGGACATATTGAGGCCATCCACTGGGAGTTCCACCCTGCTCGCCAGCTAGTGGGTGGAGAATGCCATCATCTCCTCCATACACATTTATCCCATGATATCATCCTTCCATCTCTGCATGTGAGACCGACAGCCCAAAGCCAATGCCCCTGGACTTTCCCACATCGCCCAGCCTGACCCCTCTGTGCAGATCAAGATTTACACTCGCACCAACGTCATATCAGCGGGCCCATCTTGAAACAGCTAGTGAAAACTGATGAAAATGTTTATGAAAGGCAAGCAAGCCTGAAAATGCTTTTTAAGGATTCCAAAGGAGAAATACAAACACCCATGCTGCAATGCACTCCTTCGTCTAAAATCAGAAATCATGTCTTTCCACTGACCACAAGACTAAAGTGCGTTGGGAGAAACCTACCTCTGTTGTGGACACGTCACCCATCTCCACTTTGCAGGATGAGTCTTCCTGTGTGCAGACCTCATCTTCTGTTGGAGCTCCGTCATCTGTACCAATTCCCAAGGCACAGGAGGAAGCGCTCTCATCAGACAACGCGTTTCCTTCTGGGGATGCGGACGTGTGTTCTGTGTCGAGAAGCAATGAACTTGAGTATGAGAGGAACAAACCTAAGAAAGTATCTTCATCCACCCTGAGAACATCCTAGAACCTTGTGTTTCCTTTATTGATGGTTTTGGAGTAATTCTAAGGTGCTGACAGTAAATGGCAGTGTTTAATTTCATACAGCATCATACATATGTTCACATATGTGAAATGACAGATTAATGCATCTAGCTTGTATATGTTAATTTTTAAAATATATATCTTTATATGATTTTCTTATCCTACACATCAGACATACTGTTGTGTGAAATGGAACGCACACCCTTTCAGTTCTGTGGTTTTATGTATCAGTATAAAAAATTTTTAAAATCATCTGGTCCTTACCACTTCCTAAAATTAGGAAAAAACATCTGCTTTTATAGAGGTGGTCACACATAATGATGATCAATTAATCAAGCGCACTTGATCAGCAACACCGGGATGCCAATTAGTTTCTTAATTCCTATGGAAGCAGTTGAAGGGTGTACTTAGTTTTCCACACAGACCTTCTGCGTTTGACTTAGTTTTTATTAAATAAATAATGACATGGTGAAATATGCCATGTGATGTTGGTCATCTGAGGTTGCATTTACCCAATTTTAAGACCCGGCAAGGACCACATGATTTTGTTATTATGTCCCGATACATAAAACCATAGAACTGAAAGAGGATGTACTTTCTTTTTCTCGACTGCAGTTCAAAATTAAAAAGGGACACCCAACTTTTATATAAGTTTGTAGCAGTGCTAAAGTAAAATATTAATTCAGTAGATTAGCAGAACTTCATATTGAGCGCATGGTAAATTACTTGATCAGTTTTTCCATTATAGTGTCCTGTTACACCACACTAATTTATTAAAACTGCTTTACTGTACCTGTAATGTTGACACAGACATGTTTACCTAAACAGTAAGGATTTATTTTTTTGGGGTTCTAAACTGGGAACAATTGTTCATCTGGATTTTCAACAGGATATTTATATCAGCTTCGGAAGACAGCTACATGTCAGCTATTTTAGTTATTTTTGTGTTATACCATGTTCCCCAAGGAGTAAAATTTAGGTGTAGCCACAGTTTGTCTGTCTTTGCCTCATTAATGAAAAAAAATGTTCCGGAAAAGAACAGTTCAAGAAGTACACAATTTTTGGCACAGTACTACTTATTTGAAAACCTGATTACAATACTTATCCCCAGAAAACCTTACAGCGGCACAGATATTGAATTACAGATAGTTTTATCTTTAAGCCTGAGGTATAATAAAGTATCACCATAAAATGGTAGAAGCTTTAACTCCAGATACAATTTTCTTCATAGCATATTTTACAGCCACAAAAATTGAGATTGTTGATTTGCCAGGCCTGTGAGTGATGAAAACGAAGACATTTCAGAAAAGAGCTGAACTGAGAGCTTCAGAAAGTGCTGCACACAATGCCACTTCACCCTGTAGTTATTTATCGTTACATCTACAGGCTTAATGGGTAGAAAATAAACACAAGGTGGCACGATATACTCTTCCACAAAAGCCCGTATCACACTGAAATATCAAATAGCGCCAGTTAGGTGCTGAAACTGTTGACAGCATCAGGCCACATTTAATACTGAGGGAACAGTGAGAAAGCAGACTACAGCACCTTACTGGTACTACTGTGTATAGCACATTAGCTGTATTCTTACCTGCTGTCTGAATAATATGTTGGGATTCAGCTCCACTGTAAACAGCTTCACTGCTCTCAGCACTGGAGTCCAGCTTTTCTCTAGAGTCTTCTTGAAACACTTCCTTGGATTCGGCGAGTGTATCAGTCAGTTTGTTCTCCATGGGTGATTCGCTGGCCCGATCCGAAGCAGGAGGGCGTCCGTCTGAGCAGCTGGAGCTCGAGAGCTCTGTCGCTTCCCTCGTCTCCCCTGATGGATCTTCAGGATCACAGAGGTTACCGAGCGCACCGCTGTCAGTCACGTCCAGCTGGATGATGACTTTGTCTGTGGCAGGGTAACCACCTTGTTGTTCACTGTCCTCCTCTGAAACAGTGTGAAAGGTCACAGGCGGAGCAGCATTCTCTACATCAATGGGGCTTCCTTCAAGTGAACGGAGATCATTTTGCTCAGACCCCTTGCCATCCAGAGATGCTTCACTGTCTGGGGTCATGTCCACAGAGATCAGAGGGCTGCTGTCCAGCAACAACTGGGCATCAATCACTTTCTCTAGCGTTCCACCTTCCAGGATATCACCTGGGTAACACTGAGTAAGGGGTAGATCTTCTCTAATAACCTCCTCACCCTCTACATCTGTACATGTTGAAGGATCATCAACAGTGACCTGTGGCTGCAGCAATGCTTCGTGGTTTTCACTATGGACTTCAGATTCATCAACATCCCTCTCCTGCTCCCATTTCTTTTCAGAATCTGGTCCACAGCACTCTTCCAGGGGTACCACATGTCTTTCATCTGAAGAAGGCTCAGATATTTCCTCACTAGGGGGCTCATCCAAATTGAGCTCCAAGTCTGCCACTGCTATTTGCAGGTTCTCATTGTCTTGTTTGGGGCAAGACTCGCCGTCTACATGTGGGACAGTTTTCTCCTTTTCCTGGACGGATGTCGTAATGTTTGAGTCACAGATACACTGAACCATTAACCCCTCATGGGAATGAAGAGAAACTGTCTCCACTTTTGTATCATCACTGTCAACAGAACACACAGCAGTGTCAGTTTTACATTCTTTGCTTTCCTTCATCCACTCAGTTCTGCCTTCTAATGTCAGTATTACTTTGCTGGAATTTTTTAATTCCGGTTCTTGTAAAACCATAGAGTCCGTGCTGGAATTTCCCGCTTCTCCCTCGATAGGAAAGAGAACAGAAAGCGAGGCGCTGTCTTCCACTGTCCCTGCTGGACCTGACTCTGAGGTTGTTCCTTCATCGTGAGCATCCTTTCCTTCTTCTACCTCCTCATGCTTCATCTCTTCATCTGAAGTACTGGCAGCTTGAAGAAAGTCCTCGTGTTTAGTGCAAGGCGGCTTATCCGAGTCCAGGTCTGAGGCAAAGTCTTCTGGGCTGCCCCTTCCTTCACATCTACCAGTTTCTGCGACAGATTCACACGTCAATGGACTAGACAAGTTATTAGGTATACGTTCGTTTGCAACACATAACATGTCACCAACATCTGATGCAGGGTCACAAGGAGAAAAATCACAGGCACTCTGCCCAAAGTCAGCTGAGCATGCTGGGGGACGGTGGTCCTCCTCACAGCTTAACACCTCAGGTAACATCTGCGCCCTACTGGACTGTACTCCTGGATGAGAAGCACTCGACACCCCATCGTCATTCCCACTTCCATTTTCGTCGTGCCTGGGCACTTCCTTTGCAGCCCCTGAATGCTGGACCATCACACCAGGAGATGAACCTGCACTGCTGCCCATCTGGCCTGTGTCCTCTTTCTCTGCCAGGCCTGGAGCCTCCCAGCTGTCCTCTGCCGGCTCTGCATCTGCAGCCTGTTTGTAACTCGCTTCGTCCTCATTGCCCTCACCCACTTCCACGTAATCCCCTACAGACGTTTCCTGGCTTTGTTCGACGTAGACAGTCCCCGACTCTGGTAGCTCCGGCTCACTCGGCCTCGGGTTAGTGGTGACAAGACTGTGTTTGTGGTCATGCCCCTCGGACTCGGTGCTGCCCCACTCAGGGAGCTCGCTCCCCATTTCTTCATCTGCTCTGCCTCCAAGCTCCTCCTGGACAGGCTCGTGGTTTGGGGTTTCCCATGCACTCAGCTCCATTGGCCTTGCGTCCTGCTTCTCCAGCTTCTCAGCCGACACTCCCTGGTCTCCTGCGGGCTGCGAGTTTCCCATATCTGCTGTGACGATGCTGCCACAAAGGCCCGATTGTGCGTTATCGCAGAGCGGTGCTGCAGCAGGTCTTTCCGCTGTGTTCACCCCTTCCTGGTTCTCTGTATCGAGCCACACCAGGCTCTCTGGTGTCACAGTGATTTCAGGGAAGCCGGTATCTGCTTCCTCCCGCCGACTTCCGCAGGACAGTGCGCTGAACGCTAAGCTTAGCCCCTCCTCTTGACCCCATGCAGCGTCACTCTTGTCCGACACAATCCCAGAGTCTGCTGAAAGAACTGGAGTCGTCTCTACCTCCTCTTCCTCTCGCTCGTCACAGCCTAGGCAGCTGCTCTGACAAGAGCACTCCTGGCCACTGGAGCTGCTATTGTCTGAGGGAGGCTGTGGTTTCTCTGAGCAGGAAACAGGACGCCCCTCAGAATCACAGCTTTCTCTGTTCCTTTCCTTGCTGTCTTCTGCTAAAGCGGCAATAGTCAGCTCGCTCTGTGTCTGGCTCCTCTCTCTTCCCTCTTCAGTCAAAGCATTGACATCATTCTGCTCTTGGACTGTCGCTGTTGTGCTGTCACTTCCTCCATGGGTGTTGCTGCAGACTACCTCTGATGGCAGTTGACACAAGGGACTTCCCTAAAAAAAAAAAAAAAAAAAAAAAAAAAAAAAATTTAAACAAGGTGGCCAAGGAAAAACCCCACAAAGTAAAAAAAAAAAAAAACAAAAATAAATCAAAAAAAAAAAAAAAACCCCAG
>JABJVR010000258.1:0-21556 GCA_025773905.1 Chitala chitala | reverse complement strand
TGGATGTAGTGAGGGAGGACATGAGAGAGGTTGGGGTGACAGAGGAAGCTGCAGAGAACAGGTTGGTATGGAAAAAGGTGATCTGTTGTGGCGCCCCCTACAGGGAGCAGCTGGAGGAGGAGGAGAAGGAAGAAGAAGATAAGAAGAAGAGTCTCAGTGAGAATTTCTCCCTTCTAACAGAAAAGACTATGACACAAAAAGCATATAATCGAAATAATTAATTTTTAATTTTCCACCTTGAAGAAATTGTGAAATTAGCATGAAGATGGCTGTTGATTGTTATAGTGAAATCCACTTTTTTATAGGAGCTGTCAAAAAGAAAGAAGCATCTTTGATCTTTTAAAAATGAAATATATTGATATTACACATTTTTAATCTATTTTATATTACAAAAAGTACAGTAAGTAATATTTTGGCTTCCCTTCTGGTCATAAGGATGAAATCACTATAGTTATTAGCAATGACCATGAGTAGTCCACTAACACCTTTTAACATAATTTCTTCTCTCTACTGCACATTTTTATGCTAATTGACATTATATAGTGCTCAAATCTCCTCAAGGTTACTCTTTTATGTCCTATGACACAGAAAGACTCCATCCATTTAAGAGAACTCATATCTTTAAAACTCAGAGCCCAGAAAACCAAGTTGTCTTTGTTGCTCTTCGAAAAGTCAAACCAACTGCAGGCAGGGTGTTAAAGCAGCCTGCAATAAAACACTTCAGTGAGAACCGTCCAACATCAGCCGGTGTGCCTACAATGACGGTTTTGAAATCTAGACTCTGGAAGGCCGTCAGCCTGAGCTGACCCATGTCAGCTGTACAGGTGCGTTTCTGCACTTGCCTGTGTTTTGTCGCACGCACGCCTGGCTTTGTTAGTTGTCCTCCATGCTAACCACTTGGGCAGACGCTGCCTGGATAAATTGCGTGGGAGTTTGGGACTGGCTCCAGCTCTCCAGCCAGGCCACTGACCACACGTATGGGCATCGGGTACCGATCAAACAGAGGGTTGGATGGAGGCTCAGCACAGTCCTCCGTCACTCCTGTCGACCTGACAGCCTGTTCTGCAGTGTGTCTGAGCTGGGTAGGCAGTGGACCCATGTTGGCATGTGGGTGTAGTCACATGGGCAGGCCTGTGAGCTCTCTCAGGTCTTTCAGTGAGCTCTCTCAGGTGGCAGCTGTATATTCTCACTGCGCTCTGGTTTCCTTTTGCAAACAGAAGATATGGAAGCAAAATGTCCCGTAAGAGCGAGTGTGTTTGTGTATGTATTTTGGTGTGTATATCTTTGAGCGAGAGAGAGAGAGAGAGAGAGAGAGAGAGAGAGAGAGAGAAAGAGAGAGAGAGAGAGATCGTGATCGTATCTCAAGTGCACCCCCAAGTGGTAAAACTAGGGAAAAAAACTATTACTGCATACTGGCATAAAAAAAAAGAAAATAAATAAATAATAATCATATGATCCCATCCTGTTGGTGCCCGGGCTGGAGCCCAGGTTTTCCTGGGAAGACTTCCAGATTTGCTGCAGCTTTACGATGGATAAACATTTATTCCAAATGAATAATCACAGTTAGAGCAGGTAATACTTAAGCCTGACCGTTACCGCCTCTGTTTATCTGGAAGGCTGTGTTGGGTTTGTCTGCATACAAACATAAAGCATTTCCTAGTCCCAAAACTAAAAAAGCAATAGCCAAGCCACAGATTTATTCCCCTCAGCATAACAGATGAGCTCTGCTTGGTTACTCCAAAGTACCATCTATTTCCAAACACTTAAAAAAGGCCCTGCAATCATACTCTTTTTCTTATCTTGACACAATCTTGAATTGTTTGTTTTTCTTATTTTTCTTCTGCTAAGGCCTGCTAACCACAGGAAGAAGATGAAACCACTAGGAGGATACTAGAACAGACTGAATTCCCTGTTAACCATCTGTAAGGCAGTTCAGCTGCAACACAGCTGTAGAAGGGGAAATGATGCATGTTCTGAGCATATTGGTGAAGCCGTAACACCTTCCATAATTCACCATGTTGTCTGTCAAACATTCATTATGTAACTTTTAATATATTTCAATGTATTTATGTAATACGTATTTCTGTGTCTGCATTAGGCATTTTACTAAGATAGAATCTAAAAACAAACAAATAAATGCAATAATTCATTAAAAGTCATCCAGATATTATGTAATACATTGTAGTAGCTATGCATGTCTGTGAGAAAAACGAAACACAGACAAAATAGAAAATCTGAGATTTCAAAAATTTATGCACGTTTGTTTTTTTCTACTCCGTTAAAAATAGATTTGCAGACACATTTTACATACATCGCTTTGCTGGCTCCCTCTTTTTTCATAGTGCGGCATCTGTCATTACAGCCGCCGCTGTCCTTTCAGGCCCTTGGAAAGGCTTCAGGAAAATCGATACTCTGCTAGATTATTGTCAGTTTTACGTGTTCTGGTAGCCATAGCAACGGACGATGCTTTATGCCATAATCCATTTCTCTCTGCTGTCTTATTGCTTTAAGTGTGATTTTAATAGACCAATAAAGGTTGGAAATCACTTTGTGCCCCCTCTCAGTTGCTACCTGCCCCCCCTCAGTGCTCATTCTGATTACTGTTGAGAAGTTGTCTATCCTCTAAGCAGGTCATCGGGAATGACATGGACCAAAGTGCAGTATTAATTTGTTCCTCAGAGTTTGCCTGTACTTAATTATCTGAATGTCCGAAATAAATAAATGTTGTTGCTATCTACAATATTGATGTACTCACATAGTTCTGGTGACTCTATGGAATGCACCTGGGTTTCTGGGAAGAATAATAATGATTATAATGATTATATGTTTATGATAATAATGATTAAACATTAACACCATATGCAATGTTGAATTACAGCATGACTAAGGGGAGTCTATGACAAGTTTTAAAAATAGAGATGCTCTTACTTAATGTTCACCGCATCTGAAACTTGTTTAAAACAGTGTAGCACCTGAAGATAAAGACCTTATTTGTTTGTCTGTGTTTAAAGTCATTCTATACTTTCTGATCTGCACTGCTCATTTATTTTCCTATTTTGTGATCTTTACGAGTCTTTTCTAACATTTACTATAATACATATAATACATCCTTCAATCACATTTTAAACTAAAAACTCACCTTACTACAGTTTGGAAAGGACGATTTCAGGTTATTTATGGATTAATACCCAGTGTCTTTGTTAATCAAGGTGAAATATTATGATGCAGATGCCCATAATATCAATACACAGAGGGTCATTGCTCAAACTGTAATTTACATATGAGCCTCAAGGTGGCACTGCTGATCCAAATGAAGCGCTCCAAACGTGAATTTCCTGCGCTCGGTGGGTGTACACGTCAATGCCGTATCAACAGTAACATACCTGTACTTTACTTGGGTTTAATATCGATTATAAAATTTTTATTATTTATTTTTTTAGGTGTATAAAGTCCCCTTTCAACGGTTTGCTGGTTAGTTACTGCTGCTTAGCAAGAATAGTTTTTAATTGCTTGTATATTATCCAAATTAGTTTCAAAATGAACAAGGTAGGAAGTGAAAATCTATTCACAATTTAACAGTTATGTATTTGCGTAATCGAAATATGTGTAAGTAAACTGCAATGAACCTTGCACTGGAAATGAGGAATGTGGTATCTTAGAGACGCAATGGTGCAGAGCGGGGGAGTGCTGAAAAGCTTGTTTACAGGTGATCATAGAAAGCAATTTGTGGCAGCTATGATATAGTCTGTGCATATTTCCCAGCGGGAGAGCAGACAAATGAAGATACAGTCGCAATTTTATTAGCTTTTATGTTCTTTTTAAATAGCACTTTCTGTAATTGACATTCAAATATGCCTTTTTTAACGAAAATATTGAAATAAAATATGCAGAATTGAATGCAAATCACACATCTACATAGTATCTCTCTCTCTCTCACACACACACACACACACACACACACGCGCGCGCGCGCGCACACACACAGATTCAGCTCTGCATTCAGCTGTTCTCCGTGGGTGAATGTTTGTTTCAGCTTTGAAATTATACTCGCACTTTATTCGGTATTAACATCAGTGTTGGGCTACAAACAGAGATGCAGCGTGGCAAAACATTTTAAATGATGCAGACATAGCAGTTGTTTTGTCGAAAACATGATTTTTGTCTTTTGAAATTTTACCAGTTTAATGAACCGTTAACGGAACACATACATATTTATTCATTTGACCTTGCACAAAAAAATACTCGTAAAGAAAATGATTAACAACCTTTGGCAAATTAACAATTTGGCAGATGCTGATAATATATTGTGACTGTCCTATACAAACTGTCAATGACAAGAGACAAACCATGTTAGAATGTTAATTTTGTTCCTCAGAGTTTTTCCATCTTATAAACTGCAATCCCTTTAAAGTGGAACAGAATGTTACTCAGTGATTTTGGGAACTAGAGGTCAGAACACTACTCAAGGTTATCAACAACATCTCAGTCTCTTTATATTAAAAATAAATGGTCATTTCAAAACGCGTAACCTTTTGACCTTGTTGTTTGCCCTTGAGAGTGACTGTGTCATATCTATTTTCAAACATTATCCCTATGGACAGATATGGATTGGCATAATAAACAATAATATTACTACTAATAATGAAAACAATAATATTACTACTAATAATGAAAACAATAAAACATCCATAAATTAACATGTGGTTTAATCCAGTTTCAAACAAGTATTTCAGCATTAAGAATAAACATTCAGGTACCTCTATAGTATAACATGGTGAAAAAGCCAATCTATTAAGCATCTGAAATCTAAGGCCTAAATATATTTTCTATACAGTAGAGCCTGAGGTTCATTGTATTTTTCTGATGATTGGCTTTGATTGTATAATATGTATTACAATATGTATAAATTATGCATTATATCATGGCTTTGGAAAATGCTTGATTTTTACAGGTCCAGAGATGTCACATGGGTGTGCATAAATTTTGTGTAACTGCATACGTCGTTCCGGCAGCCTAAGAACAATTACGTATTAATGAGCGATTTCATTCAGTATTCCAAATCCGTATCACACCAAGTTGTCATTGATTATTCTCCTGGAACACACCTTGTCATGGTCTATCCCTCACTTAAGTATACATAAGTGTCTAATGACTGATTGTGCACTTATCTATACTATAAGTATATCTATATGTATAAATGATTTAAAGTGGATTTTGATGGTGTTTTGTGAAACAGTGAGTTCAAACTGAAAGTGTTTGTTGGATAAGAAAGGTCCACTGATCACCAGATGGAGAGGGGACAGGGTTCAAGATCCGAGCAGCAGCACAGCAGATGGACCGCAGACGGAGAAGCAAAGCCTCTTCGGTGCACTTCCACGGCGCAGGTAAACAGCCCGCTGTTATGGCTTCAGGCATGACAACAAGGGCGCAGCTTAAGACATCCCAGATGGAAGGGAGACGGCGGTCCAACACAAAGCACGAAAACAATTCGCCGCGAACTGAAGCATAAGTTCAGGTGACAACCAGGAACAATTACAGCGCTGAATACCTCTGGGAGAGCAAGCGCGAGTTTGTCGAGCGCCATGCAGACTCAAGTGGCAAATGGAGAGGCAATTTCACCTGTGAGGGCAGCGTTGCCTCACATGCAGCTTTTAAAAGCTAGAGCAGGCGTACATGTTACACCTGCTTTTATTATTATAGTGAGAAAAACACGCATTGTCTTCAAGGTCAGATGGGCCTCGGTGAAATGATTCAACCCAGGTTATTAGTCATGAATGTGTTGTTTGTGCTCCAAAATGGGTCTTTTCAATAACCACCAGGTTATGCTCAAAGTCATTATGGAGACCTTTCACACAGCAGGCCTGGTCTTGATTCCTTTCAATAAGCGATCGGTGGATTTTACTTTGTTGCGTCGCTCACAAAGGCCTATAAGAAATTATGAAGCATTCCATGTGGAATGTACATGCACTTTGTTCAGAGATGTTTTTCGATTTGAAAGTATACCGTTTAGTCTTCCTTTTAAAACAAAACAATCACGTTTCATGTTATCCTTGCACAGTACGTCATGTTGAGGCTGAAATAAGAAAACGTACACTCGGTATTTCTACAACTAATACTTATGTTGGCTGTCAGTGAACTGCCTTTTCATATAGGTGTCAGCGGAAAAAAAATTGCATGTTTATATGTTGCTTGCACTTGCATGTCTTGAGGCTGCTCTTGGATTACAAAAAGGCCAGCCGGCTTTCAGCTGCCAGACAGAAGAGCTAGCCTGATCGTAGCACTTTAACACTAATCTCTGTGCACACAGTGGTTGCTGTTCAATGTGTTCTCTTGGCATGTAAAGGGTTGTGAATCCTTTCCTTGTTTGCCCATGGAAAATCCCCATTTGCAAACCCCATAATGTCTAATGACTTCTGTTGCCATGGCGTAAACAGGACAAGCTAAGCTGCTGGTTATGACTACAAGCCCAAAGTGGAGTCATATGCTCATATCTCAGGGTAAGGATTACTTGGTTGTCCAGGTCGTTGTTTGGATTGCACTCTTGTTATCATGCTGTCCTTTTGAGTCCCACTAATCGAAGGCCATCATTTCTTGGCTGCAGTTACATGTCACACTATGACCACATGGCCCTTGGGGTCACTTTCCACCCCATCCTCATCCACCGACTCACCCAATCCGGGAGCACTCTGAATCTATTTCCTTCTAGCCAGTTGCCCTTTGTTGCCCTCACCATGTCTTGTTTGCTGGCTTTGAGAACAGGTGACCCTGGAGAAAACATGTAATGCCCGCAGTGAAACCACAGCTAGATATGTAGTCATTCCCATCACATGGTTGCATAAGCCGACTGTCACTTCCCCTTTGCATTTAGCACTTAGGATAATGTCAGCCAAACCCAAACAGGCATGCAGATGTGTCTCATCCACTTCCTTCAATTAATGACACACTCCCTTTAAAAATTTTTTATTATTATTATTTGAAGTACAATCTTTGTTATTAATTGTGCCTTTGGTATTTTGTTAATTCGTTTTATGTGACGGGCATGGGTAGAAGTGAATCTGGTTACATCTGCTTCGGTAATGTTGAAAGCAGAAAGTCTACCCTGAATTTCTTGTGGCAATCATGACCATAAAATGGAGCTATTTTTGGAAATGAACGTCATTGCCCGTGCAGGTGATGACTTGGTGTGTCTCTTTCCTGTGCTTGTGTCTAACAGACTACAGTCGTCTTCTGTGAATACTCACTTTCATCACTGGGTGATTCAAGGCAATCATCAGCATTGTCCTCCTTCTCTGAGACACTGTCCCCCTTTTCCATTGTCCCAGTCAAAGAGGGTTTGATTTCAGTTATTGCGAGCTGTCAATGTGTTGGTCATTTTCTACATCTGCGCCAATCGAAATGGTGTCACAGGGAGACACGGCAACCTTGGCAGCCTCCCCTCCTAGCTCTCTCTTTATCTCATCTTTCACTGACACAGAGTCCGGAAACTCTTGCAACCCCAGGAGGTCCTCACAAGTCTGGAGCTGACCGTATCCGAGGGGAAGTGCTCACATATCACATCTTCGGGGAGGACAAATATTTACAGATGGGCCATCTGTGAGAGTAGAAGCTGTGCTTCCTGGCCATCTCCTCGTAATGGTCTTTCCCTCCTCTGTCACTGTGTCACTGAGAGACAGAAAAATATGCCAATGCATTGGAAACCATGTGCAGGCATATTCAGAGCTTGTGGTCAAGCATTCTAAAATGTTTCATGCAGGTATAAAGTATATGTACAATTTGACATGCACATATTTACCCCCAAAGCAATAAACATAAAACGTTACGTAAAGCTTCACCAATAAATCGGAGCATATAACCCATCAAAACATCTTTGGTTGAGTAAAAGTACTGTCATAAACAAGAAATAGCAAAACTTCTATAGCAACTGTTTCAATATTTTTTTATCACTAACCAACTGATTAAAGTGTATTTGTAGACTGTATAAAACATAACATAGATGAAAAATATGAAGATATTCAAAATTATGGATGGAAGTTTCACTGAGACCAGGTCTTCAGTTCTGTCCAACTGTATTTTAGAATCTCTCAAGTGAATTGGAACAAAGATGTCTAACATAAGCATGCAGTCACAATTTGAAAAGAATTAGATTTTTGAAAAAATTTGTTACTTTTTGTATAATAAGGACCTGAATCTGGTATTGTTTAATAAATTCCAGTATATATTAAGGAATTAGCTTGAAAAGCTACAACTGCGACTTTTTTTTTTCTGAATGTCAATAGGAGTAGGTGATTTTATGAAACCTACACATTTTATATTTAGTTAGATTGGTTAATGTTACTGCTGGACGTAGAATGGAGAAGTTTGAGCTAAATCCATAGATTTTTATGGCCCTTCTATATGACTAATTAGCCACTATGTTATTTTGCTCTATTGTGGCTGCAAACAATATAATTTATAGCTCTAGGTTTTCATTAATTTCTATTAAACTAATTTTTATACGGCACCATTTCCAGCATGCTTGAATTTGTGTTTAACACAGAATTTAGCAGAGTTGCAGATGCAGAAGAAATAAAAAGTTAAAAATATATATATAATTTTTTTTTGACAAAAATCAACTTCTGTCAGAAAAAAAAATGTTCTGTGTGTGTTTGTCAAAAAAGTTAAATACAAGGTAAAATCTGCATTTCTTAAATGATTTCCCAAAAATATCCCTTTGACATCAGTCTGCTTACCCTGGACAGGTTTTCAGGTAAGTAATCTGAAGCAGCACAGATCACAAGGAAGGGTACACCTTGGACAGGGCATCATTTTATTTCAAAGCATGCACGCACACACAATCACACATGCCAAGGGCAAGTTTCATATCTACCAGACCTGCACATCTTAACATAGACAGAAAGCAGAGCATACGATAAGATGCTCACACCTGGGAGAACCCCCACATGTACAGTGCTGAGACCCAGAGTCGAACCTGCAACATTTTCATACTCAATATCATGCTATTATTTTAATAGTGTTTATAGCTATGTGTACTAGTGCAGGATTTGTACATCAGCAGTAAGTTTATGTAGAGTGGTCCCTTCATGACTTGGGTTGTTGAAATATAGGGTGGTTGGTAAGTTTCTAAAGACTGGCTGCCTCAGGACTTGGGTTGTTAAAGTATAGGGTGAGCGGAAAGTTTCTAAAGACTGGCTGCCTCAGGACTTGGGTTGTTCAACTGTAGGGTGAGCAGTAAGTTTATAGAGTGGCTGCCTTAGGACTTGGGTTGTTGAAGTATAGGGTGAGCAGTAAGTTTATAATGTGAGTGCCTCAGGGCTTGGGTTGTTGAAGTATATGGTGATCATCTGGAAGTTTAGTCATGTCAACTGGACTTCTTTCTCGTTTACGCAGAAACGTTTTTACCAAAAAGCTTCTTCAGTCTGATGGAAGTGGGGAAGACTGTATCACTATATACCTATCAGGGTAGCAGGCCACACCCATTCCTGAATAGACTCATTAGTGTAAGAAAGGTGAGGTTAGAGTCGTAAAGAATAGGGGGTTGTTATGTATGATGACCAGTGACTGAAATAAAGGGGTGTTTGACAGGTACAGTCACTGGTAATGTGAACAATAAGTTTATAAAGAGCAGCTGGTTTGTGACTTAAGTTGTTCAAGCACATGGTAGAAAGGGTTCCTCCTTAAAACGGGACCTCATGTACAACTCGGTCACGTTTTTTGCACCCCAAGGAGTGCGCCACTGTATGTATAGTATACTGTCTATATAGAGTCTAACATGGGGTTCTTTTCACAACTGCAAATTCTAAAATCCAACAATATACTGTATAATTGTGAAGAGTGTTATAAATATAGCTGTATTATGAACAATCTGTTAACAATCCCACCAGTATAATAGTTCTTTTATAGAATTCAAGTTAGCTAATGCAATTACTATAAATTAAAATGACAGAAAGTCTCCTAACAATGTTCATCACATGTATGTATGATTGGAATGGTGACTGAAAAATGCACTTTATGACATTTTGAAACAAAGCAAGCTCTGCATCAGAAACAGATGGAACAGCCGGTTGTGGGAATTGAAATATGAATTACAAGAGTGATGGAAAGTTAAATTGGGAGAATATATGTGTGTGTGTGTGTGTGTGTGTGTGTGTGTGTGTGTGTGTGCATACATTTGCACGCTCAATTCCACAACCACGATGAACATAATTAGTCAAAAGATGACAATAATTATTTTTATGTTATAGTATTATTAAATATGGCGTGGTGGGTAGCACTGTCGCCGTGCACCTCCAGGCCTGGGGTTCAGTTCCCGCCTTGGGTCTCTGTGCGTGGAGTTTGCATGTTCTCCCTGTGCTTGGTGGGTTTTCTCCGGGTGCTCCGGTTTCCTCCCACAGTCCAAACACATGCAGGTTAGGTTGATTGGTGTGTCCAAATTGCCTGTAGTGTGTGTGCCCTGTGGTGGGTTGGCGCCCCGCCCTGGGTGTCCCCTGCCCTGCGCCCTATGTGCTCTGGGCTGGGCTCCAGGCTTCCCTGCGACCCTCACCAGGAATAAGCGGTTAAGATAATGGATGGATAAATTCTACACAAAATACATATATTGATAAAAATATATCGGTATAGCTTCTCGAACAAACACTTTATCTTTAAGAACTACGCTACGCGCTATTTCAAAATGTCACAACGAAGTTAATTACTTCATAAACTACTGAAATATACTAAAACAGTTTACAAAAATTGTCAGATCATTTCGAAAACTTTACATGAGCATAATAACTCATTGCTTTCTTAAGCGCTGCGAACTAATCTGTTAAAGTCACAACCACCGCTTGTCTTTAAAGAGAGACGAGAAGTAACGAAATTTTAATTTAACTTACTGCAGTACATAAACTGGCCAGGGGAGGCGCTAAATTGTAGAACAAACACCATACAGGTACAGTACATACAGTACACAATAAAAAGGCAGGACAGTTACAACAACGCAACTTCGACAGCGAAACCAGTGTAACCAGATCACAGAGCTTTCCTGTAAATGTGTGTACAATTGCCGAAAAGCAACAGCTCTGAGTAAAGGATCAAAGGTAGAGAGATAAGTCAGTTCCATCAATTTGTGTTTCACAATCCAAAAAAGTTTTTCATGCCTTTACACATCTCAAAAGAAGTAAAATACACATGAGTTGAATTCTCAGTGTAAAGCCACGCTGCCTTGTCACATAACGAGGCCATGACAGTGATAATAGACAATTCACTTGTTTCTTTGAAATACTGCAAATTACTAAACTCCCATTATACTGCACAATAACTTTGTGTCTAATTAATCTCAACGAAAAAAAACATAAACTATCGTCAGAATGTTATTTGTATATTTAAATTTTATATAAAAAATATTAATTCAATGTAAGTGTGTTAACAAATATGAATTACCTTTAGCATTTATTGTACAACAATGCTTTTAAGGTCGTAATTTATAATTTGTATTAATTATAAATATATACAATAAATATACAAATATTACAATTAATTTCACTGTGTGCTGGAGCTGACCGTGGGAAACTAAAATACACAACTAAAACAGAAAGGGATAAATAGTGCTGTGCAAGACCTTGTATGCAAATTTTAGGCAAAGCAACAGAGCAGTTATTGAACCGGATCACCCTCTGTAATTAGTCAGAACCTGGCTTCTGATCAGACTCCATGTTTAAACACCCATCATTTCTGTTTAAACAGCACTGAAGTCATTGACTTGACATTCACTGACATTCAGCACCAATGTGAAATGAATGAACGTGATCTTTTGGGGTCCAGTGTATTTATAAAAGCAAATTGGATTATGGCTCCTTTTAGCAGAGAGCTATCAGTTCTTGTTAATTTCTATGACACAAGAAAAAAAGCCAATGTAGAAGAATGCAGTTGTTCAACCAGACCTTAATATAGGCAACACATGGACATTTGAAAAGAAAGAAAAATGTGATTGACAAGAAGTGCTCTTTCAACAGAAACTGTAAGTTAATTTAATGGACAAAAAAGAAAAAAATTAATTATGCATTTCTGTTGGTACTGCTCATACTAAAGTTCAGGTACAAGGACCTGTGAGTAAATGCATTTTTAGCACAATAATGCAACCAGTACATCAACACATCAGTTTTGTCTCAAATAATTTTTAACTCCCTCTCTTTTTACACAATACTGTTTCTCCACATGCAAACACGCTGCTTACAAGGAAGAATATTACATCACAGAAAACAATATTTGGTCAAAGATAAATGCAAAACCAAAATTAACGTGAGCTCAGTCTGTTGTTTGATTGACCTTTTCCAGCTTCATAAACACACAAAACTAATTCTTTAAAGAGCTTAATGGAAATTGCTGCTCTTGGCCCCTAAGGCAGAAAGCATTATGTCTCTCCTGAAATAAAGACAAAATATCAAGGTTATATCAATGATCCATTTAAAACAATGAGCACGTACACGCTAAGGCTGAGTAGAACACATACATACATGTACACTGTTCATATAAAGCACAACCTCATATGTTAACAAACCCTAGTAGTGTAACTAAAAAAAAACTGTTATGCACCCAGAGCTACAAAAATAATTGGACACAGTTCCTGAAGTGTCTCTGTTTTGGGAACATGAAAATCTGTTTCCAGAATGTGAAACGTGTTGCTATCAGGACGGGACTGGTGTGACAGCCAGACAGGAGCCCCAGAAGGGCTGAACAAGTCAGGCAACGTCAGGTTCAACAAAAAACGACTAGCAGCACAATCGTCTCCTGACACTTCTGCTGCAGACTCGACTGGATTGGCCTCACTTCTGGGATTCACGTGTCATTACTGATTAACCTTTAAGAGGCCTCAGTTTTTTGTTTCGTGATTCATACGCGCACAAACAACAACTTCAATGAAGTATTTCATTGTTTTTCATTGCATTTCAAATATTTGGTAATCAGGTCAAAACCAAACATCAGTTCACATGTTGTCAAAACAAATTAACACTGATTTCAGAAAAACTAACTAGAAACATGCACGGACACCTTGTCTCATTTTTCCAATAAAGGCGAAACAAAATTATATTACTAGAAACACTGTGAATAACAGCCACATTTTGAATTTCTGCTATCACATAGCTTACAGCAAACACTGCACTGCCAAACACCTAAACCAAAACACTACCCTCTCTGAACAAACCACTACAGATTTCCAAATTGGAAGTTAAAAACAATATTAAGTGCTGTGTTTATTATATAGTGCGTGTAATCAGCAGTCAAATACAAAAAACGTATCTACAGTGAAAATTTGCTATGTTAACCTACTAATTGTCTACAGATGTGTTACAAACATGCATCACAATACACAGATTCCATTTTCATACTTTTCACTTTAGTGAAGCATAAACTTCATATATATAAGCAAAACCAGCACTGCCCTTTTAATGCTTTGTTCTCTCATGTTGCTGTTATTCAACCTTAGTCTATTGCAGGAAACACATTTGTAAAATGACAAACCAGTTTCACCACCTCAGTACATGGGTACCCAATGTCTGCGCTAAATATTACACCCGAATAGTCAAAAGTAACTACTGGTAATAAAGTGTACCTACCATGGCTCTAAATGCCAGTAAAACTGCAGCAAATCAATAGGCAGCAGCACAATAAACTGATAATAAAAGTAATTTTCCTAAATGTACCTATACACTTCATACAAATACCAAATCTGAACTTTGAAAAGAAAGCAGCACAGCAAAGGCTCGTTCGACAGCTGCCTGTAGGTGGTTTCACCCGAACGTCGGCTTGTTATGTCAACTGTGGACAAAAGGTTGTGGCACTGCTAGAGAACAGGCAGCTAGAGAGAGCTATCCTTGAAACAGAAATAGCACTTACACAAATCCCTCTGTTCTGTGGGATATTTCAACAAAGTAAGATATCAAATATTGTTTATGCATATGCTCGCTCATTTATTTATTCATTCTCAAAGTGTGTTTCGCACTTTCTTGTACAAGGAGCATTTGATTTTTACATCAGAGTGATTACTTTTGAAGAAAGACAAGCTCAAATTATCCGGCTGCATCTGGTGGTGTTATCTGGACCACTAAATGCAAAAAATAAATAAATAAAATTCCCAGGGACTACCACTTACAAACTGACTGGGCACTGAAGATGACATGTGCTGAAGCCCTTCAAAGCCAGCTCCCCTGCCCTCGCCATTCATAATGAAGGCATAGCAAAAAAAAAAAAAAAGATGGATTCCTAGCACAGACGAAGTAAAGTCACAAGTGTCATGCTTCAGGTCAGATAGGGAATTAGGATGCAGTGTGCACATATGAAAACAACCGAAAGAAAATGAGGTCCTGAGACCGCAGGGCAGATAGCTCTGCTCCACCATCAAACACGGCTCTTCATCGACCTGTGCACGTCCTTGTCCCTTTTGCCAAGCAGTGATTAAACAAAAGAAATCTGTCAGCCAAAAACATTATTGTTAAAAGGTCATATCTGCACAGTGCTTTTGCTTTTTGTAAGAAGAGCCACAAGAAGAAAAGGTTAAACGAATAAACATTCCTGTGAGGAGAATAACAAGATGAAATTCAGTGGTCTTGACACGGGCTGCTGTACTAGCGTTTGTTCATATTATGCCACCCATAACTCAGTAAGAGACAGTAGCTGTTATTTTACATAAACTGTAACCAAACTGACAAAATATGACTTGGTAGGCTTTGTATGTGGTACTCAATGTTTAAGGGGACATGCAAAAAAATATAGTTTGGTTTCTGCTCTTCTACTTTTTCAAGGGGCTTAAAGGTTTTGTGTTGTAACATGGCGCCCTCTGGTGGATCATTTTAGTCTGCCCACACGAGTCAGATTTCTGGCCCGATGTTTCAACAGAGAATAAGAGCTTGCACTGGGATACATTTTCAGGGTTAGAAAGCTCATTTACTACATTATCTTTAATGTAACATTACCGTACAAATAATTTAATCCGTTCTGGGAGTAAAAACTACAAACACTTTGTGAAGGATAGAAAAATTTATCTTACCTGTACAGAGAATGTTCCCACAACGTTCTCAGAACGTTTATGGATATTTGCTGCTATGAAAAGTAAAACATTATCAAGTCGTGTAGCTGCGTTTTATTTATACACTTCATACTAGACTAAATCATAAAATAACTAGAAAAGGTTAAACTAAGTATGGTTAGAACATTTACATTTACCTTATTTGTTACTTCCGTAAAGATACCCCATTGGTTACACATACTGGGAAACTCCGTCAAAATTACAAGACCGAGATTTACACTACCATCTTATAGTAATAATATTCTCGAGAAATGAATTAAATTCTGTTTAAAGATGATTTTTCTGAACAGCTTCTTTCTAAGGGATGAAACGTAAAAGCAAAATATAAATTCAAAATATACAGTTTTTTGCTGAAACGTTTTGTGGGTGAAGTCTCAAAAAAAAGCTCGCTGACAACGTGTGTCACCTAGTGGTTATGATGGACATTTTACATTTCACCTGTAACGACAACGAAAATGGGCCGGTAAATACTGGATTTTCTAAATAGCAATCATTTTTGATGATATACTGTAGCCTCTCTACAAAATGTTTTCCCACACATACAATTTTGTGTGAGTAAACACGATCTATGAAGATTCTCTTTAGTCCAGGTGAGGTTATCTGGACATTTAGTCGTGTCGACTGGACTTTTCTCCTTTATGCAGAAACGTTTCACCTATTACCAAAAGGCTTCTTCAGTCTGATGGAAGTGGGGAAGATTCATCAGACTGAAGAAGCCTTTTGGTAAAAGGTGAAACGTTTCTGCATAAAGGAGAAAGAAGTCCAGTTGACATGTGTCATGATTGGAGGTAGTCTGAGGAGAGGTTCAAATGCAAAGAGGAAGATTTATTACAAAACAAGGCAAAAACAGAGTACAAAAAGGTATGCAGACAAGGTTTAACCAAGGACTGACAACATAACACTTTACAACTCAACAACCAGCAACACACTGAAACAAAGGGGGAACTTAAATAGGGACAGGACCAATAGAACACACTTGGGGATGACTAATGACTATAACAAGACAATGACGCAGGGAACACATAACGAAGACCTAATGCGTAGGAAAGAACGAGAGGAAGGGTGACACCTGGTGGACACAGGGACCATAGCGGGCAGGGCGTGATAACATGACTAAACTTCCAGAGTAAACAGAATATTTAATTATAATTTCAGAATATTTTAAAATGCTACTTGACACCTTATAATGATGGCCTGGTGGCTCAATGGGTAGGACATCAAGTTGGGATGCAGAAGTTTCCCCGTTTGAATCCCAGCCCAGCTACCAGGTGTGGCAGTGAAATGCTAGCTCCCTGGGCACTATGCGTGGCAGCGCACTGCTCCCCCAGGGGATGGGTTAGATGCAGAGAACAAATTCTTTGTACGCAATGTACATACTTGGCCATAAATCTGATTCCCTGAACTACAACATTTTACATTACATACAATGTTAATGAGTAAACAAAATATACAATGCTTCCATCATGGAAACATTTCATGTTGCATCTCTATGTTTATAACTTTGTAAGAAGTGTAAAGGGTAGTGATCTATTAAAACTGGTAGCCTCATTGCTGACAGCCTTGCTTAATAAATTTATGAGTTTATATGAAAATTGTGTGTATAAAATCATCACAGAGAATTGACACTGTGGTGACAGTAGTGTGAAAAACAATAGTAAACTATCTTCTAAACAGGATTGCTCCAAGCTACCTCTAGGCCTGAATCAAGACCCATGTTCCAATGGGAAGAGACTGGTTGCACCCCTGCTGAAGAATGGTAGATCTAGGCTCTTCTCATCTCTGGTGCCTAAATGGTGGAACCCCTCACTTTGAGTTCTTCACCGTCTCTGTCCATGTTCCATAAACTGCTGAAGACTCATCTCATCTCTTCATGGAAAACCTCTGTACTTTAACCTAATCTCCATCAGTTTTGTTTCATCATTTGTGTAATGTTTAAATTGCTGCTTACATATCTATTGTACTATTACTAATTTTAACTTGTGTTATAGATATTTAACTGTTTGCTGTGGTAGTTGATTTGGACTCTATCTTACTTAACTGAATCTTGTACACTTTGATTAGAGAATAGTGAAGGACTTTGCCTCCAGCACTTACTGTTAGCTGGATTCTCAGTTATTGTCTGACCTCTGTTTAATTTGCACATGTACTCTTTCTCATTTGTAAATTGCTTTGGACAAAAGTGTCTGCTAATGAATAAATGTAAATGTAAGTCTTGTACTTTTTTAGTGCCCCCTGGTTGTTTTCTTCTCTGTAAAGTACATTACACCATTCAAACCAAACTAGCAGTGGACAAGAATTAAAGATAAACATAGTAGATAAAAAATACTGAAAAAATGTCATTCCACATTACTTTCTGTGTTATGCAGAGCCAAACATCTTTGAATCACCCTTCACCATCATCGCCTCCCCAGTGAGGCTGAGAATGGGATTTTGATGTCTGAGCAAATCAGGACCTCCACAAGTTCCTGCACCACCATGCACTCTTAAAGAGGTAATTCTTCTCAGGAGAACACAAATTAGTTTTGGCCTACAACTTAGTACCTTACAGGAAATAAAAGACCCAATGTCTTAAAGGAAGCATGTAACATGAAATAGATAACAGGTGGTAAAGACACCAGCATTTTGAGTTTGAGAAAATGATAGCAAATAAAATAATAAATAATATAATAAAAGTATATTCCCATTTCGACTTTTAGGAAATGCTAGATAATAGTTGCTACATCTATCCTTTAGAGCTTTGCATCATCGTTTTCTCTTAATTAGAGAAAAAATAAAAACACCAAATAGTAAACGTTTATGAATTACATTTGACTTAAAGCAATTGTGTACTCAGGAAATACAGCAGACAAACTTATGAGACGAGATTGTTAATTTAAAAATGCTTTTTCTCCTAATGGGAGCGCTAACAACATAATATCCAAAAACACATCTGTTCTACGTTACATGATCTGTTTTCAAAAGCATTAAGAAGTGCTTTGGCATAATAACAGGACGAAAAACACCGGTCTATCCTTTAAAGTTATTTTACATCGCTTGCGTTCATGAATATTTAACATTGGAAATGAAAATAAATGACGTTTTTCTTTCGCTACATGCCATGGTCGTCAGTGCTACTAATGTGACATTTAGCGACTCTTTTGTTAGATATGTGCTGGGATGAATAAAGCGAGATGGAAATTATGTGCTTCGTTGAGAGCTTGTGAAATAAAGAGGGTGGCGTTGCTCCATTTGTTCTTTAACCACGGCTATGTGGCAACATTTACATACCGATGGTTGTAATTACCTAGGGATCAATTAAAACTGTTATTTCACACAGATTTCACACCTGTTGGCAAAATAATTAATTTCCTACTAACTGACCCTTAACTGTCATTAAAATGATCACAAATAAATATCACACTTGTCAGTGCTAAGCTAATCAACACTTGGACTTTGCCCCAATTCTTTGTGATCAGCCAGCCAGCTGTGTAAACCAGAGAGAATAATTATGGGTTATTACTGAAATCTTTTGAATGTTTCTCATGCAAAGAATTTCATGTAAAAATTTAATGAATTCATTCATTCATTTTTCTCCAGACTCGTTATCGCATTCAGGGTTGCAGAGCCTAACCCAGAAATTACAAGAAATAAGGCAAAGCTGTCTCTGTATGCACAGTAAGCCCAGCAGCAACTGTAACATTTTATTAAGTTCAGACAGAGAACAGTCGTCAAACAGTATCTGACAAATTTCTGTTATATAAAAAAGAAGCCATGACAGCAGTTTCCTATTAAAAGTGACCTGTCCTCACAAGACAAAATTTTCCTTTGCTAACTGACAAATCACTGCAAAATGTCTCCTCAGGACCAAACAAATATACTGTTATACTGTAACGCTGCCTTCACAGCAAGAACCGATGCTCACTGATCGCACTTCATATTCAGCAAAGACTGACGCGTGACTAAAACACAGGCCTTCACAGCCAGAAATGTCGGGGACCTCACGGGAGCTTGTGACGTTAATTGTCATATTTATAATCCAGTGACCTTAAATGTTGAACGTTCCGAACTCAGCACTTAAACGTCAGACCTACCGTTCTGCCTGTAAGAGAAGAGAAGAAACATTGCAGCGATTTGGGGGCAGCTGACTCAAGAGGTCAACTGCCAAAGTCTGTTTTATCTTTGGTGCATGACCTCAGTGCCAACAAGCCACAGGAACACACCGCAGTCCCAGTGTGTAGAAATAACATGTACTCTGGCACACATTTCCTTTGTGCGTTGATACATCATGCAGAAGCGGCCCTGCAGTACGGAGCCGTGGAGGAAGATGGTTATACTTTCATTACATCTGTTTCAGTTCGTCTATAAAAAGGACCACCAAGAAGCTTGTGGGACGCTATGAATAACAGCAGTGCTCAGCCATGCTGCCCCCACCCCCACACACTGCTGACTTTCTGTGCCATTCGAGCTCAGTCTCAACCAATGACATTGCTGGAAGATTATTTTTTGTGGAGGGAGGACAGACAAAGGAAGATTAAGGTAATAAAACCATCCCACATGACGAGTCATAAACAATTGGGTTGGTTGCGGCAGGACGTAAACGGAATTCCTCTTCGTGTCCAGCTAAGGTCCTGTTCAGCTTCGAAGGGAGCTCGCTTGCAGAGGAGCTGCTCTTTTGGAGTGGCTGTTCACGCAGGTAAATCGCTTATCTGTGTGAACAGATGGCAGCTGTGGATGACTGTGGGCAGCTTGATGCCAGTTAGTCTGTCCTGGCTATCAGGTCCCAAGTCGCCTACACCCGACAAAAAATGCACAAGAACAGCAGCAATTAAGATCCAACCCCTTTCCTCTGTCCTTCAGTGTGTAGGGATGGTTGCTGCACCTCAGAGAGGGTACTCATCTCTTCAAAGCACTGCAATTCTCTGTTAAACACTGCTAAACCAAGGCCAGCATACACAAAACTCATTGTTCGTGTATAAAATATCCTGTATTTTATGTCTTTTATCAGTTGGGATAAGCAAAGATTGGCTTCTACATACATTTTTTAGGGGCATTTTACCCTGTTTGATTCAAGCTTTGATTCAAGCCCCACGTGTCTGTCATTAACTTGAAACACATGGCTTGGTTTCCACGGTGACACACTGATTCCTCTGCACTGGGTGAAAGCTGGCTGTCACATTTGAAACTGGGTGACTTTTAATGGCTTTAGGCATCTAGTTTACCAGTGAAGACAAAGACAAACCAGTAGGTTCTGAATTTTATTCAGGCACCCTCAAAAGCATTTTTTGACCTGAAGATGTTCAATTAATCAGTTTGTTATACAGGAAACTGAGTCAGAGTCCATGGTCTGGATGCAAAATAAAGTCCTATAATTCTTCAAAGTGCTTAAAATGAATGTTAAACAGAAGAAAAACATTATTACGCAAGACACACAAAAATAAGACATGTAGAGATTTTATGCCATATCATACATTTCAGACAGATAAAGCAGAAAGTTCTCTGTAAAAGTAATGCTGTTGTATTGGAGTAAACTTGCACAAATCCATTTGATTACAACTGCCATTTTCCAAAGTTTCAGCATCATTTGTCCTGTTTCAAGCTTTCTGCTTGTCATTAAGAAAGCAAGTCTGGTTAGGAAACTCACAAAATAACCAATAAATACTGCATAGCTGTGCAATTCAAAAACAACCTCAGCCGTACCATACAAATGAAAAATGTCCCTGCTCCAGAATGTTGTGAACAAACATCCTGTGTTACTTCAGAATGTCAAAAGTGACAGAGTCTTAAAACTAATATTCCAAGGTGAGTTTTAAGCTACTCTAGCTGTAAGTGCCGGTGGGACCCTAAAGAGGTGCTGAAAATCATGTCACACAATCAGGCCAAAATGTAAAGAAATGCCTCTCAAACCACTGGCAGGCTCTGAATGAAAAGGACAAAAAAAATTGCAGTTTGGCATTGTTTACCTGTTTCTATTTACAGGTAAATGACAGGTATCAAACTGCAATCAGCAGCAGGGGGATGAGAGCTTTGACTGATTTACCCCACATAAGCTAACGGATTTACCTGCTATACAAGAGGTGCAGGAAAAACAAAAAAAAAAAAAACCTGAATGTTACTCACACATGCATGTATCAAAGTGCACAACAACACAGCAGCCATCCCCAAAGTTACCCATTCTCAACCACTACTTCTCACTACCTGTAAATCAAACCACCCTATAAAAAAACAGATAAGTAAGGTCTAACGTGTTTTCCTGTACATGAACAATCAAAGGCCAAAAGAAAGAGTACTGGAGAAGCTTAAATCAAATCAGAAGTCTGACCCATCTGCTGACAAACAACACATAAATGGCATTTTCCCCCTAATCTTTCTGAAAGTTTAAAAGGAAAACCAACAAGAACTGTGTATCTTAACTCTGTCACTTGTAACTAGTGGTGCTGGGTTATTGCTTTGATTTGGTCTAAGGCTGAGAGAACCAGATGGAAAACAAGCAAAACTGCAAAAATAAGTGAAAAAGAG
>JABJVR010000257.1:0-21561 GCA_025773905.1 Chitala chitala | reverse complement strand
CGCTAATAACAAAAAGGTAGGGCATTTTCCCTCCTTTTAATATTTTTTTGTGGGCATAAAAATGTTAAAAAGGCAGTGGTGGTCAATTATGTTTACACCTCTAAGGCTGTTTTTTTTACAACCCCCCCCCCCCCCCACTATAGGTCAAACTCTTTATCGGAACAGTGGAGGGGGGTAGGACAAACAAGGCAGACAGATAGTTCTCTGACTGGCTATTCATCACAGAAAAATCCCTGACTGTCTTTTGCTTCTGACTTGTTTTACATTGTGTCTACAACATGAGAGCAGAATTTCTTCTTTCTTTCAATCCCTCTGGCAATGAAAGGTTTCCGAAATGCATTTCTCTTCAGCTTTTATGCATTGTTATTTAAGATCTGTTCATATTTCTGTTACCTCTTGTATTTTGTTATGATGTTCCTGAATAATATCAGCAAAAGCTGTAAGCCACGATATATATTGTAGGTGTCAAATTTCACAGGGGATACATTCATGTGCGTTTCATATCCGCAAATATGGATGGATTTATTTTCAAAGCCAAAAAAGGAAAGAAAAATCACTGCAAAAGGTTGATGGATTAACATGTGCAATCATAATAGTTGTGGCACACACAACAAATAGCCCAGAGGTAAATGCTCTTTGACAGTCAACAGACATCTGCTGTACTGAAAGTGACAGTGTAACTATTGCTTGATTATATTTAAATGACCAGTACAATCTGTGCTTTCAGGTCTTGGGTTCCGACAGACATGCCTTTCACAAGAGATGTCACAGATGTTTCAGGAAAAACAGTACATAGCTGAATAAATGCACAGTTCAACAATAAACAGGATAAAAATACCAGAAAGAAAACAGACTATTATAAAAATGAGCATGTTATTTATAAACAACGTCAACACTTTATGTATGTGGCTATATCTAATTATGGTGCTTGTGATACTGTCACAAGAAAATAAATAAAAGTTATAGTTGTATATCTATATAATTAAAATGCATTTCATGCACATTTTGTGTGGGTAATACCAGGACTAATTCAAAGGTAGTAGTGGTTTAGCTCACTGAGTCCAGCACCTGGTTCTTGTGACACATACCCCAGCTGTGAGCCAAGAGTGTAGGTTCAGTTTTAAAGTTTCTAGGGACAAAATCAGCCCCCAACCCAGTGGATGTGAATAGGTCTGGAGATCACTAAAAATACTGGTAGGCACAATCTAGTACTCCTACAATATTGATAGGTACATGTTCCTACCATCCGTACCCAAATCTACACCCTTGTTTGTAAACCACATTTCCAGGACAAAACCCAAAGGCAGCACCCCAGTTCAGCGTTTCAGATTTGGACATGTGAGAAGGCCATAGGCTGCTCTTTTCTCTGTCGTTCATCCTTCCTCTTTATTTTTATGACTGGAATTTTCCGCGTGGGCCGCCCTGCTAAACACCAAGGAATGCAAACAGGACACAACATGTTCGGAGAGCCTGTTGCCCTTTGGATTCTTTTAGATTTACGTTACTTGTAATATCAGCTCGGTTTTTCACGCTACGCCATTAACATTGACTTTGCACATTATTGCGCCGTTCTAGTTTTGCATCAATGGCATGCTGTCAGTCAGTGAGTACATGGACCCACACAATATGGTTCTGCGGGAGTGTTCCTAAGAAACGTGCTTATCTAGAGATGGAAAAATGTTCCCAGCATATTCACACAACCCCAGTCATTTCACCACTCCCCTTTCCTTTACAAACATGACCTACGACATAATGCAAAAGTCAGTTTACATGGGCTGAATTCCAGGTAATGCCATTCAGCAATGTATATCTCAGCTGTCTCAGAAATGAAGATGCCACACAGTCAAAACTAGGATTTCAACAATGCAGAATTCTGCTGACAACTCTTCAGAATGTGCGGGAGATACACAAGTGCTGGGAAAAAATCCAGACTTTTAGAACAGGCCTAAGCTACAGGTATTCAGTAGGGACTATATTTTTAGCTTTTAAAAT
Source organism: Chitala chitala (assembly GCA_025773905.1). Lineage (NCBI taxonomy): Eukaryota > Metazoa > Chordata > Actinopteri > Osteoglossiformes > Notopteridae > Chitala > Chitala chitala. The sequence goes on along the minus strand of JABJVR010000257.1, from coordinate 19,569 downwards.
GAGATATCCTTTATCGTGATTGTGATTACTATGAAGAGCTCTCCTTTCACAAATGGCATAATAATCAGCACACAACCCATGAATGATTCATTAAAGATTTGCTGAGGGAGACCTGTCATCTGTGCACACTTTTGCAAATCACGCATACATGTACAAGCAGCTTGGAGGAATAAACAAGGTAATTTGGTGCATTGTGCTCAAAATTCTGATTTTTAAATACAAAGTTCAGTTAGCTGCTTTGGTAATGCATTTCTGTCTGCTACGTTTGCACTCCTGTTTTATTTGTTTTTTTTTCTGCATAATTTTTACACAGGCTTATGTTGATGCAGCTTTTGTTTCTGTGCAAACCGTCTTTGCCAGGCATTGTGATGAAATGATGAGCTCTTTGAAGGCGAAGGAAATATTGTAGGCCGAAGTCTCTGGCTAGTTAGGCAGCGGGAGCTAGGTGAAGGGCAGATTTCAGCACTCATCACCCCGCGATGACGTTCAGAATTCCCACTGACAGACAACATGTGAGTACATGCACGCTTGCATGCTCACATACGCACGCACGCACGCACTCACACACGCACACACACACACACACACACACACACACACACACACACAAGCCCAAGCAGACACACAGAAGTAGTTAAATAGTCTTATGACTGCAGTAATGCCCTCCCTGGTTTTCCTACACAAAGATAGCCAAGGCTGAAATTGTTAGGCATGTTAATAACACAGGCACAGATGATCTGCTTCTTGTAGGGGTTGGGGTGGGGGTTGGTTTAAGACAACATGAAGCACATGCCCATTGTTAAGGTAAAAAGCTGCACCTTTGTGATCTTGCCTTTGTAGAGTGAGCAGGATGTACGTTTGCTATAGTCCTTCTATGGACACTTAATCTTATCCCTGCCACAGAATCCTAAAGTTAAATTTCTGTCTTCTGTACAAAACTATTGCAAACATTTCAATTAAAGCAAGAGTTCACATGGTTTTGAAAGAGGTCCAACCCAAAACTGGGGACAGTCGCTTTAGTGCCATCTTTTGGTGGACCCATGGAAGTGCATGCAGCGTCTTTCTGTCACCCTATTCCCTCCTGCACCCTCAGGGCAGGTGGACAAACCCTTTGGGAGAGAGTGTGACTTGTGGAGCCTTCTTGGTGAGAAATGGCTCCACAGCCCAGAGCAGACAGTGGAACCGCCCACCCCAAGCTGTGGCGCTAACTCCAGCTCTTCTGTTCAGTTCATACATCACCATCACTGTTATTTCAGCAAGACACAGAGTGACTCAGAACACCTAGAGGCAGGACAGTAGAAGCAGCACAGCCTGATACAGACTGATCCAGCCCAGGCAGCCAGTCTGATCACTCACCCTCAACTCACTACAGTATGTTCTTGCCCAATTCTGCTTCAATTTGTTAAATAAATAAATATAAATATAATATTATATAATTTTTTTTTTTCTGCCAGCTGGTAATTGTGACATCTGTGCACTTTTCATTATTTGACAGTGCAGCCTGTCGGGGATTTCGCTTGTATTTCTCGTTATGGATATAAAATGCAATTAATAAAAATGACATAAAATATATCTCATTAATGAACTCCAGACCAGAATCTCTAATTAACAAGTACAGAATGACTAATTTGAGGCCAGCCCAGGGTATCTGATAAATATGTTACCAATTTCTCAATCAGGCCTCAAGCGCTGCACTTGAATTAATTTGAGATTGCTGCTTGCACAGACCGTATGTGCCGCAGTGAACTGTGCATGGGTTTGAGCGCTGGCTGGCCTGGCTTTGCCTTGCATGTGCATATTCCACTCCTGCATCTTCTGGCCTGCATGGGTGGCTATGTTCTGCAACCTCATGGGTCTCTGACATGATCAGCAAGAATGCTTCAGCTGCATTATATTCTACTTGTGATTATCACTAAAACTGTGGTGAATTAGGGCTTTGTTTTGCTGATGGATCCAAATATAGTATAACATGTCCATTCATCCATTACCTAACCACTCGTTACATTCAGGTCTCTGGTGGCCTGGAGCCAATCCCAGGAAGCTTAGAATGCAAGACTCTCTGAACAGGGTGCCAACCCACTGCAAGACCAATTGCAAGGACAATCTGAACCAGGTTCCAACCCATTGTAAGGCCCACGGTAATATATGTCTCCTCCCAGAAGTGAGAACGCATGTAGGTCAGGTTGATTGGAAAATCTAAATTGTACATGGAGTGTGTGGTTAGGGGTCTTGCAGTGTTGTCCAGGGTGTACCCTGCCTTGTGCCCTAGGCTGCCTGGGATAGGCTGAAAGCCATCTGTGCAGAATAATATGTGGTTGGATAATGGATCGAATGGATATGTTTTATGTACGTGAATGTAACTGCCACGTAAACTCAATTCAATTTAAACTCAGAAATCAATGCAAGTAAACATGAAGTGTTAACATTTATGTTTTTATGTATGTGCTTCTGTATAGTTTTTCTGTGTTAACCCTGCTGTTAGGATACATCTTTCCCTTAAGGTAAAAGCTCCAGTTGTGACAATTTCTGTACCTCATAGTGCTGGTCTTGGGGCCTGGAAGCATGCTGACACTGATTATAAGCCACTTTCTCCTCAATCGACTCGCAATTTGCCGTGTTGCGGGTGTGTGATTCGGTTTCTCTTACCTCACATCGGCTCGACGTCCTGATGTTTTCCATGCAATTAGCAAGTTGGTACATGGGACATGGTGGGTGAACTCAATTTGAAGGCCTGTGCAATTTCACACCACGTCCAGGGCCGTTCTCCAACAAAGAGATGAAGCTCTCCAAGTCTTCACTGGTGGTGAGGTAGTTGAAGTGGCATGGGATAATAAAACTGCATTACCGCTCTTACGTTGCTGAGGAGGCACTTCACTCATAATAAAGCAGCAAAGCTCAGAAAGTTGTACCTTACAGTCCCAGATGTAGGACCAAACAAACATGTATTTGTAAGAAATGCCTGGCTGAGGACAATTAGGTAATCATTGAGGCCAGCAGGGTAAAAGATGCCACAAATGCAAAGTACAATAGTAGAGTGTCCTCCCTATGGAGGGAATCTTATATCGGGGGGAAGGAAAGTGTTTTCAGCCTCCCAGGAAACTGTGCTGTTAATGATGCAGGCTGAACGGGAATGGAAACGCGTGGGACGGCAGACATTCAGACACCTAGTGGCCGATGCAATTTGTGTAGAGGTTTGGCAGTGGAATTGCCTGTTACTGGTCTACCCTGGAAGGCACTGGAATTAATGGACTGTTTTTGATAGAGTCTTTATAGCACGTTTATGTAGCACATATCTTAAGGGAACTTAAGGCAAAGTCTAAAGAAAATTGGGCTTCTTCAGGTTTTTATTGGTTAAATAAACATTTTAGATGCTTGTTTATTTGCTTGTTTAGGTGCTTTGTTTATTTACGACTACCACGGCTACACAGCTGTTTTTTTCATGTGGGATTAAGGGGCCAGTCGTGTTGTTGGGGAGGGAGGGGTAAAAATATAAAACAAATGATGGCAATATAAGCTCTGAAACCTTTCGACAGTATTGCTGTGCTACATGTCAGGGGAAATCAATGTGTCCTATTCTACAGGAATGATTATTGAGAACTAATAGCGTGGCATATTTAATATAAAGGAAAGACCAGGCAAAATCAGTCACAGCACCGTAGGGAATAAATTAAGAGAGGGAAAGCAAAGGTGCGTGCCGCTGCTGTTGATGGATGATCTGTATTACAGAGGGGCCGTCGTGTCTCGTATCATTAAAGGCGCGCTAAAATGATGCTGCTGTGTGTAGCCCACTTCCAGCTGTTACTTACAAAAGGACAGCAAGATGCGCTTGATCATCTCGCTAGCTCACCTGTGGAAGGCAGATATTGCATTCAGGCACGTTGACCGAGTTTCGGCGCCTCGAATTAGTGAAAGGTCGCGCCCTGTGCGGCTAGGGGCTGCCCGTGACAGAGGTGACCCGTGAAAGCCATTGCAGGAGTGTTGCGTAGAACTGCTGCGGGTGACAGGATATCCACTTTCTCGTTATCTACTGACATTTATAAATATATCAATTTAAAACAGGAGGATAACCGTTAAGTTTCTGGTGGTTAAAATGTGGTTGCTTATTACCGTTCCAGTTATTACTATTGCTGGTGATGCAGGCACTGGTGCCAGGGGGTAAAATAATCTGCCCACTGTGCACCTGTGTCCCAAATTAGTCTGTTCTAACCAGTAAGGTCTTTAGGACCAGAATCCTCATGTCCCTGTCAGTGAATTTGTTTCCTGCCTGCCGTAGGCACTTGTCAGATGGAACACCATAATATCATGATGTGTAGAACCGTAAATGAGGCTCCTTACCTTATTATCTACACAGCACAGGTGACTGTTTCAGCACATACTACTGTGATTTTACCATGGTAATCCAAACACAGCATTAACCATTGATTGTTGATTGGTTGGTGTTGTATTGATTAATATACAGGTAAGTGACAAATTAAAGGACAAACCTGAATAAATGAGTGTAGAAACATAACGAATGCAGATGCTTCCACAGAGGTGCACTGCATGGTACAGCTGAGGACTGAACATCCAATCATGCTCTGTGGTATGTATGAAAATACTGAGCAGGCCCAGTTCATTCTGATTTTAGATCAAGATGGCAAGAGGAAAAGATCTAAGTGACGGACAGGGGGTTCATTGGGGAACAGAAGGCTGGAGCTTCAGTCACAAAGATTACTTAACAGGCTAATGTTTCAATAGGAACAGTGACTAAGTGACATCTGCATTTAGATCTATGGGAAAGACAGCAATAAGTAGGGTCGGATATGTGGCCGACAGCACGCATATGATGACTGTGATTGTAACCGTCACAATCATGTTGTTTACACCATTTGTATAATTTATTTACCTTCAAGACTGTTGTCATAATTAAAAGTTGAAGTTGCATTTGTTATACATTCCATTCAAATAATGCTTTTTTTTTGAAGTCTCAGTTTAAGGTTACGTTGCTTGGACGGAGCTACAGTGATGCTCATGCATTAGCTCTTCCTCAGGTGACTGAGAATGTCAGTGCAGGATGTGATCAGTCTGTATCAGCAAGAACAGCCCATCAACAATTACTTTTGTTGGTTTTTTACTTTAATTACTCTCCTGGTGTATGTACTATTTTACCTTGTGCATATTAAATCTTTTCCATTAAATTAATGTGTTCTTCATATTGTTTTTACATAAACATTTTAAAAACAGCACAACATGAGATCTGACAGCTAAATAATAAGTTATATGCATATTGGTGTCCTTCATGATGACCTCAATATTGAATCTAATTATTGCCCAACATAATTAGTGGCATTTTTTTCTATGTTATTGTAAGTATTCTTAATTGTATTATATAACTGCATAACAGTTATCATATACTGTTGAACTATATTTAATGTATATTAGCTGCAATATTGTTTTACTAATTACTGTAGGTATAGAATTTTAGGAAAGCTGAAATCAGCTATAATGGTGTCTCAATCATTTTTCAAATAATGCTTTGTCATGTGCACAATAAATCCTAATATGAAAATTTAGTTGCAATAACATATATACAAATAACAAAGGATCACTAAATTGTGATTTACTCTGTTGGACAAAAGTACCACAAACTGAAATTGCTGAGACTGGGATAGGGGAGTTCAATGATATTGATCAAATTAAACCACTCAAGAAACTTAAAAAAAGGGAAGGATATTCCTTCATGTGTGTTAAAGAAGCAGCGTGTCACAATGAGGGCATCGTTTGCAAAGACTGGCATTGTCACGGGATGACGGGTGGCTTAAACTATCCCTCCCTGTCTGCAGGAAAGCTATGCTACAACCAAACCGAGATTCATGTCCCGGTACCTTGCCAGAGACCCAGATCCAGAGCAGCAGCTGGGTGTTAAGCACGGGGGGAGAGCATGTAAAAAAAGATGGGTAATGGCTGCCACCCCCGTGCCCAGACTCCGTCTCGCGCTACAGTGACAGCCGTGAGGTCTCCCCCGCAACCGTGCTGATGGGGTGATGAAAGAGGGCCTGTCTATTAAGCCAGGCTGCGCGGCACACTGCCCTGAGCAGACATCTGCTGTCAACGTCAAGTCCTCCCCTCTTCTCCCCCACCCTACCATCACCACCAGCGCTTCTGTTCCCTCCATTTTAAGCTTTAACTGTCAGGAAACAGTTCACTGCTTTTTAAAAACAATTATAGGCTTTGCATAAATTACAAGCGGGGAGAACGGTAAATGGAGCGAGAGATGCCACACAAACGTTCCGTGACCTGTGCTTCACAAACTCCCTCAGGTACAAACTTCTGAAACCAAAAAGGGTTCTGCTTAGACTAGTTATGTGGGCTTTACTCTCATGTGGTCCTGTGTTGGAGAGTCTGAGCTCCTTTAAGTTCTCGCTTTGTTTAAAAAAGCTTGTGCATGAGAGATCATTACGAGAACTTAGACTGTGTATTTATTGGCCTACACTTTTCTTGTACCAGTCCTTCCTCGTGCATGACTCATGTTAGCTCATTTCAGTGCCTACCTACCCCACTGTTAGTACAGTAATGTAGCCTGCCTTGCACCCCATGTTGCCTGGGATAGACTCCAGCCCCGATGAGACGCTGAACTGGATGAACAGTGTAAGAAGATGATGGACTGACGTCATATTTCTTCATTTTATGCACTAGGCTTGGGCTCTTGGTCCTTTGATTGCTGCTCTGTTAGCACTTGGGTTATTACATATTTGCACACGTCTATATTTTGCGTTCTGCCGCCTGTGCCTTGAGCTCTCCATCTCACACACCCACACTACACCCAGGTTGGCCTCATGCTGTGCTCTGGATCCTAAGGCAGTCCCACTGGGGACAGCTATGGGACTGGTTGTGATGAAGCTGGAAGGTCAGCTGGAATTGATTCTTTCCCCTGTGGCTGGTAGAGGCAGGCCTGGCTGGGGTGGATGACCTGGCCTTTTCTGAACATTCAAGCTTCCGAGTCCCCCCTTTTGGAGGGGCTACAGAGGCAGTGGCCTCAGCTGAAACTGGATTGGCCCCTTTAGTGCCTTGTTCCTATCAGTTATAGTTGCTTCAGAAGACAGTTACATATCAATGTAAGACTTAAGTTTGGCCCCTCTATACTAAATATGGCCCCTTTCATGCCCCATCTTAAAAAAGCCCTAAATCTGCACCTGTAGCACAGGCATTTGATCTGAAGCAGGTTCATGTCAGGTCAGCCCAGCAGGCAGTTAAAAAATGACAATAGTGACACCTTGGTTAAAGAATTGATGTAAATATTTACTTTTATACATCAACGTCTAGCCTACTATTGCTGTGTTTTTGGGATCACTGAGCATTCCACTTACCAATTTTAAAAGGATTGTCTTTCATCCTTTAAGGTGTATATTTTAAAACATTATATACTTTTTAAACTGTTGATGTTGTAATCCTGCAAAATCATTTTTATAGTCTTCAGGCCAACTCTGACAGATGATCCGTGTTAAACAACAAAGATGGTGGCTTTCATAAAAATTGATATATAACAGTTCACATCATACTGAAATGGGTTTAGCATGGTCCTGTTGATTTTTTGCTACCACTTTAAATTTGTGTATTTTGTATTTTGTATGTTTTCCCCAACATCCTATGAGTGTGAGATGTTGAACAATGTTCTTTTTGGTTTTGATTGGATGGGAGCTAAGTGATTACTTTTTTAGCATCCACCGCCGTCATGTTTTTCCAGACAACCTTGTGTGTCCTTTGAGAAATGGGCACCAGTCTGACAGCATTTACAAAAATTGGCGACTGTGGATATATGATGTTTTTTGTTTATACCTATTTCTGTTATTTGGCAAACAGCAGGTTGAAATTCAGTGAATCAGATAAACAGCTACCAGTTTAACAAAAAAATTACAAGGGCGTATTTCTTATGTGAAGCAATGAAACTCCTCCTCGCGCACATGCATGCACGCGCACACACACACACACACCCACAGGGTATCCGCCTGCATCTGAAGCAGAATATTGAGTTTTCTAGGAGAATGCATAAATAAATAAAGCCCTGAGCTTTGTGCCAGCCTGCATACAAAACCTCTGCTGGCTCCTGGAAAGACTCCACTGAACGGAGACACTAATGATTGGGGCTCGATGGGGCTGGAGGTTAATGAAGAGAGTTTGATGTCAGTTTCACTGAGATTTGATCTTGCCTGTACGCAGGTTGTACAACAGGCCCAGCACGCTTTTGATCAGCTGTGTGCACAGATTACTCATCCCTCTGGCCAAAGAAACACCGCCAATTCACTTCTGTTGCTGCAGCATGCAAAGGCTTCATTTTGTTTTATTTTACTTTCCCATATCTGAGTAACAGTGTGTCGAGGGGTCAGCTGAAAGGGGTTAATTACTGGTGTTTCCTTCTGATTACCGCAGTGGTAAGGGGAGGGTAGCACTATAACCATCACAAACATGGCATCTCGACCTGGCTGTGCCTGGGGAATAGGGAGATGATGTACTGTAGTGAGTGATTCATTGGATGCTCTGGGGTGCGGGGGTGGAAATGCACACACAATCCTGACACAGGTACGTTCCTCCAGGGATGTTATTATATGCAGATTAGAAAGTGTATTGTGCTATTATGCTACTATTGTGTGTTACAATGTCTTCATAAACACCCATGATGCGCCTACAGGAGCGTGCGCATATGCGCGTGTCTGACTGCGTGCGGTCGGGGCGGCTTCGCTCCTCTTGCAGTCTACGTGAATAAATTCTCGCCCGGCTTCGCTCCAGTGTTTGCAGATTAGCTACGTGTCTGGTTTTGTGTCCTGTCCTCGAGAGATGAAAGTTTGTAAACACGAATAATAATTACGGGCAGGTCTTTGGGCAGGTAATCTGCGTGGCGGTTAGGGGAGGCACGCTCACACCAATCAGTCACCATTCATTGAGGGCGCCCCATTAGCATTTTGTGTGCACAGCGATACGGGCAGCATTTGATCGCTCATCACGGTAAGCAAGGCAAATCTCTTTTCTAATAGGCTTTAAAGGGGATTAACTGAGGGACAAACAGGCACAAAGACAAAGAGATTTCTTTGCCTTCGAGCTGCTGTGTTATTGGTTGGGCTGATTTAATAACTTATTCACATACAGGTGTATTTCCATTAAGCTCAGCATCATGCTGAAGTGAACTGATTTTCAGCAGCTTCATCTACAACGAAAGCGCTCGTGCCGTTTTTAAAACGCTGTACGTCTGTTCGTAACGGAGGCCATTATGACTTTCTACATGCAGGAAGTGTTTGCACAGGCAATGCGCTGCAGGATGTCCAGCCAGCTATGGACCATTTCGTTTTTTGGAGTTTCTTATTTTCACTAGTCCAAAGGGTCAGCTTTTCCGGATCTGGAGTGAATTAATTGAGATCAAAGGCACTCCTTAGTCCTGAGGTCCAAAGCTGACAATCAGAACAAGCTGTTGGTGTATGTTACTGCTCTGTCTTATATAGCTGTCTTTCAGGTGACTTTGGGGCATGACACAGCGCTTAATGAAACCTGCATCCTGAATGATAGGATTGAGGCTTTATTCTAACAGCAAAACTTCCAGGCGTTTCCCTCCACTCTTATATAGATGCTCTTAATACTTTAATCAGAGTCCTGTGACATGCTCATCCGAAGTCGATAGTGCAAAGAGAAAGCAAACCAGGGAAGGGGGCTCTTAGTCTGATGGAGGAGTTAGGAAAACCAAGTTGATTACATATATCCAGTCGGGTTTCTTAATTTAGTCACATGGGCACAGACGATTTTTTTGAACCACTCAATGTTATTTATGCTATTTTTGTGCCTTGAATGTGAACCTAAACAAACACTTCACAGCACTTGACGTCAGGGTGGAGTAATTGCACGCGGGCACTCTGAAAGTTGCACTTACTCTCAACTTTCTTCAGAGGCCACATCCAGTGAGGTTGATACAGCAAAGAACTGATGGAAATTGAACTGAAAATGAACTGGAGTAGCACGCTTTTTATAAGCTCTGTATCTCCAAAAGAAGGCGGCTCTCACCACCACTCTCTCAAGCTTCAAACCCTGCTTGCTTTTATCTCTCCTCTTATAATTATACCTGGTCTTGCTGAAGGCCATGGAAATGTTTCAGTGTTTTCTTGATACCAGCAGCTCCAGCTGTTTTAAAATTGTAGGTTTTATGGTTGCTATTTTATGGGAACTGGTTACATTTTTAAATTCTTAATGTGTTTCTTATTAATTAATTTAGCAGACACTTTTATCCAAAGCAACTCACAACATTTCACATACCCAGTGCCAGCTTGTTGTAACATGTATCTTGCTCAAGGACACACCTGGTGACTGGGATTTGAACCAGAAGACTTCTGCATCCCAGCCTGATGTGCTACCCATTGACCACCAGGTCATATTAATTCATGCTGTATAATCTACATTAAAAATCATCACAAGAACATGAGTTAATAATTTAAAGACTTTATACATGGTAACACCTTGGTATTGCGTGCAGTTTATTACACATTACCATGACAGAGGATGTTAACAGAGAATGTTACCAACTCCTTCTAAAGGCAGTGGACAGTAAGAAAGATGGACTCCACACAGTGGACTAGCAGCAAAGACTAATCATTGCACATTGACAACCACACGCTAATTTTTCCGACTTAATACGACAGGCTGTATTCTTGTACTGTGCAATTTGTACAGAACATTACGGTTAAGATACATTAAGTCTGGCTTTACAGTGCTGTGTTGTACACAGCAGAGTCCACTGCTGACACCTGACCTCTGTTTGATTTGTTTGTTTCCCGTATGGACTGACCTCTTTAGTTCCATAAGCAGACCAGAGCGTGTGCTCTGCCTATCTCACTCATTGGACTGCCATGCTGCTCTCTCGCTACCAGCTTTGTCCAGCCCCGTGGTCCCCTCTGCGTCTGTTTGGGGGGCCACGCTTCTGACAGAGCCTCTGCTGATCTGGCCCCCTAATCCATCTTCGTTAGGTGCCCCGCGTGCTCTCGCGCCCCAGCGTCGGCAGAGACGGATTGCCCCATCTCCGCTTTTCTGCACTGCCGCAAATATTACAGCGGCCGAGCACTTTGTAATTGTCAGAGGTGCCACTCTTACTTCAGCATCCTTTTTAGTTTCATCACTGCCTGACATCTGCAGGCTCTCATGATGTCGCCGTTTATTAATGAGAGCGACAAAGGGTTAAGGCAGAATGGAGATGTTTTTTTTTTGTGTTGCGAATAAAGATTGTTGGCAGGTTAATCCCATTTGATTATAATCGGTAAGGAAAGGATGTGTAGCTGTGATAAGCAATTCTTTTATTATTATTATTATTTTTTCACTTAAGTTTTCACCCATGCATGTGTACCGATTGCAAACCTTGAGAGACAGGTCTTTGAAATAGGGTCGTGTGGGGCATTAATTAAACTGATGGATCTGATGTCCATTACCAGATCACTAGCATGTGAATATGACAGTGTCATGTAATTCCAAAGTGGAATTTGTGAACATGATCTGGTAATAAACACCATAACATGATATTTTTGCTGGTGATCTGACAATGAAAGTGGAAAAATCAGTACAAGGGCACATATTTACCAAAGGCCTGATATGAAGTCGTTGGTTTCTTTTGACACATATGATTTGCCTGAGGCTGCTTACTTTGGTGATTTTAAATGTTTCACACTGTTTTAAACAGAATGCAATAGCACCTGAAATTTAAAACAATACCAGGAGCAAGAGGCACAGTTATCTTGCTGGAGAACCTGGCGGTGCCAGTGTTATGGCGGAGGACATCATTTTGCAGACAGGAGCCCAAACAGTACAGACTGTGAATATCTTAGCCCGGATCGAGTGTGTTGTGAAGGTTGGGGGGGGGGGGTGCGTCTACCTTCTTTCTTATACAAAAGAAAGCCGCTTCAGCACCAAGCGGATTCCTCTCCCGATCAAGAAGTCAATAACAATCATTCGTTATCTTGTCCTAATTAGCCTGTCGACTTTTAAATCAATTTGTTAAATCGATGCGTTAAATTGAATCAGATCTTGGAGGTCAACTGATTTTACACCTCGGCTGTTTCAATCTGTCACTGTTACTCAAAAGCCCTAACCTTTTAAACAGGACTGAATGTGCTGCAGAACTGTGTCAAAGGTAAACAGCCTGCCTTTCTCACACCCATCACTGCTTTCCTTCTTCATAAAACCCCTCGTATATCTCTTGCATTATTAATGGGGGTAGGGGGCATCATTAGAAGGTATAAATCTGTTCAAGTACAAATGAAATGCACACAGCGAATAGGTCGCATGTACACAAACCCAATGCCCTGGTATAAAATGGATAATAATGGAATGCAAACATTGTCAATTACAAAACTAAACACATAAGCCTTCATAAATATGTAACCTCAACTAACAGTAGTTAGAAGCTTAACATTCTAATGTAAAGATAGGACTGAAATAGTTTTCAAAAGTCATGCAATGCTGGAGAGTTTATATGGATCGTATGTTTAACACTTTTAAGGTTGCCAGAGCGACCATGACCAAAGAACTGAAGTTGATGGAAATGTGGACAGAATTTTGTTTGAGGGGGTGAATAGATGAGGTACCGTTGTGACCCAACCGCCTTTGCCCATGAGCCCTGTCTGTGCAGTTCATAATCTATAGCAATAATTAATATCAGAAACTGACAGATATTTTGCTGGAAAACTTTATGCATAAGGTTTTGTAGTAACTGATAGGTAATTTAAAATCGTATGTCAGCTCTGAGCAGATTCAAGTTGCAAAGGTGAATGTTGCTGCAAAGAAACGTGGTTATACAGATATACATTGACGCATACTTTCAGTGGTTGGCATCTTGTATGTAATATCTGAGTGCTCCTCATTGAGGATGTATCTTCCAAAGTAATCCGTGGCAAATACACACAAACGCACATAAAAAGAAAAAGTCTCCTTTACTCAAACTGTCAAAAGCAGTCAAAAAGTAACACATTACTGCAATAATCCTTTCTGTTTTTTTTTTTTTATTCCTGTGGAGCTAGAGTGCAGGAAAAGTAGCCCATACACCTTAGCAGCCAGTAGGCTTTGTGAGAGAAACCTGTATAGATTATGTGTTGTGTACATAGTAATTGTAAGATTTTGGGTGAGTGAGGGGGAGGCGCGAGGTTTAATTTGTAAATAAGGAGCTTTATTCAGGGTCCAAACAGGGTAACAACAGGCAAAAACAACAACCATATACACTCCAAGATCACAGAGAATACTACACCCAGTACAGGCAACAAACAACCAGCAAAGGAACAACCAGAAATAAAGTATATATAGGAGACACATGGTAACAAGGCACAATTGGGGAATACTGATATAATTAACAGGACAATTAACACAAGAGGAATGGGAGAAAAAGGGGCAATGGCACCAGCTAGTGAATGTAAAGAAACTGACAGGGATAGATCATGACAGTAATAACCAATCATATTCCACAAACACATAAACAAATGACTATACAACTATTGAAACGGCTTATGGCACAAATGATTCATATAATTCAGTGCAAATAGGAAAAATAAAATTGTACGTGGTTTATTTATTCATATGCTGGGTGTTGAACAACTTTGATTTGAAAAGTTACATTTTTCATCCAAATTGATTATTTATTCTGCAGAACAAATGTAAGAAGTTTTTGCATTAAACTAAAAAAAATTAACCGCTAATTTTTGCTTCCTTCTTCTCTCTTTATTACTAGCAGCTGTACTATTGTACCTCTGGTGTGTTATTCTCCATTTAAGACCATAAATGAAATTTGAAAAGCTCTCCTCTTGCTGTGCATCTTAACCTCTCATTGTTTCCTTCTCCTATTTATTTCTACTGTTTATATTTTCTTTTGATTTGCAGTCCGTCGTTAGTGATGCGAAGCAATGTTCTGGAATGTGTAAATTGCCGTCTGTGTTGAGGAGCATTCTCCAGCCCAGACAATAGTGCGGGCAGCTTTTGACAAGTAAAGTAATCAGTGGTCCGTTTTACAAACACTCGGGTGATTTTTTTTCTGCACTTGCACCGTGTGTTAAGACGTTACCTTATCACAGCTACATTTTCGGTGGTTTGTTCTGGATGTGTGAGTACAGCACAGTAAAGATGACTGCTATATATTCACCTCTCTGATAAATTCAGTGTGCTCTGAAAGCCAGTGGACTAATGCAGACATGAACAGAGGAAAAAAAATAACTAATTAGTAAAAATTTATATGTATAAAATTTATTTTACAAATTGCATAAGTAAAATAAATTTCGGTGATAGTGTTTAAGCACGACCCTTAACAAGATAAGCGGTATGGAAAATGAATGAATGAATGAATGAATGAATGAATGAATGAATGAATTTTTAAACTATTTGTGACTATTGTATCATTACAAATTATTCTTTCTGGAAGAAAAATAAAGAAAAGACCTGACATCAGCTTAAAAAAAACAATGAATGTCTAGTAAACCTATATCAGCATAATTAACCACATTAGAATATCAGTTTGATGTTTCAGGGCAGTACTAAGAACTGACTGTTGAAAGTGCTACTATGATGCGTTTTGAATCTACTGAAGCAGAGAAGTGAATAAATTTCATGTTTGTAAATGTCTGCTTCTGACATACCTATGGCTGAGAAATTCAAATTAATGTGTAGCAAAAATAGCACCACACATTATTTCATTATTTGTTGTTCCTGTTAAGTGAAAACCATCATAAATGGAAAGTTGTTCTTTTGCAGAACTGAGATGCATTGAGCTGAGCATCAATGTATCATACAATGGATTACAGGCTTTACCTTGCAAAGCGGCGGGCCAAAGGTTGAAAGAACTCCCCCTCCACCGCTGGAACCGCAGCCACCGTGCTCTGCGAGACGAAGGATCGTGGTGGAGCACGGGGAGTGAGAGCCCCTTCGCTGCTCTGCAGCAGGATCCAGCCCTGGAGAGTCCTGTGTAAAAGCCCGCAGGTGTTAGACAGTGAAGCTCGGAGAATTGGCTCACCTCCCTCCTCACTTGAATATATGATCAAATGGCAGAGTGTTTAAACCAGAATGCATTCACTGTGCAGTGGCCCTAAACCTCTGTGCTCCCTGCAGCAGGTCTAATTGTGCAGGCATACAGAGATAGCAGTCGTACATCCAAGTTTGACTGAGGCTATTTGCTGGCGGGGTTCGGTTTAAAAATTCTTTGTTGTTGCTATTTTCTCCTGTGCTTCCTACCACCTCTGCAAAGTCCAGTTCTTTGAAAACAATTGCAAAAAAAAAAAAGGCTATCATAGTGAAAGTTCGTTTGGTGGCATGCCAGCACACATCCACATAATCACCATATTTGTTGAAAACACATCCACAGACAAATGCATTATGCAAATGCACACCTACCTGAATATGTGGGGTCCTGAAAATGAAATTGATGGGGGGGGGGGGCAGACAGAAATGCAGAGCAGAATGAGAGGGTTTAGAGTGGGAAACAAACACAACATACAAACTCTCAGTTTAATGGTAACATTATCCACCTTATGGTAGAAAAATGGGATTTGCAAGAAATTGTCCGTGTGTTGCTCAGAACAGCCATGCCGAGTGTGTGGACGAGGGCTACGGTAATTTGATTTCACAGCATGCTGTTGAAAAGCATTAATCTTTCCCTGACCATCACATATCCCTGAGCTGCTATGGTAAGAGGGAGAGAGGGAGTGAGTGAGAGAGGGAGGGAGTGAGGGAGAACAGAAGGAGTGAGAGATGGTTAGAGATGGAGAGAGCAATTCAAGAAGATGTGCAGTGATGTTGCTAGAGCTGGATGTCACCTCATGCACTAATGAGCCAACTTCTAAAGTTGCATTTTGGAGTGGATGGGGTATGCAGATGAATGACTTGCAGAATTATGTTTTGGAGGGCAGCAGGGGTAGGGTGCAAATGAACATCTTGCTGACTGAGACATTCATTTTCATGTCACCCTCTCTGATGGTGACACCCAGTGCTGCAACCCCCATACCCCCACCTAGCAATGCCACTCTAGACAGGGCTCATGTATGATTCCACCTGAACAGCAATCCCAGCAGCCCTCCAGGACTTAGCATCACAATGTTGCTACATCACTTTAGTCACATAGGCAACTCTCACCACAATCTTCCAACCACATTGTTTTCTGTACCAACAGACTATTCCCCTCTTTTGTGTGCTCTCTAAAGCATCCTGCATCAGGCCTTGTACCGATTTTTTATTTTTTTTTTTTAATCCATGAAAGCTCTGAAAGCACATTTGCTGGAGCTTTGTGTTTTTTCCCTTTTCAGTATCTCAGTGTTGAAAACAAAAAATGAAAGTCTTCAGAAAAAATTCACGTAATTGGAACTGAAATCTCCTAAAACATGTGTGGGAATAGGTTTGGATACTGAAAACGGGTTCCAGATTAGAACTGGTTCTACATTTCCAATAACCAGGAAATCATTAAGACTTTTATATTTCAGGTTCCACTTATCGATTCCTATGAGCGCATTTTCAATCAGCTATAGCCAATGGTGGATTTGAGGGGTCATGGCCACCCCTCAAAGTTCATTGGCCACCCCAGCGTTCATAACTGGCGTAAAGTTAGACCCCCACCCTATGCAAAACTCAGGGAAAATAGTCTCAGTCATTTGCGCTGGTTTGTGCTGTTAAAATGTTCATTTGTGCATTTTTTCGATATTACAAGTTTTATTTTACAATGATGATATCACCCGCACCCCAACCTGCTCCTGCCCAGAACATTTAATGTTAAGCATCAGCTTTGCATAGCAAGCAAGCAAGAAATTTTATTAGGGGTTTAGACAGTGAATAATTAATATTAATAGTTTAATTTATAATAATTATTTCTACAAAACCAAATTAATTAATAAAAATAAAGCTAATTGTTATGTATTTACTTTCACTTCCAGTTAATACCAGACCACAGTAATCTTTTCTTATGTTACCTGAAAATACCGAACAGAGCTGATACTCTATGTACACTGAGACGGATGGCTAGGCCACTCCATACAAACTCTGTATGTCCCACCTTGGACACTACAGTTCTGGATGCACCACAAACTATATGTGTTTTCTTAACAAGACCTGTTGACTTTGTTGTTGCATGCGCACACACTTTCTAAACCTTTGTGTATTTGTGGACATAGATTGAAGAAATTTAAGCTTGTTTATTTTATTTTGAAACATCCTGTTTTTGTTTACCAAAATCTGAAAATGACAAAACTGCTTGAAGTAGCCTTTGTTGTCGAAGTTGAACTCTTTAATGAGAATACAGGCAGTTTTTTTTTTGCTGTTGAAACGTTTTGGCCATTTGTTAGCATGTTAGCATCAGAGAATGTAGTGAGATTCTAGTGATATGCCTGTATTCTCATTAAGGAGTTCAACTAGATTTGATAAGCAGACTCAGAATCAGATTTGGAATCGATTAAATCTAAATGATACCCGACCCTCTCTGGGACCTTTTGGTGTGAATTTGAAATGGTATTGTACTCTCTTTGTGGTGTAAAGTAGGACATTTCACAGGTATTGTATAATGTAGATGTCAATTTTATGTGCCTGAAGAAATTTAATCAGTTTCTCAAAGAATTTTTATCCCTAGCTGAAGTTAGAGTGATGTGTAATTTCTTTTGTTTGTGAACAGGGTAAATAGTAAAGGTAAGAAAGAACATCAAATGAAAACTCAGGCTCAGACTTACAGGGTCATGAATCAGCTGAAGAAAGATAACAACTGTCAGGATGTCAGCCCTGCCATGGTCTTCAGTTTAGCCCACATCTTGTCCTCCCAATGTAATTTTTACAGGACAGAGGCCTGCTCCCCCAGGTTCCGTGCAAAAGCCGGGTCTGTAACAGGACTAGCTCTTTGTCATTATGAATATTGGGAAGGGAGGAGACAGAAGGAGCAAAGGATGATGGATTTTCCAGCAGCTGTGACATCTCCCTCCAGACTAGAGGCAACTTTCCTGTGTGGACCCACCGCAGTGCCATCCCCACCCCCCCCCCGGCTTCTGACTCTCTCCTGCCATTTTTCTTGAAGCTGTTTCCTAGGTCCGATATGGGTAAAGCTCCACGTTGGGCAGCTCAATCGCCACACACAGTACAAGCCTTGAGCTTGCCACCACATGGTTTTCAAAGGAGGCGATAAAGGTACAAAAATATGAAAATGAACACCACCGGGGTGTGTAAGCTCACTGTTTGGATAGCAATGGCATTGCTGTTTCCTGTGGCTGAAAAAGTGTGCTTCCCTCTGATGTCCCAACAAAGAGACGCCTGCTGCTGGTTGTCATTGCAGTTGATAGAGATGAAGGATTACAGCTTGTGAGTTTTTTTGTGTGTGTGTGTGTGTGTGTGTGTGTGTGACTGCAGGAGGGGGAGTTGCAAATTTACCCCCATATTAGGTATTCACCCCCTAGGCATGTAATCACAACTCTGTTGGAACTGTGGCAATGTCCAATTTACCTATTTGAATATTAAAATGGTGTGGTTGACTAGGTCTGACTTTTTTCTCCCTAAATACCATTATAATTTTGGCCAATGAGCAAGTTTCCTATTAATTCATCCTATTCAGTTTCCTATTAATAATGCTGCAGGCTCCTCGATTAATGCGGCTCTTTATGCTACTATTATGATGAATGTTTTGAAACTCCAACATGTGAGTTTTCATATCTAGCACATTTAACATCTTCACAGCTTCTTTATTTAAAAGTGGTGCACAAAGCTGTCAGTTTCCATTCCCCTGTATGGTTATATTACCTTTGACTGTGGTTTTCACCAGCTTTCAGGCACCTTTAAAACAGAAGTAACTTCTCAATGTGAGTAACTTCTATGAAAAGCATTGAGAGGTCTTAGAGACCCCTGTTGCCTTGTGTGGAAAACACAGTCAGTAAAACTACAAAGGTTCGCTCTTCTGTACATTTTGACAGTGGCTGAGGTAGCTGGTCAGTGGCCCCTATTGTAGCCATGGTAACAACGAGCTTGTCATGACAGTGACACTGGGCCAGACTAAAGTGGTTGATGACCAAACACATGTAGGTCTATGATTTCCACTGAGTGGCACCAAGAGTTGCAGAGAGTCAGAGTTCCAAAGAAGTGCTCAATCCATCTGAACATAGTTAATTCGTAATTTGTGTTATACGGTTAATTCTTAACCATGAAACGTGAAAGGTACAAACTCCTGAACATCTTTAGCCTTGCACAGGTGGTAAATGAATGCTGCGCATCATTTTTGAATTTCACAACTTAAATCCCTTGCTTGGGTAGGCCAAGTAGGAAACTTGCATGAAATATACATCTGACTCGCCGAACTCTTACACTGTCAAGTTTGATAATGGACGATAGTTGGAGATGGATTCCATGGTCTTCTTAATGGTTCCCTCAAGTCTTCATGAGAAGATGAAAGATGTTGTCTCACCTCTTGGCCATGTTGGTGTTCTGTTGTCCCAGCACAAGGTCATTTGGTTACAATATGGCAACTTATACTTGTCTCTACTTCAGTAACTGCATTTCATTAAGCAGATGAATGCGAAAAAAAAAAATGTCTAATCCTAACGGGGGGGGGGGGGGAGGGAGAAAAAAAATTTCACA
>JABJVR010000256.1:0-21561 GCA_025773905.1 Chitala chitala | reverse complement strand
CACACACACACACACACATATATATATATATATATATATATATATATATATACATGATAGTACAAAATGTGTCAGTGAGGGGAAGCCCAGCACTGTGTACCCTGGGTGTACATGCCTCTAGTGCACACTAGAGGGATTTGCTGCCAAGTCCAAAGCAGCTGAGATGAGAGTCAACACCCTGAAATCAGAGGCCATGATTCTGTCTTGGAAAGAGTACATTTCTGATTTCTCTCTTAAGGTCAGGGTAGGGAGACAAATACAATGAAGTGTCTTTTATTACACAAGTTCATAACTTATATGCATTTCACGAAAGAAAAAAATATTTGTAGAACACACACCACATATATATAATTTTTTTTTTTCACTTCTGGTGTGCTGCAAGATTGCTGTGCTGCACGTGGTCCATGTAAACTGTGTTGTTTTTGTTTCTTTAGTGTTTATTTCTGTACATACTACATTGTTGCTCTTGAAATATGATCTGGAAACACTTCTGGCTATCAGATTGTCACACCCTATGAAGTTATGCCCACTTCAGAGAGAGCAGTTCCACCACTGCTCCAAATTCCCAGTAGACCCCCCTTCTTCTATCAGTGTAACAATGTCAGATGTGTGCCTAGCCTTCAGGAAAGCAAACACAAACAAGGCACCTGGACCTCATGGTATTTACAGCCAAGTTGTTAGAATATGCGCCACATAGCTGGTGGGGGTTTTCACTGACATTTTTAATATTTCACTGTGTTTGTCATTAGTTAACACCTTTTAAAATAACAGCCAATATACCCGTGCCAAAGAAAATGGCTATCTCATACCTATTGCCCTGTTGTGCAGAGTTTTGTGGTCATGTTGTACTCTGATTGTATAGTACGACATATTATTGGGAACGTGTGCTCACTGGAAATGTGTAGGTAAGGGTGCTGAACCCCAAAATGGTCAGAAATGTAAATACAGAAAAAAGGACAGCACTGTCTACACCATGAAAACATTTTTTGAGTGCTGTCCTTTTTTCTGTTTTTACTGTATAGTAAAAAACACATCTGCTCTCTCCTTCCTGCAACCCTGAACCCAATTTAATTAGCATATCTCACCAACTGTTCAATAGACAATGCACTACACTCACACACATGGACAGGTGCAATACCAATGTAAGCATGCGCTTTACAGATGAAACAGAGGTGCAGAGGGTGAAGGAATTTAAGTTCCTCAGGACTTATATCACTGATGACCTGTCATAGTCTCAAATCACAGTTTCAAATGCCCAAATATCACACCATGTACATCCTGGGTAAAGAAGTATGGCATGGCTTCCAAAATCCTCACCAGTTTCTGTAGACACAGGACAGAGAGCATCCTGACTGGATATATAACTGCCTGGTTTGGCAACTGCACTGTAAAGGAGGGAAAAGTACTTCAGAGGATTGTGAGGATGCACAGCACATAACAGGATGCAAACTTCAATTCTTCCTGGAGATTTACCACACATATTGCCTCAAGAAAGCTTTTAAAGTCATTACAGACAACTCATACCTGGCATACAGACTTAGAAAATTTATCATCTGCAAGACATTATCACCACATCCAGTGATGGAGAACATGCACAGGCCATCAGAATGCTGAACAGTCTGTAACTACAATATCATCACACTCAACGCTTTATTACACTAGACTGAATGTAGCAGTCCAGACTGTTCTATGCTAACTAATTCATTAACATTTTTCATTCACTTTTTAACTTATCATTATTGTAGTGACATTGGTATGTTGTTATTTAACATTGTCATATGTGCAGTATTTGTGAGTGTATTATGTTTGGAGCTTTGACACAAGCATTTCAATGCAGACATAGCAGAGGACATAAATATTGGAGGGATGTGTCCTTGTGGCCCCCCGGGGGCTATGTGCCTAGCCCTGGCACTACTGAAGGAAGACTGCATTTGCCATGTGCATATGACTTTACTAGGTCTAGGTCTAATTCCTTTCTACGTGTAGGGAGATGTTATTCCTGTATGAAGGTCACCATTTGCCCCTGGCTGCCTCCTTGCATCTCAATGTTGGTGTGACAGCAGGTCATCTCCTGCCTGGTCTCATCCTCTATATTCTTAACTCAGGTACATGACCTTCAAAATACATTTTAAAAAATCCAGGCTTTAGTTTTTAATTCAGACTGGTTTACATCACTTCTGCTTCCACCTTCCCAAAATATTCACAGAAATATTGCAGAAGTGGATGTAAATATATAACCTTTATTTCATTGGAGATTATAGACAGCAACATTTTAGACTTTTGCTTAGCTGGTTTCATACAAATAGATTAGGGCAGGCTAAGACACTCCAAAGTAGTTCATTTTAATGTCACAATAAGTTTCATGTTGAAAGATCTGTTGATCAAAAGGGAAACAACATACTCCCTTATCACATAAACTAATTCAACATCTTTCTGCAAACCGCTACTTAAGGCAACCAGAGATCAGACAGCTGGTTAAATTCTTTATTGTTGACTTTCCTCCGAGCCTTTTGCTGTGTTGAAAAAAAAGAAAAAAAAACATTTGTGGCACAACCCCAATGGGAAACCTAAAAAGAAAAAGAAAATGGCTTTGTGTTTCCATCTGACTAGGACAAGGAAAATCAGACACAAAATAGAAGCAAGACACACTGGTGTGAATATTGTCATGGTTGAGCTGGCAGGTGCTATGTCATCTTCTGTAACCTGGCCTAATTTTGTACTTCCCTGTCTAGTTTTTTTATTCCTTAATCCTTTCTTGTCTATTTTCACCTCTTTCTATGTTTAGCCTTATTGTTTCTTCATTGGTGGTTCCCTTCTAGTTTATAGTGTAATATTCCCTTGTGTGCTTTTCCTGTCTAGTTTTAGTCCCTCCCAGTACCCCTGTAGCATATGTTCCTCTTGGACAGATATCATGGTTTGTAAACTTGTGAGTTGTTATATGGTGGCATGATGGTTAGCACTGTTGCCTTACACCTCCGAGCTTGGGGTTCAAATCCCACCTTGATTCTCTGTGTCTGGAGTTTGCATATTCTCCCTGTGCTTTTTGGGTGTTCTCCAGGTTCCTCCCACAGTCCAAAGACATGCAGGTTATGCTTATGATTGGTGTCTCCAAATTGTGTGTGCCCTGTGGTGGGTTGGCACCCTGCCCTGGGTGTCCCCTGCCCTATGTGCTCTGGGATGGACTCCAGGCTTCCCCATGACCCTTAACAAGATGAAGTGGTTTAGAAGATGACTGACTTACATCTGTTTGTTTGAAGTATTTTACTGTGTTTTTACGATCCTGCAAAGGATCTGGTTCTGGTTAATGATATGGTTTTTAATACCAACTCAGATATTTGTGCACTGACAGAACCTTGGCTTAGGCCCACTGATAACATCCATATAATTAAAGCTTCTGTTAATGACTTCACATACCTAAATAAGGTCCACAGTTCAGGACATGGAGGTGGCCTGGCTGCATCTTTGATGAGTCTCTCAAAATTGAGACAAAAACAACATTTAAGGCTATGCTGCTTCATATTGCATCAGACGCATCGGTGTACTCACTTATAGTTTATAGACCTCTAGGACCACAGACATCTTTTATTAATGAGTTTGGTGATTTTCTGTCTGAACTGATCATTGTGTTTGATAAAACTGTAGTAATAATTTTAGTGTCCCACCTCAAGAAGGTGGCAGAACCTTTGTTGGACCCATGTTAGTTTGCTTAAAGGCAAGACTGCAGTAGTGAAGATGCCATTATTAGCACATTGCATTTCATCTCTATGCACCTTGAAGACACACATGCATATACATGACTTTTATTTGTTGATTTAGCTCAGTGTTCAATACAGTGCAATCACACCTGCTTTTGTTCACTTTACCCTGATCAGGTGGTTGTTTTCATTTTAACTAATTGGACACAACAATTTAGGACTAATAAGACTGTTACATATATAGTGTAACAGTCTTATAAAGGAGTCCCACAGGGCTGCATACTCTCACAAATTCTTTTTACACTGTTTATGAACAGCTGTAGGAAAGTACACCCTAATGATTATATTATTACATTCTCAGATGACAGTGTGATTGTGAGCATTCTGCATAAGAATATGGATGCTTCGGTATACCATGACGAGATAGATATCTTCATCTAGTGGTGTCACTGTGACCATCTTATTCTAAATGTGCCTAACCCCAGAAAATGACCCAAGGCAGGTAATTGATCATGAGCCAGGGGTTATTAGATACCAGGCAATCAATCAGGTGTCTTCGTTTATATATCTAGATATCCATTTAGATAATCTTCTCTGTTGGAAGACATATATTGATAACTTTTGTAAAAGATTACAACAGAGGCTTCACTTTCTCATGACATGAGTAGCCAGATCATGCAGATGTTCTACCAGGCAGTTTTGGGAAGCATAATCAGATGTGGAATTACAGCACAGTACGGCAACCTAACAGTCCAACTGAAAAATAGATTGGAAAGTAGGACAGCCATTAAATTCATAGGGTTGAAGGACATGAATTCATACATGGCTCATATGAGAAAGCCATAATAAAACAAGCTACAAAAATCATGGCAGATCCTCAACATCCTCTTTTTTTTTTTGCAATATTGAACTACTGCCTTCAGGCAGAAGACTTAGATGCGAAAGTCACACCAAATTCCCTGAAGCTGTCGTTTCTTCCAGCCTCAGTTACGTTGCTGAACTGAAATACAAATATATAAAATACAAACTATATGGGCCCTGTGGTGGGTTGGCACCCCACCCTGAGTGTCCCCTGCCCTGCGTCCTATGTGCTCTGGGATGGGCTCGAGGCTTCCCCGCAACCCTCACCAGGAATAAGCAGTATAGAAGATGACTGACTGACTGACAGACTATATGGATGTCTGGCACTGTGCCCTGTTTTTGATATATTTTTATGAATGCTTTTTTAGTGTATGTGAAATGTAAGTCGCTTTGGATAAAAGCATCTGACAAATGAATAAATGTAAATATGTATATTTGCATGATTGCAAGTGTAAGCTGTATCTTTGATAGTATTGCACTCTGAAATGTTTTTAGATTGTTTAATGTTTTATACACACTAATGTTAATACTTAAGTTCTGTTAATACTTAATGTAAAAAACTTTGTCATTGTGCCCAAGAGAAATTTCCCTTTGGGGAAAATAAAGTTTATCTTAACCTTAACCTTAACCTTACTCGCTGACTTGAATGCACATATTGACACAGATAAATGCATTTGGTAAGAGCTTCCTATCTCTACTTGATTCAATTTCTGATTACAGCACCCCCCACAACAGTAAAACATTAGATTTTTAAATGGTTTGTACATCACAACACCTCCACCCTCCGCTTTGGTTTTGAAATTTTCCTGGTTTTATAGGTTTCAGCAATGGGAAAAAAAGAATGTACGACCCTTTAGAAGTGTTCCTGTGTCAATCCTTTGACATGTAAGGAATGTGCTATTTAGGTGACAAACAACAGGATGTTGTTGCCATCCCACCCTAAATTCAAGACAGGCAATCAAGCAAATGGTGACCAAATGGTGTGTTGTCTCCTCTGAAGGTGTTGGTAATCTTGCTTTGGTCTTGTCTTGTCTTTACTTTGAAGTTGGACAGGATCTTCTAGAGAGGAAGGGGTGAAATTGTTGCTGATGTATAATAGAAACAGACAAGCCTTCTGATGCTGTGGAGCCCTGAGTCCAAGGTGATGAGCTTGGACTCAGGGCTCCACAGCATCAGAAGGTTTGTCTGTTTCTGTTTGGAGCCTCTTTGCACAAAGATATCCCTAAATAAAGCTTTCCAAATTATAATTGTCTGGTCTCAAGAAAATTTCCACAACAGTCTTAAGGTTTACAAGTATGTACAGTGTGTCCAAAATGGAATTATTATTGGGAGCAGAAATTACAGCCGTATATGTCCCATACTGTCCTCACTCCACTGGCTACCTGTTAAGTACAGGAGTCCTGTTAACATATAGTCCCCTCAAAGGTCAGGCGCCAGTATCTTTAATGGAGTTCATACATATACTTCATATCTTCCTCCATGATCTCAGAATGCAGGCTTTGTTTCTGTTCCATGCGTACATAAAAATATTGGCAAAAGTGCATTTAGTTACAGACCCTATAGACTATGGAATAGTGTACCTGGTTATGTGCAAGATGTGGAATCTCAGTCTTTAAATCCCAACTGAAGACTTACTTTTTTGATTTAGCTCAAATCTCTATAGCGCTGCTGTACATGTCAGTGTACCCCGGTGTTCTGTTACATGATGTCCAGTTTTTGTGTTATGTACTAACTCCTCTCTGCAGTCCTTCTCTGCCTGTACATTCACCTGGTGCCCAACTGGGCACCATTTCAACAGGATGCCTTATTAGATTTGCTAACACCCAGTATAAAACTGAATGAGGCCTTTACTCAAGGGATGCTGCAAGCCTATTGAGACCTTCTTCTAAATCTGGAGCACAAATGGACACTGGCATTTACATATAGTCTTTGTTGTTAACTTTGTATTCTGTAATGTTAGTATGCCCAAGAGGTGCTGGGCAGATAGTTGACCCCAGAGGCAATTTTTCTTCCATCCTATGGTGGTTTTTGGTTTTCCTCCATTCTCACCTAGCTTTAACTCTAACTTCAATCATCCCGCTGCTGTTAATTCTTTATAACAACTGTAAGGTTCTTTGAGGCAACTTGTTGCAAAAAGTGATATATAAAAATTAATTTAATATACTGATCCCATATGTACACACACTGAAATGTAACTGATCTTTGAACTGAGGTGTAATCAACCAAAAATGGCTTTGTAATGAACTGGTACCAGTGGATCTCAAAAACACAAGGTGGAGCTGAGGTCTATGTGCAGAAAGGACTTTAATGACATGGAAACATGAGAGGCTGAAAATACAAAAACATGAATAACATGAAGGTGACATATAAAGGGCAAATTAAACCGTGACAGGTTTAGAACGAGCTTAGGCAGCAGGAGGCTAGCCTGATACCAGAAAAAGTCTGGAGTCCAGACTGGAAGTCTGTCAAGAAGTTGGCTTTTCCAACTGTCTGGATTAATTATGAAGGCAAACCTTCTCAGTGATTAGGACTGTTGCCTTGCACCTCAAGGTTTGTGAATTATGTGGAATTTAGTACTATGTATCTGAGGCTTGCATATTGAGACTTCACTCAGTCAAGCACTTTATTTTGAGTCATATGGAATACAAGAATACTGAAGTACTGAAATCAAACTGTTATTTTCATCTTTAACCTTTTTAACTAAGATTTTATTAGTATTTAAGGTATTTAGCAATTTCAATACATATAGAAATTATCACGAACTTAAAAATACAGAAAAATATGAATACAAATTACTAATATTAATTATGTAGTTTAAATGCGGTACTATCAGCTGAATAAATGGTCTCATGTACATCTTATATGAAAAAGTGAAAAAGGAGTAATTCAGGCTTCAGCCATGATTACTTTTGCCACAACTTTTTAGTGAACATGCAATGCCAGGCACAAAAATGTCAAAAATGACACAAAAGAAGAGACTTAAGAGCAGAGCACCATGTTTATTTTAAAATAGAGATACCCAAAAGATGACTAAGAGCCAAAAACAACTCAGGAAAAAAAAATTATTCAAAATTTGAGTTAGAATTTTATTCTAAAATCACAGGCATGAATCCAGGCAATAACTTCACAATTGAGTCAATGAGTCTGTCAGTCAGTCACTCACTCAGTCTGTCTGTCACCTGTCTGTCTGTCTGTCTGTCATCTGTCTGTCTGTCTGTCATCTGTCTGTCATCTGTCTGTCTGTTTCCGCCCACATGTCCAAATGACAACTCTGTTTTGAAATGTGCTATATATTTTCACATGTGCTATATTAATTTAATTGAATATTCTAACACCTTAAGGACATGATGCTTAATTGGTTTAGGTATAGTCTAGCTTTCTCAAACTATATACCCTAAGACATCGTAATTATGGTGGCTAGTGCTGTTGTAAACATCTCCATGTTTTTAGCGCTGACTAAGAAAGTACACATGTCTCTGCTGGCCCATCTTTACTATATTAATACCATATTCTGATTTTCAAACAAACTTAGGGATACTTATGAATGGGCTGACATGAATAATGTCTTGAAAAAAAAAACCCAAAGTAAGAAAAGTGCAACAAAGGCACAATCTAAAAATAACTCATGACCTTATTTTATTTGCATACATATAGTTATAACTTGGTATTTCAATGTAAACTTGCACTACCTTTGTATAAATATATTAATAATGGGAAAATATAATCATTTAGTCTTTAGTTGTCACGTCTTGCAAGACAGGTGACAACCAGGCAGGGCGAGGTCTACCTGCAGAGTTGACTTTATTTGCGAAGTGAGTACAAAAACTAAAGACAAAGGACGCACACAAGTAATACTACAGGCAGGGGACAAAACAGCAAATGAAGGAGCTAGTTGGGCAATAAAATAAAAAAAACACATACAAAGTCAAAACTCGTAAGCAGAAACCAGAAATGACACATAAGGAACAGCCAAACCTAGACACTAACAACAGGGAAACATCAAGTGCTTACATCAATGCTTAATAGTGTAGAAACTGGAAACAACTAACAAGTGCAAATACACATGAAGGCCAATGAGAGAAAAAAAAACAAGACAAGAAATCAATGGGGTGGGGCAACATAATAGGGACAGCCTTGAACGTCATTACTTTAGGATCATGCAGATACTATTTTTTTTTTTACTTTATTATATATGGTCTCTTACAGCCATTACAAATTACACCTGTTTTTCATATTTATCACAAGCCAAACAAAGTGACTGTTGATGAGAAGCTGCAAAAACTTAAGAAATGCATTAAAAATATTCATTTGAATAAAATTATCTTGCTACTTTCTATATAATCTGATAAAAGCTTATGGAATCACATCTACAAGCTATAATAACTGTGTAACACTTGAACTTCGAGGATGAATCCTTTAAATAAATTAATACTATACTATGCTCTCTATAGAACTCAGAGGACACCTGACTTCTGAACCCTCAGGTTAATTTAAATTTCAATAATGAATGGCAGATCATGATTAACAAACATCTACACACGCTCTAGAGGGACACGAGGATAGTTGTAGCTCATTAATTAGTTTATCCATCGTTGTAGACTTTAAATATAAATTGTGACATCAGAATTTTAAAGTGCTTTTTTAAGCAAGAAAAAAACATGTTCCAATAAAGAAATGGCAAATAAGTAAGTAAGTAAATAAATAAATACATACATAAACATTTAAATTTGTAATTACAATGACGTTTGCCGTACATCTTGTTTATGGCAGCAAAATAAATAAATAAATAGTATTCAGAGGTTCATTTGTGAGGAACGCCAAGCATAAGGAACAAAGAACGTAAACTCAAATTTCACGTTTGTTTGATGATACGTATGTATTCAGTACTATGTTTGTATTTTTCCTTTCTGGGATACATTCTTTTCTCACAAAGTTGCAATCATAATATGCTGATGGTAAGTACACACACATTCAATCAAAGAACCTTAAAAGTATTATCCAAGATTGTCAATCACTCGCTGCTAGCGAATACCATCACCATTGCTAAATGTCATCGCATCACTAATCTCTTCTTGTGTATGAAAACGTTTCCCACAACTTTCAGTTTGGGTATGAAATCGTAATCACTAGAATAATTTGAAGGTTATATACAAGGGATATGTGCTACAAATGGATATGTGTATATGTATAATTGTAAATGTACTGCATGCATTTGTTACAGCTATTCTGCAATGTTCATTTCATGAAATCGATGCTGAAAGGAAAGCGCTGTATCCTCCACGGCATCATACCTTCCTGTATTATCTCTGTTGAATAACACCTTTTTAAATATATATATATATACACACGCTCATTATTTCACATTATATTTCGTGTTAAAATGAAATTCGTCACTTGCAAACAAGTGGATGAAAGCAAGGTTTAATATAATATTCAAGGATCTGTAACTTTTTCATAAAGACTGTATAATTATTCACACTTAATCCAAATAGCATCTTCCATTCCCGTTATAGTTACGTCAGCGCGCCTTTGTGCCTTTCTTGTTACACACTGGGTATCACTGCTACCAGCGCCGACGGTCAGCGTCACGCCAACATCCCTTTTTACAGTTCTTTCTCTGTAGTGAGTTAACACTTTAAATTCAAGGTCGTAAAATTAAAATGATTTCTTTTAAAACATAATCAGTGTGTTTAACTAAAGCGAACGTCGAATCTATTTCGTCCACTTTTTTGTGTTAGAGATTTTTGGACGCACGGAACGTGCCACCATTACTTCCAAAAGCAAAGCGGACTTTCTCACGCTTTCTTCTCGGCTTGTCCAGAGGAAGCGACTCATTGCGGCTGTGATTGGCATAGTCATGGTTTTGGCTATAATCATAGCAATACCTCTGCTGGTCCAAACTTCGAAGACGTCTGCTCATTATGAGATGATGGGAACCTGTAGAATGATTTGTGATCCTTATAATCCTAAATCCAGCGCTACTGCAATGGAGGTCATGCAGGACCTAAGTGCCATCCCGCCACCCCCTTTCGTTCAAGGGGCTAGAGGTGAGAAAGGGCGACCAGGGAAACCCGGACCTAGAGGTCCACCGGGCAAACCAGGTCCGCCCGGTCCAAAAGGACCACCAGGAGAGAAAGGAGACTCAGGAAAACCTGGGTTAACGGATCTAACGTCGGGGACGTCGAGAACTGAAACTGGGGAAACTAGCGAAACAATGTCTGTCAGCAAAATAGCGTTTTATGTCGGTCTGAAGAATCCTCACGAAGGATATGAAGTCCTGAAATTCGATGATGTAGTAACGAACCTGGGAAACCATTATGATTCATCCACCGGGAAGTTCACGTGCCAGGTGCCTGGGATCTATTTCTTCACATACCATGTGCTCATGAGAGGAGGCGATGGGACCAGCATGTGGGCAGACCTCTGCAAAAATGGACAGGTAATTGTGTAGATGAAAAACAACGAGGTTTAGTTAGAAATGTGGTAAAGTGTTCTCTCAAATGATCGTTTTTATTAAATCTAAATTATCTATGCTATAAATTTACACTTCGTCTTCTTTGTTTGAATCTGATCTCCGACATTTTTAGAGAAAATCAGATAATAATTAGACACACAATCTGTATTTGGCCTGTATCTCGGATAGTTATTTAAAACTAATTCCGAAGCTTTATCCAAACAAATATTGTGCGATTTCGGTATGACAAGGAAAGGTATTTGTACGCATCATTTGCACAATTTATACTTTCAGAACTTTTCATTGCAATTAAACTATTTTGATTGGTTCAAACCGAATGATGGCACTCCAGCGAACAGTGTAATGTGGATTATGCTGCTGTTTTTCATAGACTTTTAAAACAGAGCAGTTTGGTGAACTTATTATTATTATTTCAAATATTAGCTCTACATGAAAAAACTGTACACTGGATGTGTATCGAATGTGTGTTAATATCACATCTGAAGTAAAACATTTACGTTTTCGGATTTTTTTCTTACGCGCTCACTCATCCAGAACTGCTTGTAATAACTCCTTGTGAAATTTACAGTATATCAGAGAATGCGTTTAATAACCTGCGTTTCATTGAACAGGTACGAGCTAGTGCGATCGCGCAGGACGCCGACCAAAACTACGACTACGCCAGTAACAGCGTGGTTCTGCACCTGGACTCTGGGGACGAGATATACATCAAGCTGGACGGGGGAAAAACACACGGAGGCAACAACAACAAGTACAGCACATTCTCCGGATTCATTTTGTACCCGGACTGACGGCATTTACTAACATCACTGACTGATTCAACACATAGTAAGTGCCCATAAGCAAAACTTTCCGTATCTATAGCCTGTTATTATTAAGCGTTCGCCCAATTTTATATTTATTTTGGAGGAAAAAAAAAACTGTACATGCGTGCAATTATCACGGAGGGAGACGAAATAGATTTTAAGTTATGTTTGGTTTTAGTAGTTTTTGTGTTTTGGTATGTGTATACCTTAGAGCAACCTATTATGCCTGTATATAAAAGAAGAAAATTACGTGTGAAATTCCACGTCAGTTAAGGTGATTTAAAGGCTGCCGATTTGTCTGGTTGATCATCTCTCCTAATAAATTGCCTTTTGTTGTTTTGTAGTTACTTCATTGATTGAGAAACTTTGAAAACCTCTCAGTAAAACACTTCCTTTATTTAAAAGCCATACTATTAAATGTTTGTTTATAGTCTCCATTTTAAGGCTATAGAGGATGTAATATATAGAAGCGTAATTTAATAGAATATTTAATAGAAATCTTGTGTTCTTTTGTGTTCTCACTGGTTCATTATGATTACATGCATCCAAATATGTAGTGGAACCAAGGTTAATCAAAATATGTAAGAAATTCTGTTTTTCCTTTGTCATTCAAAGGTAATTGAGTGTTGTTGATGAAAGGAAAAATTAATATAAACAATTTAAGCACTGGTTTGCAACAACAACGAGACTGTTGGAAGATGCCAGGTTCCCAACAATTATGTTTGTCAAATTGCTACTCTGCTGAAGGTGCTCTGGTGAACTGTAAGTTTTGTTATTGTAAAACAGATTGGAAATGTATTACCAACAGCTGAACCGTGAAGTGGTAGAAGACACATGCTCGAAAAACCGTAACTGCTGAATGCTGAAGCATATCGTGTGCAGAAATTGTCTGCCTGTCCTTAGGTTGCAATACTTACAATGTCAACTCTAGATGTGTTTGTTGGAAAGTGGAATGGGTTTCCATGGCCAAGCTTCATATCATCATGAGCAGGGCCAGTCATTGGGCAGAATGGTGGAGCAGTGGAAACGTTTTCTGGCATAGTAAGTCACACTTCACCTGGCAGTCGGACAAATCTGAGTTTGCCGGATGCCTGGAGAACATTATTTTCTCAAACATATTGGGCCAGCTGTAGGTGGAAGAGGAATAACGGTGTGGGCTGTTTTTCGTGGTTTCAGTGAGACCCCATAGCCCCAGTGAAAGAAAATGTTAATGTTACTGTATATAATGACATTGTAGACAATTGTATGTTTCCAAATTTATGGCATTTGGCCAAAGCCCTTTCATATTTCAACAGTACAATATCCCTGTTTAAAAGTGGGGGCCATTAGAGAAACGATTTTCCTGTATTAGAGTGGAAGAACCTGACTGTCCTGTACAGGGCCAGTTTGGGAATAAAAAGAGTAGCAACTTTGGGTTGGATGTTGGCAGTTTACATAGAGCTGTAATACAAACCATATCAGGCTGGGATGTGTGAGGACACTTTAACTCGTTTTGATATACAGGCTGTACCATTAAAATTTTTCCTTTGTAGGATAGTCAAAAACTGTAAACTAATAAAAAATCAAATAAGTTTTGGTATTAATTGTTTATTCATTTAGCAGATTTAGAAAATTTTATCCAAAGTGACATACAACTTTTCAAATACATGTTATAACAAACTAGCGCTAGGTGTTTTGCTCAAGGACACACCTGGTGGCTGGGCTGGGATTTGAGCCAAGAAACGTCTGCATCCCAGCCTGATCTCCTACCCACTGAGTCACCAGGTCGCCTAATTCTTTGCATTAGTACTCAATTTTTAACTCTTAAAGTTGTTACTGGTCCAAATCCTTTTGTTGTCCTGTCCACAGTTAAAGGCTAGCTGTGCACAGAGCTCTTCTGTGCTTCGTTTTTCAGTCTCTGCCATGTGTTCTGGGGTTTGCCCTTGTCCAGCATTACAGAATTGTGTTATTATTATCTTAAATTTAAAAATGTTACACTTTTGATTTATTTCTAAAAGTCAGTTTATTCTAGTCAATTTTATTTTCAAGATAGTAAATGTGAAGTTATAAGCCTTAACAGGGAATCGCATAGTTGTGTTATTATCTCGTCACCCAGCTGTAGTCATACTTTTCAGCTTTGACTTGACTGGTGTCAGTAATAATTCTGTTGGCACGAATGCTGATGTGCGTTTCTCTGGTGACCCCTCCACTGACCTGCACTTGGGCAGGTAATGAAGGGTCACATTTAATGAAGATAAGATTCAAAAACATTCTACATTGTACAAAATCAAACATTTTAGCCCAAAAGCCACCAACCCCTTAGAGAACAGCGAAGCAAACAAGAAGTGAATGAAACAATCATAAGTAACCCAGACAGGTACAGACCCAAGCAAAGCTACGATCAGTTTAATGCTACTTTTACCATCTTAACTGTGATAAACTCTGACTTTATAGAATTCTGGTCATCAGTTGGTTAGGTGAGTACTGATTATTGTGTATTTAAACCTTATAAAAATAATACAAAACTTGTTAACCTATTAACCCAGGTTTTTCCCTGTGGTGATTGTGGTAATTAGTGAATTATTTCCAAGAAAACTACTGAAATGTATCTTGGCTATTTTGATGTTATGGGGCAGATAATCTGTGCTCTTGTTATAAAATATTTTTTGCAATCTGACACATCTACGATTTTATTACTTTGGTGACTTTTAAAAGATTAATTGAATACAATGTATTTTAATTAATATTTATTTGACAATAATATTGAAATAGAAAAGTGAAATGTTTTTAAAAAGGCTAAACTAAATACAGAACAAGGAAAGTTCTGAAATTTAAAACAGATGTTGAAAAGGTGCATAGAGAAGACTCAAACACAAGCATAATTTCAATGAAATAAATGTTAATTGTAATATATATTTGTAATTTACCTCTAATATTATGTTATATGCAAATTGTATTGGTTTTTTGACAGTGTAAAAGTTATTGCCGGATTACATGATTTTACTATAATCCTGTGAAAATGGGAAAAGAGATGGTAACAGTCACACAGTCATTTATAACATTACAATTTATTAACAAATTTAACTTTCTGTGAACTACATTCTGAACTTGTTGCAAAGAACTTTTTAATGAGTAGTCATGTTCAGTGTTTATGCTCACCTTTAGTGTAGCAGAACAGTGTGCTTCCTGGGTCTTTCTTTCTTGAGGTGAAAATCTTTATTCTGGGTCACATTCTTGTCCTCTAATACCAGGTAACAGATGTGTTCTCAGTCACACACAGCCTTCATATTCGTGTTGTAAAGAAATGTTTGTCATAATTTTTTATTGCATTTTATTGACTTTTATTGACTTTCTAATAAGCACAAGTATGAAATTGTGATGTTACATTTTCCATGAAAAAAATAAATATGAGTGATGTTAATACATGTCTGTGTAGTCATTACCGTGTAGTCATTTATTAACACATAGAATACATGCCTACATGCATGCACACATACAAATAATTGAAAATCACATATAAATAATCAAGAAGCTAAATAATTACATTTAAAATTTGCATAGAGAATCCATTTCCTGTATCGGCCACTGGATATGAAAAGTGTTTGTAATACATACGACATTCTGTGCAAATATGTTATTCAGTCTATTGGTATTTATGTCACAAAAAGAACCTCTGGTCACCCTCACAGTGCATTATAAATAAAAGATGTTTTTGAAAACTTTGTGTTATATCACCTTCACAGTCATCTTCAACTCAGAAAATTTAATCCATTTGAACTCCGAAAAATACTGATAATTTCTACTTACTTTCGAAAAAGACAAAGTCAAAATAAGACAATAACGTACAATAAATATGGTGAACATATCTGCAAGTTCTGGCAATTTTTGAAAATTATCACAAGTTTATATCTGTAGTTTCTGGATGCCCCAAATCTTGTTCTTATCGGTATCTGTCCTGCTTAGGGGCAGAGTGTCCTTGCTTACACCTTGCCCATTTTGTGTGATGTGCTGTGTCTTTGATTCAGTCGATGTTAGTGATGCCCACGTCCTTGTTTAATTGGTCGGGTGAATGAAACCCTGCGGGACAGAGAGATGCATTCGTAAAAATAGATTTGCTAATGTAACCCGAGAGAGGAGAACCTGGCGACTGGGGAGACGGGGCCAGTGTCTGGGAAGAAAACTGATCCGTGCTGTCTGCCATCACTGCAGGAGGGACTTCTATGGTGCTCTGAGAGCCCTAGGTACCATAGCCAATGCATGGGGTCCCGATCATGGACTTATGAGGCAGAGGTGAGCTGGGGTGCTCTAGGACCTAGGATTAGGCTCATCTCTTGAGGTAACACCATAGATCAGACTGCCTCTTCCCAGGACCCAGAGGACCAATCTGGGCATCCGATAGCCCGTCTTTTTGGGTTTGGGTTCATATAGAGCAGTCCACATTGTCCAGGGCCTCTCCAGGGCCCATGGGTCTGGGCGGGGCCTCTTCAAGGCCTGTTGGGTCCTTTTCACAGAGCAGGACTGGCACCGCAGCGACAGGAAGGGGTGAGGTCTTGGTCGAAGTTTGTGTGCCCTGGGAGGCACAGGAAACCAGAGGAGATAGAGGGGTCTGTTGAGCACCGGGTGTTTGGGTTCAGGCCATGAC
Organism: Chitala chitala; assembly: GCA_025773905.1. Classification (NCBI taxonomy): domain Eukaryota; kingdom Metazoa; phylum Chordata; class Actinopteri; order Osteoglossiformes; family Notopteridae; genus Chitala; species Chitala chitala. The sequence goes on along the minus strand of JABJVR010000256.1, from coordinate 5,103 downwards.
CAGGCAGACAGGTAGAGGTTGGCTGGTCTGTACCTGCAGTGAGACCATGCCAAGAGGCAGTGGCTGACATGTCTGAGTGTGCACCTCTTGTCCCTGACTCAGGTCCATCTGGTGAGCAGCATTAGCACACACCAACAAAACTTGGACAGAGCCAGGAACCAACAGAATATAAGGCAACGCAAGACTGAAATGCAAGACTACAACAACTGGCAAGGGACTAACAAACATATATATAGGGGAGAGCAGAAAATGAAAGACAGCTGACAATACTGACTGAATTAATATTCTCACAAGTAAAAGGAAGGCTAGAGGAAAAATAAGAAATGGGAAAATGGCAACATCTAGAGGGCACAGAAGGAACTGACAGGGACAGAACCATACTGGAAGAACTTTGGTCAAAATGAATAAATTAGATTGTCTGAAATGTATGAGTTGTTTAAATTTACTTTCATTTTGCCTTATAGCATTTTAAATTAATATTTTTTGGACAAAATCCATGCTTCTTTACTGGGATTTTGAGCATAGGTTAAATGTTCCTGTAACGATTTACTGGGCCAAAAACAGAGATGAGGCAGAGACTTAGTACAGACGGGAGTTTAATACAAGAAGCCAAGGTGGAACAGGAGAAGACTGGGTACATACTCAGAAGGCAGCTAGACAAGCAACTAGAGATCATGAATACAAATGACATAACAGGGGCAACAGTACATAACAAAGATGACATTACCTACTGGGGACCGGCGATTACAAAACACAATAACACAGAAGACAAATGCAAGTGAAATAACCAACCAGAAAACAAGGAAAACACTGACCTTCTATAGTACCTAAAGTCAAACCAAACCAGGTGCAAACACTAATACCACTGAAGATGAAGACATGAACTACAATAAGCATACATGCCGATGAAGATTCTCAACCATCCAGGTGGAGCTGTCTGGAAGTTGAATCATGTCAGCTGAACTTTTCTTTTCTTGATAGAAACGTTTCCCTACTCATCCAAATAGCACGTTCATGTTTGGCTGAAGAAGCTACTTGGTTGAGTAGTGAAACATTCTTATCAAGAAGAAAGATGTCCTGCTGACATGATTCAACTTACAGAAAATAAATATAGATAATCAAGAAACTAAGGCTTGAATGACAAGGCTTGTGAGGTGCTCCTAGTCAACGGTTGTGAATACTTACTGACAGTGTTCCTAGGAGAGTCAAACCATGAACTGGCAAGATGATGCTGGGTGTGAAGGCAACAAAGGTTATGCCATCTGGTCCAAACTGACAGAAGAGCTGCTGCGGTTACAGAAAATATTAATGATGGTTAGAGGAGGAATGTGTCATAACACACAGTGCAACACTCTCTAATGCTTATAAAGCAGCATAGCCACAGATTGGTCATGCCCATGCAACTACATAGCCACAGACTGGTCATGCCCATGCAACTACATAGCCACAGACTGGTCATGCCCATGCATCTACATAGCCACAGACTGGTCATGCCCATGCACCTACATTGCCACAGACTGGTCATGCCCATGCAACTATATAGCTACAGACTGGTCATGCCCATGCACCTACATAGCCACAGACTGGTCATGCCCATGCAACTACAGAACTGAACCTTGGAGCAATAAAACACTTGGTCCAATGAGTAATTTTCTTTTATAGCAAGTTGATGGTTGGGTTTGTGTATGGTGTTTACCTGGGAGAGGGATGGCATCAGGATACACTGTGGGAAGAAGACAAGCTGATGCCAGTAGTGTGATGCTCCGGACAATGTTCTGCTGGGAATCCCTGGATCTGGCCATTTACTTGGACATTCATTTGAAACATGTCATAAGGGATTTAACAATGCACTCAGCCCATGACACGATTCAATTAAGTTTACGATACTGGGTTCACAATTTGATTTTCTCACAACACCCAAAACAAAATTCAAATGAAAAACATATTTTTTTAATTTATGATGCAAAACAATGCTGAAGTATGTTTCTCTTCATAGACAGTGGCTGGAGCTTTTTGTTCTAATCGAATTGTAAATGCTGCATCATATTGACAGTGTTAGTAGTTCTGTAGATAGTTTTCCAAACTGTGCTCAGTTGACTGCGTTGCATGAATTATTCAGGAATGGTTGAAGAACATGACATAGTGTTTGAGGAGTTGTCCTGTGGCCTTCCCGATTCCCCAGGTTTTGGATCAGTGCTGTTTTGGCAGTAGACAGAGCATCAACAGCATATTACACAACTTTTGTCTCGTGTATATAGACAATAAACTGAACTGAAGAAAGAGAAAAATGTATTTGAATAGTTAATAATTTTAAGGTACCTTTTCAACATGTTTTTAAGCTCTGATCAGCCTGCCACTACACACTTTATATCAAAGTAGGTGATCATATATCTACCTATTCCATTCATCATCTCACCACTGATACTGTTCAGGGCTGCTGGTGAAACGGAAGGTATCCCAGGCAGCATAGGGTGCAAGGCAGGGTGCATCCCAGACTGGCTGCCAATCTATCAGAAGGTGTGCACACACACACACACATACACACACACACACACACACACACACACTCCTCATGTCTGCAGGTTATTAGCTTTTAAACTAAATAAAGTCAGTCACCCATACAGCAGGAATAAAATTCACCATTTGTTATAAGTGATGACTACAAATGGACAAAAACACAGCTGTCACTATTAGAACACCGCACTCAGAAAAACACGCACATGTTGTGCTAAAAAGTTACTTCTAATGAAAATTAGTGTGAAAGCTTAGTGTGTGTGACAATTTTTGACAATTTTGGCCAATCTTGATGTGCACATTCTCTCTTAACTTTAGCGCTTTCCACCTGCTCAGTAAAAATTCCTACTTCCATCTTAGGTGCCAAGAATGTCAGTGAAGTGTCCAAAATCAGTTTTCTTTACAGACACGTATTTCCACTAAAATAAATTGTTTTTGTTGTATACCGAAGTAAAATATTTCTTACATCTCATTTGTTATCACTATGATATACAAAAAGGAATTAAAGCAGCCGTCCCATTAAGGTCCTGAACTACTTGGTTCTTATGTGTCCAGTCTTCTTGTCTTCCAAGGATTTGAGTGTCTCCTGGTTCTGCCCCGAGCCTCTGGGACGTGGCACGTGCTAGCCTGGCGGTCACTAATCGCCCCATGCACCATCAACCTTGTGACAGGTGCAGGGAAGCTGTCGTCGCCACGGCAGCACTTTGAAGAAGCACGCCATCTGTCCCTCTGTCTCTCCAAGACCTCCAGTGACCTGGAGCTGTCTGACTGTATGTCATATTTCTAAAGAATTAAAAGAATTAAAATATGCATGTACCCTAAGAAAGCTTAATACAGAATACTATTTATTCATATTATGTACTTTTTTAAGCTAAAACAGTCTTTTCTTTTGACTGAATAGAACTTGTTTAGTGTAGCAAAGAGTAATAAGACAACACACACACACAGACACACACACACACACACACATTTTCAGACACTTATAACTGGCTTTCCCCCTCAAGATACTTGCATGGTAAGCAAGCCTCTTACAATTGAAATGTCTTTAAATGGTGATCTTTAATTACAATTACAACTGATCCGTCAAGCTGTCACACATAACAATTACCTTATAACGTAGATACATCACATGTTGCCAAAATATTCGATTCAGAAAACAAATCCGAAGGAGCAATCTTCTTGGTGCAGTTAGTAACCTGCACATCCACTAAATGATTTGCTTTACAGCACTTGGTGTGTTCTGGGAAACACATGTACAAACTCGTTTGCTGCTGGCTCACTCCATTTGTTTTCCAGATCTATAAGACAAATGGTGTCACTTGTACTTTCTGTGTCTGTTGACGGCTGTGCAGTGCTTTGATAGATGCTAGACTCCCTTGTGAGTTTGACTAACAAAGCAATAAGACAGGTGTCACCAGAGGAGTCCATCCTCAGCCCTGAAAGACTGAACGCAGGTTGTTACCATGGTGTTGCAGCTGGATGTGTCGTCTTTACTGTGCTGAAATCTTCTGATAAAACCTGTAGTCTCAACATATGCTTTAGCTTTTCTGCAAAGTATTTTTTTAAATATTATGGAGAAGGACCGACTATCAAATAGCATTAACCTTGTAAAAACAGATATTACTGAAGCATGACCAGGTGTGAATATATCAGATTTTAAAAATTATTTTACTGAGGAAAGGAGATCATTTGTTCGCTGCAAACCGATTATAAATGTATGAAATGCTGAAACAATTCAATGACATTTTTGTACTGGAGAATATTTAACATAGTCCAAATGCCACCTCTGGTGAAAGGACTGTCTAGTCTAAAGCAATAAAGCTGAAAATACAAGTTAAAGCAGCACAAACACTCAGAAATAATAATGCTTGTATTTTTAGCTACTTCAGAAATAAAAAACTATTTTCACTGCAAAGACGCAGCTCTACACAGAACAGTATATTCAACAGAAAGAAACAGAATTTATTTAAAACATTGTTTGGACTTCCTGCATAGATACATAAAATACCGTTTTGGCTTGGATCAACTTCCAACACTAAGTGCCTGGGATCTCCAATGTGATGTCATGAGCCCACTAAAGCAAAAGTACAGGAAATTAGCACAGATAAGTTCTTCCACTCCTTGGAGTCTCTGCCTATTCAGAGAACACACAATGCGGATCCTACTGCCTGAACCTTTTTGACTATGACTCCACTAACAGAAGCAGCAATAACAAAGATTTCTGTCAAATCAACAAACGACCCAGCAGTCAAATTGGACGACTGACACAAAAAGGAGAAGGCAGATATGGCAAACATAGGAAGACAGCAGGTGGGACTAATCATGCAGCAGAAAAGAGTTGTACATGCCACAATAGTTCTGCATCTAATAAATCAGAACTTGGCATGCTGACACTGAACACAGCATAGACTGTCTTTGTAGTATGCTCACCATGACAATGTTTATTCTGAAATATGCAAAAAAGACTTTTTAAATTGAATTTCTAAACATAGACTCCATTTGCGGTGGCACGGTGGCGTGGTGGTTAGCACTGTCGCTGCGCACCTCCAGGCCTGGGGCTCAATTCCTGCCTTGGGTCTGTGTGCGTGG
>JABJVR010000255.1:0-21567 GCA_025773905.1 Chitala chitala | reverse complement strand
TCATGTTTCCATTCGTGCTTTATATATATATATATATATATATATATTTTGTTCCTGTATACGTGTCGATCCTTTAGAGGAGGTAGACCTGAGGTCCTGAAGCAAATTATTTTGAGCTTCCCCATTTTCTCTTGTGTAATACTCGGGCACCACGCCAATGTCATGAAAGATGAATGGTTTATAGGATTGTTCACGCACCATGAGCAGGACCACCTGTGATAACCAGTTTAAAGGCGTTTCTGCATTGATTCAAAGACCGCCACACTGTCTGAGCAAACGAGCTGCATTGCATCCAATGCCCATAATTGCTCCTAATATCCTGATGAATGCAAAGCCATCGGCATAGTGGGTTTAAAAAGAAAAAAGGCAGCAGAACTCCATGGAGCCTATAGGGTGTGCTTGTGGGAATGTCAAAACCTGAAATCGATGGATGAACAAGAAAGCTAAGAACTTTCCCAAAGCTGTGAGGAGAGCGTCACCTGTAAAATGATTAGCATTTTCTTCTAATACGCCGTCCCTCTCAGTAACCCCTGAGTGAATCGCAACAAATTACAGCCTGTCATTTTACAGACGATTAGTCTAATTCCCTGTAAACTCGTGTTTCTGAAAAACACAAAAAACACCTTCTCAAGCCATTGCCTTGCTTCCTGCCCAACCCCTTGACACCATGGAATATTTTTGCTTGTAACTCATCACTTTTTATCACCAAGTCCTCCACACCGTACAAACCTCATTATTTCTTGAACAGCAGAAGCCTGACAAGGAAAGCAGGCCTGCTTGGTGGGGAGAACAGTAAAAAAAAAAAATGCACAAAAAGCAAACTGGAAAGTTGCCCGCAAAGCATGGTTTAAAGAATCCGTCTCTCTTGTAATCCACTGGAGATAGGAGATTATTTCCACAACAAAAAGCTGTGCATGAATGTAGGCCAAGCTGCTTCCTCCACATATGCTACAGAGACACTCTAATCCAATTCAGCGCCGCGGAGCTCTGCCCTGCCGCTCCGCGTCAAGGCTCAACCATTTCATGTCTTCATGTGATTGGGGATGTTGCTACTTTGTTTTTTCGAGCGCAAGTTATGGAAACAGGTCCTCGCCACTTTTTCGTTAAGAGAAAGGCTTCGGAGAAACACGCAATTTATCTCGATTCATAAGCTCCAGGCAGACTGGAATGCTCGCATTTTGCACCAACGACAATGGATTTCTTCCATAAACCGGGCCCCTTTCGACCTGTGCATAAATGCAATATTGTTTCTGGCCAGGTGTGGGAAACATTTTCGTGGTGCAGCCATGGCGAATGGAAAGTTAAATTTGCCATGCTGAGCAGAAATTGAGAAATTTTAATTTTACTGTTTTTTTGATGCCTAGGTGGCCAGTGGAAATCCTGAGGTGAGGAAAACATTCTATTCACTGGTTCATTATAAGCAGGTCAGGTAACACTAACTGGAAGTCATGGAAACGGTTGTATTTTCAAGACCTGACTATACACACACACACACGCACACGCGCGCACACATACACAAACAAAACTAGTCTACCCTTCTCACTTTTATGAAGTCTCCCAGCACCTCCCAGAAGCCTCAGAGTCCAGGCCCTTGATCATTCAGCAGGTGTTACTCCAGGATGACATTTGGCACAGTTGTCTTCAGGGGTGTGGGTTGGCAAAAACAGTTGAATTACTGACCACAATGCAATGTCTATGCTTACATAAAAAAAGAATTAGTGCATAATTCATTTATTTTAACTGTCTTAAGCTTTTTAAGTAATTGCTATAGTGCTACTGAGGCCAATTTACCACAGGCTGATTCTGAAGTAAACCTGAACACGTGTTAAGATTTTTATCATGTGTGTTAAGATTTTTATACTGTAAGAACAGTAAACAGCCGTTAAAACAAGTTTACTCAACACATTTCATCTTGAGTATTCACTTGCAGCTGTCTTAGGTACAAATAATAAAAAATTTAAAAAATATTATCTGAAATTTGACAAATGTATTGATATCATGGGCATAGCACCAAACTCTGGCCGTGGTGCTGAAACATCAATTTAAAGAGTTGAAGCACACAAGTTAAACCACATTGTAGTAAATGTTTATATTTTTATGTTATAAAACTGCTTTAAGTATGTGTTAATGCCAAGGAGCTGAAAACTAAAGGTGTATACTGTAATGTGTACTGTCGTCCCAGTCAACATCAGCTTGCATTAGCTAGACCCAGCTGTGATTATAAGCATGTCACAGTTACAAGCACGATGACTGCCAGTCCAGAGGGCGCGCATGCAAACAGAATGCATTGTATTTGTGATCCACAAAGCTACGCGCTAAACAAAAAAATGGTGATTATCTGCTTTGTTTTTCTTTGTTTTTGCATCTTTGTTAAACACTACCCACAAAACTTGTCTTTTGTTTCGTGTACCAAAAAAGGAATAATGAACACAATTGCTGAAATAGTCACTGGCCAATGCAGCTCGGGATTTGGCCAAAGACCTTTATTATTGTTGGAGAAAGTGCAGGATGAAGCGGGGGGGGGGGGGGAGCATAACAAGATGAGCAGTGATTTAAAAGCTCTTGTGGCCCTAATGCTTGTCAAGTGTCTTTGCTCCAGCTGGAGAGGACCACATAGGAAAAGATGAAGAAAATTCCAGCACTGGCTTTGTGTGGCTTGGCTCTTTCCAGCCTGACTGCGAAAAGGAAGTGAAAGTGTTCTCTGACCACAGTGCAAAAAATAGGTTCCTACCTGTCACGACCAAAAACCACACCCTCGCAGTTGGTCTTCCTCTATCTGCTTTGTCTAGCACAATTGAAAAGAAAAAATAGAACAAGAAAGAAAAAAAGCAGCAAAGCTGGCTGTATATGGATCTTGCAACTACATATAAGGCCTAAAATACAGCACTGAAGTAGCTTTTGTTCCCGACCATGTCAACACCATTTTGCGCATGTTTTTATTTGTTTGTTTGTGTTTGCAATATTTAGTTACATTTAGTCTTATTTGGGTACAGGCATCAAGTACATCTAAGCTGTGATTTTTAAACAATACCTTTCTTTCCACAATGATCCTAGAAGGCACATTTAGGTAAAATCAAGAAAAGAGACAAAGAAAAGCATCATTAACATCCAGGTGTGAAATCAAATTTTCACCTTATCAATCTTCACCACAGGCTAATGCTTTTAAAAAATGAATCTCTCATTACAGAAATCCCTCACTTCTCTCTCTCCTGTGTAGCGGCTAAAGCCACGAATCAGCGTGAACAATCTCTCAGATGTCCTGATTAGAGAGCCGCACTGTGGTTGACACTATACAATCAGACAAGCACATAACACAAAAGCATATAGACGTTTTGAAGAAATTAATTAAAATATTATGAGGAGAAAATATCCAACAGAAGACTGTGTGACGTTTCAAATTAGCCTTGTTTAACATAAAAAAAAAATCAACAAACATCATTTCCAGGTGCTGAGAGGCCCCATTTCTGTTTGACAGCTGGAACAGCAAAGGCACCGAGACACTGAGAACATAACTGTCAGCCATAAAGTGTGTGACGCTGAACAGACTTGACCTAAAAACTACACTGATTCCGAACCAGGAAATGCATATGTTCCCCCTCCCCCCAACTAAACCATAGCAACCAAATATAGAGTCCCTAAATTAATATTTAAAACCAGTCCATAGAATCCCTCCCAATTTAATACTAAAACCTTTTTTTTTTTTTTTTTACCTTCACACTTGAAAATACCTGAGTGTTCATCGTCTTTAGTCTGGATAATAGTTTGCAGATCCTATAAAAGGTAAAGTTTAGAGTTTTTGCTCTAGAGAGTGAACTTGCAGTTCATATACAAATTCCAAAGTTTTACATCACAAACACACCTGTCTGAATTCATTCTCCCTGGCAAATGAAAAGGAAACGTGAACAGAAAGCACTGCACCTCTTGCAGTATCTGGATCAGGAAATCAGCACAGACACCCACTCTGACAGCTTCTGATAAGTATGCCATCTGATAATCTGATAATTGCACCCTCCCCCACCCTTATTTGTTGGTACTTCTTATATGGCCCATTTTCTTCCTTCAGCTACCACCTTAGTGATAAGTATACGGACATTCAGCGAAAGTGCATGGATTCAAACTTGCACACTACAAAGGAGTGCCGGTAACAGTAACATTGCATCCTCTTTTCCAAAAGAGCAAACTGTTTGAGCACTGCGAGAGAGAAATATTTTCTGTCACAGCACGCCAGGTAAGCAGTATGCACAAATGTTAAATTCATTAGGAGTCTAATAGAGAGGAGTTTAAAAAGTGTTGGAAACTGACTGCATATGGACAGAGATAAATATAGAGGTACTTCTTTATTTAAAGCTGTACCCAAGACAACCTGAGATTTCAGCAAACTTGTTTAATTCTCACCTTTGGATGATGACAATGTGCAATTAAAAAAAGGTATTTCTATAAGAAGAGCAGATGGAACTGCACTTGACGCACATGGATTTGTATCTACAATTGCAGTATTCAGTTTGTTAATAGAAACACAATAATAACCTGTATTTACATAAAAATTGTCATTAAAATAAGCATTCATTGTCTTAAGCATTTTTTATTACTTATGTGATGATGTAACACTATTGATTAACACTATTAATGTATACAACGGAATTTACTCTCTTAACCATTTACACATTTGCACTTGGCAAAGAATTAAGCTAAAAGCTAAGCTATTAATATATGAATCAAGAAAGAACATACAAATTACTTTCAGAGAACTCAAGGTAAGCCTTTTAGCCTCAGCCACAAATGTAAATGGATTCCTGGTGATTTGATGCAGCTAAGCTTTTTAAAGGCTTACTCTACGTGCATAACTTTTAATATTACATTAAATATTAAATTTTACTCTGACATCCAAAAGAACAGTGTTTTCTTATGGAAAAACATTGCAGAAAAAAATCTCTATGGTAACATTTTATACATACCTCAGATTTGACTTATTTTAGGGGTCTTAGGACATGCAACAATAATTTGAACACTTTGATTTTCATGCTGACCGTTAATTGATTCAAGCCTATTGCGAGTTTATTCACATCCCATTCTAAAATGGAACTAGCAGCTCTGGTTGCTCGAAGGACACAGCAGACAATCATGTCCGTGTGGGTGCTGTATAGGTAGCAGCCCTCTCATCTTTGGGGTACCAGTCCCAGCAAACACAAAACGTTCAAATAACGTTAGCTAAACGTTTAGGGAACGTTAGGAATGTTTAGCTAACGTTATTTGAACGTTTTGTGTTTGCTGGGATGAAACCTGAGTCCTCAAAGGGAATCCACATGTGCAGGGAATAAACATAAAAAAGCCATACTGTCACAGATACAGGTTTGGAATTAAACCAGCCATGCTGGTGGCATATGGAAACAGGACTGAATATTGTACCATCACTCTGCCTAATATAAAATGTTTATCAGCTGTAATGCCATGAACATACCAATACCACATACACACAATTATTCTACCGTCACCTCCATTAAACCCATGAAATGTACTGCGGTTTTGCACTCCTATACAGGTTCTATAGCTTCTAAATAGGAAATTCACTGAGTATATCGAGGAAGATAATGCAATAATTGTGTATATCTCATATTAAACACACAAAAGTATTATAATGAACTGAAAGAAAATAGTAATGTTTTCATGCAAGAAGATCACGTAAAAAATTAGCTGCATTGAAACTTTCCTACACTGGCAAGAGAAACCCTGAAGATTTTTATCTAACCCAAGGTAAACACAATGACATTCAGTACAAACGATCCTTGTTCCCATACTCTCAACAAACACTAGAGAAAAGATCTGTTTCTACTGTGGTTCTATCATGTTTCTCCTTCCGTTTAAATGTATCACAAAATATTTGACATCTGTGAATGAAAAGTTTTTTGTGTGCTTTTATATCGTTTTATAAAAATTAACATGGGTACTTGCAGTAGTGGTGCATGGGGAAAAAGACTGAGGAACACCAAGCCAAAGCAATGACATACGTAAAATGAAAAATAATTTTAAAAATCCTATGCGACACAATTTGATTGGCTTCCCTAAGTTCCCTTTATTTCTTCCACATGCTTCATCACTAATAGCTGAGTGATGTTCACTGAGGAAGGCTTCTTGCTGGGTAATGTTGAATGCCTTTCCAAGACATGCCAATATCTTGTGACTTCCTACAGATTTCTGCCTGCTGCACCACACAAACTCACAATCACAGCAAAGGGATCGCTCAGGAAAGACACAGTTCAAACATGTTATTGTACTTCACAAACACTCAAATATTAAGCTGAAATCACATGATATATATATATAAACTGAAATATTAAACATGTATTTTTTGTGTACATCAAGGTCAAGGTGGTTTTTATTGTCATTTTAGCTATATACAGTTGGTACAGTACACAGTGAAACGAAACAACGATCCCCTATGACACCAGGTGCTACATAAAACAACACAAAGAACAACACTGAACAACTAATAGAATATACATAGTGCAAAGACAGCAAATAGCTCTATACATAGTGGAACAGCAAGAAGTAAACACATCACAGAGCAGCGCCGACACAGTCCTGTGTAAAGTATACAGTTGAGCTGTGCACGAGATCATAAAGTGCAGCGGTGCAGTGATGGTGAGTATGTGAGACAGATCAGTCTCAGTCATTTTGTGAGTTTAACCTCTGAGAAAGCATGGTTTCCCTCGGCCTCTTAGAATATACGCCCCTGAGTCCTTGTTTCAAAAATGAGGGAGGGAAAAAAAACAAATTTTAAAATCAGTTTCCATCAATACCACAGTAACTAATTTCTGATTTCTCAACTTTCCTTTTATAAAGTCAGTGAAGTCTGGGAAAAGGACCCTGAAGAATGTTCCATTAGTTTCCTTTCTTATTCTATCAATATGTGTTGTCACCACTCACCGCTCTTCCAGCTACAAATACTACCCTAAATGTATTTTTTATAAAATTCTAAGTAACAGACAGAGCAGATAGGATGGATAAAAAACCATATTGTACGACAAGAAGATAAACACAAGGAACTGACATCCAAGGAAATTAGTATCAATATTAAAAAGAAAATCAAAACATACCATCTGGTGTACCAGCAAATAGTTATTTGCTAATGCCAGTAAGGTTTCGGGCTGGAGTGCAAAACGTGTTTCTAAAATGCATTCAGTGACCTAACACCACACAAAGTGTTTCCAGAATGCATTCTGTGACCTAACATCACATATTCACTATGTTTTCAGAATATAGTATGTCACCTAACACCACCAGACACATTTTCCTGAATGTATTCTATGACGTAACATCACACAAGTTATTTCTGGAATGCATTCAGTAATATAATTCTGCACTATGTGTTTCCTGAATGCAACTCTGTTACCAAACGCTGTGTAGCATGCAGAAGGCTCATTGTACCCTAACACTTCTCAAAGTGCCAACGCACATCAATTATTTCAGCACACAGCTACATAGTCCACAGAATGCATAGTGTTTCCAGAACACATTTTCCAGCACAGTATAACAAAATGCACAGAATATGTCCTCAACCTAAAAGTACACAAAGCTTTTCCAGGCTGCAATATTCCAACAGTCAGCCAAGGACTGCAAGAGCCATTGAGGGGCTTACACTTCTACACTTACAGCCCTGTGGTTTATAGAAGATGACCTACAGTAAGTCCAGACAGTGGGTACAAGGAAGTACCCTGAGGCTGGAATATATTTTTTTTAAAAGAATGAAGAGTTTATTGTTTCTGGATTCTACTGCCAGTGTACTAACATCAATGATGTCCCAAAGGAATCAGTTTTGCAAGGGTGAGCTAAAGAAGCCATATGGATAATTAGCTAACAGTGGGAAAGCATGCACCATTTCTTAACAATAGCATTGTAGCTATTCATGAATACAGGGACAATGAAGATGGTACCTGACTGGAATCAGACCAGGGGGTAGCTTCTGAGGCCCTGAGTGAAATCCTAATAAACAGTCCCAATAGACCCCAATTTGCATATTGTGTTCAATTACTGATGGCCTATTCCGGTACCCGGCTCTCTGAGGCACTCTGTAGTCTGTACCACTAGAAGCAGCCATGGACAACAATGGCTTATGGTCACATTTTCAAACTCTTACCAAAATGATTGAATAACATCTTAAAGAGGCTGACTTTCTGCCAGAAAAAAAAAATTACACAGAAAAATTCACCCAGTGCATTATGCACACTGTTGATGGGCGGTTGGATCTAATGCTGAGATGTACACAAAAGAACATGGGAACAACTTCTGCTACACAATAGACTTTTAAAAGCCCCATAATCACAATTCTTGCATAAGTCCATAAAATATGGTTCTAAAAATAAAGTAATTCTTTGTATGATGTTGGTTAACAAACCAGATGAGTTGAAAAAAACAAGGTACTGCAATTTTTTTTTTTGTTTTTGCATTTACAAATCTCCAAGAAAGTTTGGGGAGTTTGACACTGAAATCTTCCGTTGCCTGTAAACAACACCTGACATATCAAAATAATGATTTTATTATGAGAATATTTAAGTAGAAAAATGTTTAAAAAATGTGACCTTGCTAGTTACAGAAACAGTAACACCACACATAAAAAGCACACACTGAAAGTATTTCAAAATATATCTATGCCAAAAAAGGATTAACTAAAAATTTTCAATGCTTGCTAAAGTTTTTGTGCATGCATTGAAGAAAATTCTATGAAAAAAAAAAATTAAGATTTAGACATTTTTCATACTGTATCTCAATTAGACCCTTTTCATTACTGAAATTCATTTTTTTTTTTTAACAATCAGTTTGATCATTGTGCTTAGTATCAAGGACAATAGTGAGTCAGCTTTGGAAGTGGTGACAGGGCACAGAAATAGAAGTGATGTGTGAAGACTGTTTTGACATGGTTTTATGGCCCCCTTCCTGGTCACACTCTGTGAAACACAACTTTTCTCATCAGTTTGGACAAAACAGCTGTTGTAAAGGTGTTTAACTGAACTGACTGTTTTAGTCAAAAGGCCACTCCAGATTTGTGTAAGGTTTGTTTCTCAGTACTTCTCAAGTCACTCACAAGGCACTTCATAGGCTGTAAACTGAATCTAGGTCTACCACATGGTAGGTGATAAATCTACCAATGAACCACCACTGCAAAACAATAGATCTAATTATAATTGCTGGGACTTGGGATGTGGTACTTTAAAAATCACAGCAAAGATTTTGCTTTCATCGACATTAATTTTCATCTTCTTCATGGTAATTAGAATTCATAAAGTTGGCAATGTGCCTTCCTAGGTACACATTACAGTATTGCAATGTTATTATAGAAAGTTGAACACATCTACAGTGCACATCCAAGATGTGTAAAGCCAGACAAGTGGTGACATCCAGATAAACACAGTTTATAGTATGTATTTTACTCGTTGAACACCCTCCAAAAGCGGAAAAAAATATTTGCGGTTTGCTGAGTGGTGTGATATTTTTTGAAAAGTTAAACTTTCTTCCATCAGGCACAAATACACATCACATTCAGAAAATGTTTTGCTTTGCTGCCCTCATTTTTATTGCCCCCTTTTAAAACATGTAATGATGAGTAAAAAAAAAAAAAAAAAGAAAAAAAGAAAGAAAACGTTCTGTTGATTTATGCATACTCTAGTTTCACTTTAGGTTTGCACGTACATTTATAGCAAAAATGCAATACGTTTACTAAATATGTACATAAATCAAAGCACAATCTACAAGAGTTCAAATGACACATGAGTCCCTCTCCATTGAAGTTTCAGTCATTCTGTCACATGACTAAGGCCACTGACTTTCCAAATCTGGGTTTATAACATGGTCTTAAACCATTGTTAAATACACACGACACTATGCAAAACGGTTCCTAGTCAGTAATCACATAATTCATATATTACGTATGTCCAAGGCTCATTTCATTCCTTTATCAGAAATGTAATAATTGGTCCACACACACACACACACATATTACATTTTTTATATATAAAAATGTAATACCGCTAATAATAGAGATCTATGTTGTACAAAATCGGTCATCTTTAACATTTCCGGTAAACGAGAAGTAGGCTAATATGCTCTGGAATTCGGACACTACCCTTAAATCCCTTCAGAATACATCTGTATGTGTTCCAAATTATGTAAAGCACCGATATAAAGTCTTCATGTCGCTCTTACACTAAAACATTTAAATAAAATGTTATACTCCCGTCAGCCTTCTGAATAACTGGTATTTACTCAAATGACTCAAGTTTAAAGTCCAGTTTTACGCACAACTATCTCAGTGCAGACCTATTTCTAAACCGAATATACGAGCCTAGTTGGGGTCTTGCTAAGTAAAAAAAAAAAAAATCCTTTCTCACGCAAGGACAATATGAATGACCTGCAGCAGCATAATAAAGGACAATTATTTGCATCTTACCTGAGAAACACAGTTTCCCCTTGCCGGACTGTAATATTGTCCATCACTTTGTTATCTGACTGGGAGTCCCCTTGGCTGCCGACAGGCAATCCTGCAGGCAGAAAAAACAGCAGCCTGAGAGACAGAAGTACCAGGCACCTCCAAGACACAGCAAAGTATCCATAAACGCACATCTTCGGCTTCAACGCAATCCCTTTTCCGAAATAACTCAGAAACGAAGATAGCCCGTTAATTAACAAGAGCGCATGTCAATCCGGTTCTCTCCTCCACGTATGTGTTAAAAAACGAGCATTTTCCTGCGTGCTTCAGACATTCAGTATTTGCGTCGGTCGTGGATTGAAGTCTCGTTGACGAGATTAATATCACAATGACCGATTAACGAGTTTTACATTCGTCAAATTTGTAATTGAATTACAAACTTGTAGAATATATATCCGCCGCCAATCGTACGTGTCACGCGTTCCCGTAAATGATGAAACTTGTAGGGCAAACCGGAGGACTGAGCGTCAAGAAACAGATACGTCAAGAAGTAAATGAGTTAATCCTAGTCTGATACAGAGGTTACTCTGACTGCAGGCGCAAAACACTGAGTCAATACTATATATAAATACTATCCAGAGCGATGTGAAATCAGCCGGACCGCACGTGTAGCGGAATTTCACAAGTCCTGCTTTAACGCCACGGATCCGATCAGCACCACATTTTCTCCTGTACTTATGTACAAAATCAAATCGAAATATTGTACATCTCCTGTCTCCCACACAACATTGCTGTCAAGCATCTTTTTAAAAGCGTTGTCATGGTAGCAAGAACACATCTGAGTAGCTCAGAGGGTTGTGAACAAAATTGCTTCGCTTTCACAGACAGTGCTCTGTATATATCCACGCTCGCTTTTGAAATAACTCAGTTTAAATACACGGTTCCCATCTTGGTACGCTGCACTGATGGCCATAACATTAAATTTTGCATTAAACAGGCAAATATGTAGCGGTGAGTTATAGATGAACTGTTAACGCTGTAATGTATGTCTGACACTATATTGCACAAAGAACAGAAACTTAACTACATGACGAGGCGTTCAGAACTGAGCCACCAGATGAAATTTAGTGACATATCTCATGTCGCACATTAATCTCTTCATTGTCTTCCAAACGCGTTCTAAACGGGAGCAAAATACAAACCATATACTGCACATACAGTATAAACACATTTTATAAAAATAAAAAATAAAAAATAAAAAAAAAACCATGGTTGCTTGACTTCAAGCAGTTGAAGTTATTCCCGGATGTGATATACTGCATATACTCTATAGTCTATACTCACGTCACACAACAGAGCCTTCAACGATTAGAGCTGAAGCTGATTATTAAAGATTATGAATGTGCACATACGTCATACTTAAACAGAAACTTAAATGACTATAGTAAGGAACCGTGCCCTTTATGACGTCAAAAATTTATTAGTGACAATGTTCAATATCCTGATATATTACCAAACAAACGAATTACCATTTTGCAAGCACTACCAAGTATTTTTATGTTCTACTTTGTGTTATTCTGTCTATATTGTTTTATTTCTCAGCGGTTTAATTATTTACTTTTAGAGAATCGGGCAGTTATTTTAAGCATTGTGTTTTAAACTGTTGTTATGAATTACGATCAAATCTTACATTAAACTGGGTGACAGTACTTTGAACCCACCAAGCAAGGACTGCCTGTTTTGAAGATAATTAAATAAAACAGTTTTATAGGTCTACATACATAGATCAGGTCTTACAAGGTTACCTTTCTCCCTGTACTCTTCACATTCACTTTACACTTGCTTTTTTACAGAAAGGCAGATTTTGTCATCAGATTATACATTGTCAAAAATGTGAAAAGACAGATGATTAAATAAATTCTGAGTGCTTTGTAGAAGTAATCAAAATGGGTTTATCCACTCAAACTGTATTCCTATATGCTTTTTTAACTATACCTTTTAAGAATTAAATAACAGAGGCCAATAAGAGCAAAATTAATGTTTCCTTTATTGCAAAAAACTTGTAATTGAAAACCAATGAGTTTGGTTTAACCAATAGTACACAAATCAGGGGTGCAATTTTATCATTAGTACATAGCATTATTGTTTCTATAATTACTTTGTACAATGGCATTGTAGATTTTTGCATTCAAGTTATGAATAATTTGCAGGTTTTGCTAAAAGAATATATTCTCACTTTCTGTCATACAATATCTGCTGCACCTTCCACACAATTATGCACACAAT
The DNA here is from genome assembly GCA_025773905.1 of Chitala chitala. NCBI lineage: Eukaryota > Metazoa > Chordata > Actinopteri > Osteoglossiformes > Notopteridae > Chitala > Chitala chitala. Next base: position 8,861 of record JABJVR010000255.1, on the reverse strand, counting down.
TTTAAATCATTTTTTAATTTTCTCTGATTCTGTGGGCTGTAGTCCATAGAGGTAGTGTATTACACAGAGAAAAGCATATTTCCTTTTTGATGTTTATCTTAATTTGCACAAATAATTTATTTGGGAAGTCTTGAGAAATTGTTAGAAATCGTTGACATTTTTGATGAGGCTGAAAGTAAACGCACTTCTAATAACTTAGAGAACATCTCCACATACTGCATCGTGTTATCAACTGTCCTGTATACAGTATACAGAAACATATCTGTATCTTGTTAATTTTGATAAAAGACACCCAATGAAACTAATTAGATAAATGCTTAAAAACTGAAGCATTGAAAATGGCTCATCATAAGATCACATCAGTTAGCTTGAGGCTAGTGTGTGTATAAAGTTCTAATTTCTGTACTTATTTTATCTGTTCATATTTCTACTTGCAAGAGCTCCTAAACTGAATATTTACAGCTATTTCATGACATTATACATATGGTAGGTGAGCAAATGTACTGGGACTCCAGTTTTTAAGATGCCAGATCCATATAATAAAAAAAATCACAAAACTGACAGGTGGAATGTAACAAAGTAAAACATATTCAATAACATACTTAAGCAGAATTTTCACATACTTGTACTTTACTTGAATTATGTCTTTAATACTTTTTAGTTTTGCTTACTTCTTTTCAGGGGGAAAATCAACACTTTCAACTCTTTACAAAATAAAATATATGTGATATATATTCTGTATATATATATATATATATATATATATATATATATATATATACAGGAAATTGATCAAATATCAAATATTTAAATATCAGAAGGTAAACAGAAATTTCACTTTGTGTCTTTGCAAGACTTAAAATCTTAACAATTTGCACGTCACTATTCATGTATTCACCAACAAGTGCACAGGGAATGGAACCATGGAACACAGGTATATGAAGCAACGGTGACAATTTGATGAAATATGCGTAGGCGATGACCCTGGCCCAAATGAGAACATCGCCAATGTCAAAGATAGCAGTGAGTCACATAATATTTCCAATCCATGTCTGTGTTTAAAAGATACGTTTGAAGTGGTTGGCACAAAAACGGAATCTTATAGCATGTGTTGCCTGCTTTGGCTAACTGCGTAGAACAAAGACTATAGCACGTAAACTTTTAATCCAATTTGAACAGGGTTTATCAGTAGTGAAACATGGTCCAAAAATACAAAACTAACATGACCATGATCATTTTTCCAGCACAACATTCACAACAAAAATGAAAAAAATACATTGTTTTAAAAGGTCTAGTAAGGAGCCTTTTGGGTTAGAGAGGGCATTACATGACACCACCAAAGACCATATATAAATAACAGTAACCTCTCTGCCCATTTAATTATGTTAGAACTTGCACCTGATTATGACTTCTAAAAATGTATGTGCCATGTGTAGGACGATTACATGTGCCCACCTGTTAAGTAACCACCACGTTGATCCAGCCTCAATTTTTTTGATTTTTTTTAGAACATATCAGGACATAAGCTTTTGTTTAAGACCAGGATCAATGTTGTTGTCCCTTTAGTTTGCAAATATCAAGTCACAAACAGATATTACCATTTCATGTTATATTCCTGATATATATATATATATATATATACACACACATATGATAAATTTTAGTTAATATATTATTAGTTTAATAAAGCAGCTGAGCACATTTCTTTTTCTTCCTAGAGTTTTTAAAAGAGCAGTGCTCAATGCCTATTGAAATAATGCATTAGAGGAGAGGTACTTCTACTTTTATATTTTAAAGAATACATACTTTTATAACTTTAACTTGAGTAAATATATCAATACAGTACTTTGATTTCAGTATTTTTAGCTGAGTAATTACACTTTTACTTAAAAAAAATATTTTACATAACTTCTGATATCACTGGGAATATATATAAATCAGGCATTTATGATAAGACCATTAAATAAGAATACTTGTTAGGCATGCGTTTACAAATGGGTTTATTTAATCATGAGTCATGTACAGATTGCAGATTACTGATCATTTCAGGGTCTACACTAGTAAACTGTAAGTCAGTTATTACTTAAAAATTTAGGTAACAGTCAATTTCATTGGAGAATCACCGCAAATGCGTCAGCGTGACTCAGAATGTGTAATGTCCTGTAGCCCAGGCTTCAGTATGAATTTGGATTAAATTATAAGTAACATCATCCTGCCAAGGTAAATATGTTCTATCAGTATCTTACTGCCAGTAGTTGGCCATTGCTGTGAGACAAGCACCCACCTACAGTCAGTTCCTAGACAGCTGCCTGGTAGAAAATAGAAGCAGACTGAGCAACAGAAATACCCTTGCTGATTACTCCCTTCCTCCCTTGGTGGAACAACGACAAGGTTGTGAATCAAAGGTGAGCATGTCTGCCACCCTTTACTCAGCAGTAATGAGGCCTAGTTAAAAGTACTGTAATAACAACATGAAAAAAGCCTTGATTTATAGAAATGTGTAATATAGCATGATTTGCTTTGACCCTGTAAAATCACATTTTGGATTTTCAGAAAACTCAAGATATCAGTCAGCCGTCCTGTTCAAGAAATTTGGGTCTAAGATGACTTCTTGTCTGAAAGGAAATCTGAGGGGAGCTGACTTCAAATTCAGAAATGCTGCCTTCCTTCCACACTGCACACCATGAGAGCTGTACACGGACTGGGCCAGTAATGACAGTAACGAGCCCTTGGCCGCTAGCAAAGACTCCTGCCTGACAAAACAACAAAGCTGTATTGTAGTGAGCATCTGAAACAGCCCAGCTGCTGCTCCTTCCACAGTCCTCATTGAACAATGACAATTTCTTCTACTGCCACATGGCTCTTGGTTATAAGCAGAGGGTGACACAGCCCAGAATTTAACCAAGAACTGACCTGTACAGTTCAGTGTTCACTGAGCAAGAATAAACAATAAAGGAGTCCTTGTTCATTTACCTTTTAAAATGGAATGCTTTATTAAGGTTATTTCTTTACTTTTTTTGTAATGTTGCTTAGGTTATATTGAATCATGTTACTATAGATAGTAGTTTGCCAGATTCATGGGGTTATGTCAACATATTGCCTGGGTACTGATTACATTCCTGTCAAAAATGGTCAAATGTGAACTGTCTCTTCAATTCCTGATTTTTGAGAGTAATTATGCTCAGTTTAGATGGCTGACCACACAGACTTTTTGGTTCTATTACATTCAGGATTCACAAAGCCAATTAGGACAGTACATAGATGTCAGATCCTCCAGTATCTAGCGATTTCAGACTGATTTAATTAAGCCTCCCAATTTGCACGGTCCTTCAGTGGTGTGAGAATATACGCTCTGCTGTTTACAGCAGCAGAATATGTCTAAAATCGATAGTGAACAAAACAAAACAACAAAACGATAAATGACAAGATGATCAGAGACTGGATGAAGATAATTAAGGCCTCGCATTACAATTTCAAGGACAATATGTTGACTACCATATTTTTGTGTGCTGTGTGAATAAAATAGCTTGCATTCTTTGTTTATAACTGAAATGTACACATTCTAATAAGTGGCAACAATACACAGTAAGTGCTTGTTAGTGCCGCCTTCTTCTTTTGCAGCCAGTCTCTGTCGGCCATGCTAGGGCTTCAGATCGCTGGCCGCCATGAAGTCTGCAGTCCTCTGCAGGTTGTTGTCAGAGCCCCACAACTTCAAAGACAGGCAAAAGATGTTTGGCCAGAAAATCTGACGCATTGCTTCGAAGAAGAGGCCAGTCTGTAAAACGTTCTCACAATTTGCTTCCCCCAAGCCACATTCACAGTTTACTGTGTCCGCACATTCCAACCTCTTCAGGTGTTCCTTCAACCAACAGTGGTGCCATCTTTAGAGACATCTGACATTTATTTTGAGCTAAAGATACTGGGTACATGGTAGATGGAGGATTTTAAATTTGTCAGAACTCGCTTGAATAACTCTGTATGTTTAGTGAAAACATTCATCTGGTACAGCCTTGTGTGTTTATGTTTGGGACACTCAGCAAAAGCTCCTCTGATGTTGGTGAGACTGAAATATGGAGACAGAAAGAACAAACAACAGTCAAATTGTTGTGCAAGGTTCAACCATCTGTGCATCCCACAGACATTTTTCAGGCACAATAGTTGCACATACTACTTATCATGGAACTAAATGAATGGGCCTATCCCTTTTGTTTATTCCTGTAGTGATATATGCTAGCAATGTTCCAACAAAGGCCAAGTGTATTTTTCAGTTTCACATTTTCATGTAGTACTTCAACGTAGCAGATCTTTGCAACACAAGACCTCAAGTATACTCTTTTATACTATATAGTATAGTATAAATATACATATATAATATGTATACTATTATATTTGGAGACTAATGGAGAATGGTTTAAACAAATGGACCTTGCCAAAAGGCACCTACACACTCTGTTTAACGTACAAAGGTGTATCCCTTGCGATCCAACCTACTGTTGTGGTTTTTTTTTTTTTTTTTGACAGTGGTAATAAAAATATTAGCCCCTGAATCAAGAGAATGGCATTAAGTAGAAATCATTTTTGCACATTAACTTATGAGCAGTGGTCTAAAGCATAACCCTGTCTAAGTGTCTCACGAACAATAGTGTCTTGGTCACGGAGTTAAAAAATATTTTAAACACAGGCTAGATGGTTTTTTTTTAAGTATCCATCATGCTTCCATCAGAGATAATACCATCTTACACTGGACAATGCAATTGATTTTTTTCTTCACCTGCAGAGCAAAGATCCAGTAATTGCTCCAGAATCTTATACTCACTTATTTAATTCCACTGTTAATAGTAACAAACCCAATACACAGATTTGAAAAATTATTCCCAATATGCCACCTACTCACAATGTAATTGGATCCCACGAGAAGCTCAATGGCCAGAAAAATACATAATTTAAAAAGCTTTGCACGACTTTTCATATCACTAAAAATGTAAGCAATTTCACTGCCAAACCAGAAACAAGCACTTCAATAAGTTGGGGTTTCAAATCCAGAAGGTAAACAATAATTAAGAGTAAACAAACAGCCCCTCCCCTCCCCAACTAAAGTAGCAGCTTGTAAGACGATTTTTATGGTTTTAAAGAGAAACATTTGCGGTCAAGGCAGGAATGTGACCATGTGTCTCTGCAAAAGGCAGAAGCAGGTAGTCTCAGATTACTCCTGTGGAAATCTCAAGCAGAGCACTGTAAAGCTCTTTGTGAAAAAAGGCAGGATCTAAAAAGGGCAGGTGGCCATTACCTTCCTTTATAAATGAAAAGAAAAAGGTTTATGGAAGAGCGCTCTGTATCACTTAGAGGGCTTCTGAAGCTGGTCATATGGGCTTAACTTTGACAACCATTCCACTGGTGATTTTGAGAATCTCCTGTGATGGGGTTACCATATAAAAATGAAGGCCTGCTTTATTGGGCCTGAGCTTTAAAAAGAGCTACACATTAGTGAAGACTCCTACAACTAACTTTGACCATTACTGAAACTTCCTGTCCAGCACCACTGAGAACAGGACAGGTCTTCGCGAATCACAAATGTGAAGCACAAATCCCCCCTAGCCTGTCTGGCATATGGCAGAAATGTAAACAAATAAATACAGGCAACACTGAACATACTAAAAATAGAGCATCCAAAATTAAAGAGGTAGGAAGGAGAGTATGCCGCTTGTTATTGTGAGTGGACTTGATTAATGACAATTATAAGAGCAAAGGGCATTGTGGCCACTTTACCTTGGAAATTTCAACAGCTAGTGGACCACGGTGCAAGAACAGCTGCTGTAGAACTCTGCTGCACTGCTTCAAGGCCCGTTATTTCCCTTGATGATCGCACTTTAATAAAAACATTCCACTGCTCTGATGGCCTTAGCTGTACACTCTAGCATAGCGGGCAGCTGGAACTGTCACGCGTCGTTCAGCATGTCTCCACACATATCCAGTTTCGTCAGCTGCTCACTACCAGCTCTTTCTATAACGTCTTTATCCGAAGTTTATGTGAAGATGGGTAAATAACGGACCTCAGCGACTAATGTAGGATAGACTGAGAAAGGGGATTGATTGTTTAGCACAACTGGAGAATTGCTGCAGTATTCTGGCTTGCCGGTGGCATGAAAGCTATGCAGTATCCAGTATGGGGAAGCGTCTCATGGGTTTTACGACCAGAGTCTTGTGATTTGGGAACACGACTGTGGACCAGGCTCTGCTATCAGGCAACATGGAACTAATACAGTGTAGCATGCTTTTTAAAATTACACATACACACACACACACATATACATAAAGGGTCAAATGTGAAATGTAAGCGTTTTTGCAATTCATTCATCTTCTATACCGCTTCATTCTGTTAAGGGTCACGGGAAGCCTGGAGCCCAACCCAGAAGACATAGGACGCAGGGCAGGGGACACCCAGGGGAGGGTGCCAACCCACTGCAGGGCACACGCACATGCACATGCACATGCACATGCACACCCACACCCACCTACATACTACAGGCAAATTGGAGACACCAATCAATCAATCAACCTAACACACATGTCTTTGGACTGTGAGAGGAAACCGGAGAACCCAGAGAAAACACATCAAGCACAGGGAGAACATGCAAACAAGGCAACAGTGCTAACCACCATACCACTGTGCCGCCCATTTATAGAATATTTCTTTACATATCATTATGGTGGGGATCTCAATAAAGTTGGGCCTGAACAACATCTGAAAGAAAAACATATTTTTCTAAAGAAATTGCAGGCATCATAATGTCGCAAAAATATCATAACATCATGACCATTCAAACCACCCACATTATTGTGGCATTGTTACTCTGGTGTTTCTCACATATTTCCAATTTTTTTTTTACTAAAACGGGTTTTAAAAAGCACTTTTTGTTATGTCCAGCTGATGTTACTTAACAGCCAGGACACTAGGGGGAGTAGCTGGTAGCACGGCTTAAGTAAGGGCAAAGGTGATACAGTTATACATCTTTGACTGATGCCATATTAAATGTTCATATGTTTTAAAAACCTTCCAGAGTTATCCATCATTCACTCTACATTTACTTGCCATCGGTCACAACACGCTTGCAGGTATATCTAATTAGAGATATGTATTATAAACTGGTTTTCTATGGCATAAAATATTTTATGGCATATCAGTGACAATTTAAGAGTAAATTAACATTAAAGTTAGAAGCATTTGTTTCAATACAATTTAACATGTTAAAAATATACAGTATACTGGTATTGTATATACTTTACTCACCCAAATAGTGAATTTTTTTCTATAAGTTTTTCAGATGTCATAAAGTCGTTTTGTCATAAAGTCGCATGTTTGAATGAATTACTGACTTTATTGAGATCCCCACTGTATGCTGAACATACATATTATTTGCACTATAGTTGTTCAAAGAAATATTTCTATATGTAATCTAATTGAAAAACTGTACCGACTGTAGCAATGCGTTGTGTTTAATATAAATTATAAGGTGTTTTGGACAGGAGGGACTACTAAGAAATATGTAAACAAATTGATAAAAATAGTCTCATTTTGACCTGGCTTGCCATGCTTGTCCTTTGGAAGAACTACAGTGTCATATTATCAAGGGCTGTCCAATTAACTGCTTAAAAGGAGTTCAGCATGTAGGTGTATCACAGCTTCCAGCTGCAGTCCAGACAGCAATGTTTGTTAATTGTTTGCCGTTTTCTCTGCATCAGAATTACACAATCGTGTCTGCCTTTCACGGTACCTCCGTATGTCCTCGTGGATGCCTCAAAGATGGCGTGTTGAGTTAGCGAGCTCCGCCAGAACAGTTTCTGCCAAACACATAGTCCTTTGCTCGGGGGGCTGGTCTCAGGAGACAGAGTCAGATGATGTAACCCATTAATCTACCTCACTGCTGATTCGTGCCACCTGTTCATCGTTCCCTTGTGGGTTTTTGTCCCTTTTGTATATACCTGTCCTCTTTTGTACTGTAGCAGACAACACTGAAAAAGGAGTCCACTCCACCCTGAAACCGGACAGCCCCCCCCACACACATACGCATCCTGCCTTCCCAGGCTTTCTCAGACCTATTGAACATGTATGTTACACACTGCACCATGCTGGTTACAATGTGTTGGTGGCTCAAGGCACAGAAAAGCAGAGGCTACTGACACATCTGAAGTGTCGTGAATTCATGTAAAGGCTTTGCACTGCTTCAGTAACTTGGTATAGAGCTGCCACACAGAACATTAGGCCATAACACACAGTAAGAACTGAGCCAGAACACAATCTGGAAACTCTAACTTCAAATCCTAATCATCTTTCATTATTGTTATTATTTATATAAGAGGTATAGAAACTTGTGCGTGTGTTGGGGGAGAGCATGGCACCTACAATATTTAAGGCTTTGGTGTATTGTATATATTTTTGTCACATTGTACATTGTTTAATATTGTAGGTATACAATGATACAGTTTGATATACTCTATAATTATTATCATTTATTATTATCCACAAAGTGCTCAAAGCTACTATATATGACTGAGCAGCTTAATAATGAATAAGTAATTAAATAAGTAGAAAAAAAATCTTTTCCATTGTGCACTGAAATTTAACCAATCAGGTATGAACAAAAGAAACTGGCATACATGAGAATAGAATGAAAACAGTCAGACATGCAGACAATTGTTCACACATCTCTCTTCAAATTGCATACTCAATAGCAGCTCCCTGTAGCCTCTTGTGCAAAATGGATGGGGGCCGCCCCCCCCCGCCCCCCCCCCCGCCGAGGGTGGGGTGGGGGGGGGGTGAAGGTGGAAGGTTTTGTGTGTGAGGGGTCGGGCCGAGGGGCTTC
>JABJVR010000254.1:0-21567 GCA_025773905.1 Chitala chitala | reverse complement strand
GGGATGGGCTCCAGGCTTCCCCGCGACCCTCACCAGGAATAAGCGGTTAAGATAATGGATGGATGGATGGATGTTTTCTTTGCTTTCGCATTGCGCCCATCCCTTTTCCCTTAGACAAATTAGTACAAAAAGTTTATATATATATGAAAGTGATCTTGTGTCTGAACTAAAGTACATTATTTACAGCATAATTTGACTCTTCAACTAGACATCATTGATTCATGTTATAATGCATCATAGGCCTGAATGTACACATGAACACCTGTTTCACTAGGTTAGTCAGTAAATGTTTACCATTGTCATCTGATTTCTATTTCCCACAGTGCATTTAAGGTTTCCCTGAACTGTGCCTTAATGTGATTTATTGCATTAATGATAGTGTCAGTTACTGAGTTGTGTCTCTGTCTGTGTCTCCTGCATCAGCCCTGAATTCTTGCTCTCCTGCCATCCCTGTATGTGCCCAGCCTCCTTCTCTATGTACCCCTTGTTGTCTTCATCATAGATGGACCGCCATGGACTCCTGACTAACTACCTGCCTTGACAGCTACAATTTTCAACCTGCTATTTTGGATGTTGATGATTGCTTTAATAAGTCCTTAACTCTTTAAGCAGGCTCTCTGTATCCTGTTTTGTTCAACATTACCTAAGTACTAACGGCCATGCCCTGCAGCTACAACAAACAATAGGTGGACATCATTTTTAGGTGCAATAAAAATCGAAACTTAAACAACAGACATTTTTCATCTGAATAAATTTGACCTTCTTTCCTTCATAGTGTGAGATCATCAGTCTGTGAAGGCATGATGGAAAAAAAAACCACACAGCAAAAACCCTTTTGCACAGTAGAAGTTCAACATTTTCCACATACATCCTGCTATACTTGGCACCAAACGTTTTGGGCTCCTTGCAAGGAACACTGGCAACATGTGAAAGACATCAATCATCTCACTTTATGGATCATCGCCACAGTAGTACATGCGAGATGAAAAGATTATGCTTAGGAAAATTTCCATTCCACAATCAGTACGGGTAACAACAACCCTATTCCTATTGTTACGTCTACTCCGACAATAACAGATGTTGTTAATCTCCATGGAATAACATAATTAATGTCACATGAACTTTGACTGTCACATTAATTTAATGAAGAACATATTCCATACAAAAAAAAAAACATGAAATATAAAAGGTTGTAACCAATAGTACTCTTAAAATGGCAGCCTGTGTAACCTGTAACCTGTGTAACTGGACAGAATATTAGTATAATATTTATGTGAAAAAGAAATTGACTATTAATACAGAATTTTATAGAATAACCCACTAAGACAAGTTAACATACCTGTGTGTAAAATGTCTGCATAGTGTCCCCAAAATTTCATTTTTTCATGCTGTCAAAAAACCGTAACGTGTCTAAAACTCTAAATATTTTGTTCAGTACGTATTTCTCTTACACAAGTTGTAGGGGGGCATCATTTCATATGGAACTAACTAAATATGGTTTCACAGTTTAAGCCTGTTGTTATTAATGCCATATTTTATTATTGTATTAACACTCTAGATGTGTTTGGTATTGTTGCATAAAGTTTCATAAACATAAACTTAGCATAAATTGCTGCTTAAGCAAAAATATTCACCTTAAACCAAACAAATACATCCAGTCTTTCCCACTGTTTAGAGATGGAAACTCTGGATTAATGATGGCTGTAGAGTAAATATTTAAATGATACACTTTGTAAATAAAGATTTATCACTCAGAACTGAAAACTGCAACATGGAACTGAATACCCCTGACTTGCAGGAATGAAAGTAGTTCATATATTCTGCACACTGACACACGCAGACAACACCACAAAACAAATATCTGACAGACTTGCTGCTTTTACGTAGAATTCCCACTCAGTTGTGTCATGGTAAATTAGCCAATATCTTCTCATGCCATTTAGCCTTTATGCTATTTCCAGAAATAGAAACACAGAAAAGATTAATTACCCATTTTGTCATTGTGTATTTGATTATTTTACATTGTTGATGCAGCCGATGTGAATAAAAATTCCACCAAATCTACTTAATGCCTCAAACAAGCACGTAGGTTGGGGAGAAACCCACATCTTTGGGCCATGAGCTTGTCCCCATTTCCCTGTGAAAGAGCCTAATGCTCTCAAACTCCAGGTTCCCACATTTAAACAAAACACCATGTAAGTGGAGAATATGTCAGGCTACAGTATAGCACATCCAGAAAATTACATACATTAACCACATTCCTATGTTAAGCCTTATATCCTTAGTCACAAAAGGACATAGTCAGTGTGGGGTTTTTTATATATGTATAACATTACCAGCAGTGGCTCCAATATCCTCTGCTACTACCCGTTGTTGTCTTTAGTGTAAATTTAACAGTGTTTATCACTACTTTGCTACTGTCGTGTTTCACGCTCACTGGTGGTCCTGTAATTAAAGTACTTCTCAGTTACAGTTAAAGATCTGCAAGGAAATTATATGGAAAAATCATACAACTTGACTACTGAAATGCAAGTCTTTGCAAGCGCTAACCAAAATCTGTGGGTTGCAACCTGAAATTGTTACAGAAGCTTGAACTGGTTGTCCAGTTCCCTTCATATCTTCCTTGTGTTTTATTGTACAATTCCTCCATCTTAAATCCACAGGATGTCAAAGCTAAAGCAAAATGACAAACAAAGAGCTCCTCAAACTACGAAGGCTTTCTGACTTAGAAAGACCTTTTATAACGTGTGTAAAAGCAGAATATGGCACAGTTGTTTTGAAAAAAAGATGTCCTTATTAAGAAGCTGATTTAGGAACTGCCCAAACATGTGACTTTTATCGAAACTAAGGGGAAGTGTTTCATTTTACCTGAAGACTGACAGCTATGGAGGCTAGGCAAACATTGGAAAACAAGGCATGTCAAGCAAATCCAGTGTTGCGTTACCTTCTCCTTTTAGAAAGGTAATCAAAGTTACACACCAACAACACCTTCCAAAGCTGGAGCTCTTCTGGACCATCAGCTGCTTAGCCAACAGGTATTTGGATTAGCCATCCACGGCTGTCGCAATTTAAGTTTTGCCTGTTGCACTTAACATTTCAAGGAATTGTCACAATCGCGTCAAAGTGTTCCCAACACAAGATGGCCGCGTTCCGCAGACAGTTCCGTGTCGTTTTTGTTGGCTCGCTCTGGCTCTTAGCGTGAAGATGTTTTCAGTCGGCCGATGGTGGAAAATCCCACAGTCCAGCGCAGAGCAGTCTGGTGGGTCAGCCTTGTCTCGTCACGCCATACAGGAAGCATGCTTGCTGGAGTAATTTTCCATCTGTTTCTCTTCCACCCGATTACACCACTAGGTACTGCATGTCGTAGGTGTAGATTCACTGAGCAGATGCTCGTGTTGCATGCAATCCACATGCATAAATGGGAGAGTTTAGCGAAAAAGAAATATGGGCCCAATGCTGGTGATTTAATAGGACCTTCAAAAATAAGAATCGGGATAGATCTTCTACACAATAATTAATTCCCCTCTGAAAGATCAGCAGGTAGAAGACGCTTCCTGAAGTGTGTGTGGTGAATGTGTAGGTTGCTTTAGGCTCCCATGATGGCAGGTTTTTACCACAACAGATGGTGTTCTGGTGAGCTTCAGTAGGTAGCATTGCTTGTTAGTGCCCAATATGGAGCTCTATCATATAAATTTAAAAATACAAAAATCGTAAGGTCTTAAAGTTCTATACAAATACATCCATTGCTATAACAATTAAAAATAATTATACTCTATACTTTTACCCAAGAGAACATTTCTGTGCTGGCACTAACAATTCTATTCAGTCTTAATCCCCTCAGTTTTATTCTCCATTGTCATCTAAGTACTGAGAGAATGTTTAAGGACAGTGCAATGAGTCACCATTTAGCCCCACAAATAATAAAGGAATTAAGTGAGATTAAACCAAAAGGTTATGGAATGTAACCGAGAAAACGAACACAAAAACAGACCCAAGATGTACACAGCTGGGACACGGACCGGGCAGGGCCATCAGTGCTGGCACGCGCTAATTGCTAACAGCTGTCGCTGAAAGCGACGGTGGCTGCTATCCCGCAAGCACGTCCACAGGGACCGCACTGCGAGCACCTTTAATGGGAGCTGAAAGCTTTTAGGGGAACAGAACATCAGAGAGGCTGTGAGTTACCCACTTGTGCTGATGTATCTGACAGGGAGGCGCAAGGAAATTAAATTTTCATTAGCGAGGCTTGCTTTCTGCCCTGCGGAACACGAGACTGGGGTTCCAAGGGTAGGACATCCCAAAACAGACTCACTTGCCGAGGAAGAGGAAGGTTTTAGGAGAGCGTGACAGGAACGAGGACATACTGGTTCATGAGCTTGAATGCAGTGTGGACTAGTATTCACTGCAAAAAGGGTGAAAAATTAAGTCAGAAGGCACCAGTGGCAATAATAAATTGTGTTATCCCACTAGTGTGACAATGACTGTCGCAGCTACCAAAGGATGCGCCTTTCAGAGGCTGACCATCACTGTCTAGTGGAACAGGGAGCTTGTTCTGCACATCACTGTTTATGTGAATTATGTGTGAGACAGTCTCTATAGGGAGCTAGTGCCTGAAGGGCAAACCCATACGTTTCGATTTGGTAGGCATAGTTGTGTGGCAGGGGTGGGCTGGGGGGTTCCAATGGTTTAGAGATTTATGGGGATGCTCTTATTATCCTTTGTCCATGTTCCTGGTCTCATTTATTTTAACATAGTCAAATGCTAACACAAGTCAAAAAGTCACTTGATCGTACATATTGGAGCACTGGGCACTTTTACTATGTTGTATAATAAATAAGAACTAAGGTTCTTATTTATTATTCTTAATTTTTAAGGTTCTCTGAGAACTAAGGTTTACAGGAGATAACAAGGAAAAGTCCTTGAAAGGTTTCTTTGCAATTTCTGCAGAACAACTTTCACAGTGGCAGAAGGATTGTTCTCATGACAGCAAATGTATGTCTCTCCCCATGTCAGCATTTACCTGTACACAAATGCCCACCTAAAAAAAGCACTCAACATCGAATTTCAGTCTGTGTAAATCCGCTGCGAAAAGCCTGCATCCTAACTGTTAAAAAGCATCATATTACAAGAAGGAGGCAAACGGCCCAGGTAATTACAGCCTTGCTGAGAAGGTCAGCTTAATTTCATTTGGTTTTGCGTTTGTCACTATGAAAACTAGCTGTGCTGTAACACAGCTGAAATATTAAAATTCCGGCTTTCATTGTGTTTTCTTGTAGTGCATGACATTACTCCTCATTAAATGTGGAAACTGGCACTGTTTACGTGACCTTTCTGCTCTTCTGACGTGTGTTGTATCTCTCTGTCCATGTTTTAACCAAAATGCTGTGGGAACGATCTTATCACCCCCCGCCTCGCCCCCGACGCTGAGAACAACATTTAGCCTGGTGCTGAGTATTTTATTATCCCCGTGTGAATTATTTACAGCGCTTTCGATAAAGAAGGCAGATTTATGAATGCGAATAAACGTGTCGATGATATCGACGAGAAGGATATAGAAACAGGGAGCACAGGCAAACTCAAACTGAAAGGGTGACGTGATGTGATCACCTGAGGCAGCCACCCCTTTCCTCATGTGTCTCCCACAATGCTTCTGCTCTGAGAGTGTGATGATGTCATCGGGTTTAAAGAGGATAGAGTTTTCAGTCCGAGGGGAGCTGACGTTCAGGTTTTTTCATTAATCATGGCGTTAGAACACCGGGCAATGAAATATTGAAAGAAGAACTGTTAAAAAAAAAAAATGGAAGTTACACAAGGTTTTGGTTCTGTCCTGTCGGTGAGTTCAATCAGGGTAAAGCCATCTCCAGACAGAAGTGTAGTCTCTTGGGCTGTTTTAGTTCTTTTGCCATCCATTATTCATATTGGAATGAGGTCATCCAGTATACGCAATAAATAGGTCAGTTGCAATATTATACGTATATAATACGTATAATCCACGTGTATGGATTTACTTAATGGCAAAGTTCCATTTAGTGGGCTTTACATTTAAATGTTAGATGATTCTGGGGGTGTCCAGTAATTTTTTTTTATAAACATCTCTTTGCAAATAAATTGCTGTCTGTCATACAGACTTATAGACAAAACTGTAATTTATATTCTCATGCAGAGAATCTGAGATCTTACACTATTCCTATAGCACCTAATCAGATTTAGTAGAAGGAGCTATTTCTAAGGCTGTTAAGGATCACAGCTGTTTCTGCTGCACCAATTCTACCCTACCTCCACCTTGACATGGAAATAAATACAGTAGATTCCAGATCAGATGCTATGGAACAGTGTCTTCCTTTGTCTGAACAGTCTACAGTCACACCTGCTTTAATCTTCTTGTTTCCTCATCAGGAGATTGTATGTACAGCAGTTACATTACTTCCATCAGTTCCAGGGCCTTCACCACGTGTGTCCATCTGGAATTCACAGATTCACAGACACTGTTTTCTCATCTGCTGGGATTGCTCCCACTTAAACTTGTCATACTGCATTCTTTTAATTGTACTATCTCCCATGTTACTTAGTCTTATTGTAAAACTCTTACTATTGCAGAACTGATGTCAGAGAGAAGATTAATTCAAATACAATTTTCAGAATATAAAATATTGTATCCTATGGGTAAAAACTCCAAGCCATTGTTAATATTAAAAGTTAAGTGTATTCTCACGAACAGGGTGAGCTCTTGGAAAGGAGAGCAAGATCTGTAACATGCTGTACTATCTAGGCTGAAAGTTCTACTTGTTTCTCAAACAGCAGCAGGAAAGCAGACAGTATAAACAGACATTTTGGCAGGTCCTTCAGCTTTGCCCCACCTGTTTACTCATGATTTTCCCCATCAGTTTCGTGACAGGCAGAGAAATGGCAGATACCGCAAAGGGAGTGGGAGAGGGAGAGAGAGAGAGAGAGAGAGAGAGAGAGAGAGAGAGAGAGAGAGAGAGATGGAGAGAGAAAGACTAAGATGGAAAGATGTAGTCACCAGCAAAACGATCATTGTTTTTGTTCAGTGTAATATTTTGTTCAGGATAAATGTTGTCATGCATTTAGAAACCCTGAAATGTACAAGCACAACTACAGGCACTGAACCCAAAAGGTCCCAGTACTATAGAAAGACCTAACTCAGACTATGTTAGACCAGTAGCCTACTGTAAGATTATGTTCTCCAGGAGCATCAAAGTATGTTCAATGACAGCGCAGACAAGACATTATGACATAAATTCACTGAGAGGGAAAAGACCACCACACGGTTTTAAAAGCAGTGGCAATGTAAAGTGCATTTTCCTCTACAGATGATCTGTATGCTCAGAAAGAGCCATTTGGTGTGTTAAACACCCAGTTATCTTAATTAAATCTTCACCTGAAAACAAGAAACACTTCTTTTAATGAAGGAGAAACTTGCCAGAGCGGCCAGCGAACCTTGTGCATGGTCGGACCTACTAACCATAAAATACACAATAGATTTAAAGCAGGGTGAACTGGTAATCTGCCATGCCGGGCATTCTCCTGGTGGGCCGATGCACTTTGGGG
Source organism: Chitala chitala (assembly GCA_025773905.1). Lineage (NCBI taxonomy): Eukaryota > Metazoa > Chordata > Actinopteri > Osteoglossiformes > Notopteridae > Chitala > Chitala chitala. Next base: position 13,998 of record JABJVR010000254.1, on the reverse strand, counting down.
CCAAAACAACGTATTATTATTAAATTGACCGATTCTGGATTGTAGTGGTGGGCTGTCTAGACCAAAAATGCCAGGGCTGACTTCTTGCCCCAGTCCAGCCCTGGCTATAAGCACTATTACTGTTATTATAATGGTGCCTTCTAGCAATAGAAATCACATAATGTATTGTTTTTCATATATGAATTAAACCTGTAACATTTAAATCCCACACAATGGTGAATTTTGCTACATATGTCTACATCCTCAGGTGTCCATATGGCTAAGATGTGAGCATACCAGTCCCAAACACTGAGCTGCTGTGCAGCAGGTTTTTCCTTTTGCTCAACCGTGTGTTTGCTCCCTGGGAAGAAAAATAGCCTCTTGTTCTCAGATAAAGAGGTGTGCTCTTAGAAGAGGCCCGCAAGGACTCAACACCACATCCCGTTTGAGATGTGGGCCATTAAACACGCAAAAAAAATGTCAGACCCTGTAAAACAATCTGCAGGGAGAGTTAAAAAAAAGCCTTGTTTGGGAAACGTGAAAATGTCACTGTGTCTCTGTGAGAGATTAATCTCTCGAGTCCCAGCAGAACATTTTTTTTTTTCCTCCTCTTCTTTACAGATACAGATTCAACAGAGCTGGCTTTTATTGGTAAATAACACTCAGGCGAAGAGGCAAGAGCATGGATCAGCAGGGTAGTAAGGCAACCCTAACAGGCAGGCCCTGAGTTCCTGGACTGCTGACAGAGTCAGGGTGTTCTGCTTTCGGGAGTGCAGCTTACTTTTACAGTATTTTGTAGATAAAGGTAACTCCCGGATTGCGGCTCTGGCATTGATTTATTCCAGCAACATAAAGGCGTGTCTAAAATAATTTAGGCTTCAGTTTTGATGAAAAAACTCCTACAGGGAAATACGCCCATACCACACACATACCTGCGGCCCCCACCTATACGCCCACATCTTTACACATGATTCAAGACATGGTTCTCATCCCCTCCCCCCCATGTACAAGTGTTACAGGACAGCTGTGCGTAAACCTGTGTAATTTGTGAGGAAAATCAAATTGCTATATCAAACACCCTGAAAAGCGTTGTTTGGATTTTTCTAATACAGTCAATTCAATGCTACATCAACATTTCAGGCAAATTTTAAAACAAATCAATTCTCATTATATGCAGCAATTATAATAATGCACTGTAGATAATACTTTGTTAAGGCCTTAATTTCCTTTGTTCCTGTAACCAGCTCTGCCAAGACTGAAGACTTCGCAGAAAGTTACCAGATGAGGATTAGTTCACTGAGCTAAAGACCTGAGACCCTCACTTGGGGAACTAATCAGTCTTATTCTTACAACTGGGGGGTTTTTACTATAAAATACTTCTGCCACACTCACTAACTATGATTTGTTACAGCGATGTCACAGTTTGTGAGCCTTGCAAAGAACATTCATTATATTTTACAAAGACTGGCACGGATTTCAACCGATTCAAACGGACCCTTTTTAAACAGACTTCTGATTTATTTTGTTGGAATGTTCTCCATTTGGCCCATGAGGTGAAGTCACAAAACTCCACCGCCCTCTCCGCAGTGACTTCTGACAGCCAGTTTAGCAGTGTGGTTAAGAGTTCGCTCGTGTTTAACGACACAATTACATACCTAATGTCAATTGTTCCAGAACTGACTCTACTTGTCCTCCCGATTGCCTACAGTGCCTACATCTTTAATGCCATGTTAAGTGTTATAATTAGCCATTAGTGTTTTTCTGGGACAGAGGAGAGTGACAGTAGAGTGATTAGAATTCAAAGAACCTCAGGGACATGTTTGCGTTTGAGAAGCTGCTGTGGAAGAGAAAAATGAAGTTCCACCTTTAGGCACACTGCAGGTATTTCTGCAAGACTGGAAGTTTGCACACTTTTTTCTGTGATAGATTGACAGAGCAGTGTGCACCCCCCAGGACACAGGGGTGAGGCCACGCCAAGGAAAACAGATACACCTGCGAAGTATGAGATGAATATGGGCACAGGTAGACGTGACAGCTTTATGCATGCTGTGTTTAGCTCCGTGTGGGGAATCTGAGCAGCACGTCAGTTTATGATTTCAGCTCAAACACCTGAATATTTTAACTAGCTCTGTGTGGCTAAAATACAAAATGGCTGTTTTGGTTTTCATCAGTTTCACCATGGTTTTTAAAGACCTCACTATAAATCTATTTCTATATACGTTATGAAGATACTGTATAACTGTAAGCATTTGCTACATAACTCCCCCCCAAAAACACTAAAATTTGTCCTCTTGATTATAATGTGTTTGTTGCAGCGTGGCTATGTGTTACAGTCAATATTGTAGGACAGGGAGGTTTGGTGAGTTGGCATGGTGACTCTAAGCATTAGTCTGTGTTTTACCGTGGTACACTATAGGCAGCCATGCCCACAACCACCGCTGCTGCTAGGGTGAATAATCAGAGGGGTAATAAATGATAGACAGTTTTGTCTCGCCTGTGGCTTTCCCCACCCATCCTCCCACACATGACTGGTCTGTTGCCCCTACTTGCTTGCCAGTGCGATGCCCTGGATCCTGCATCTTTCCATCCTGGCTCACTTTGTGTTCGATTCTCCCTTTGCTCATCCCTCGTCATAAGGCTGGGCTATAGACACACTCAGCCCTTCAAATTTCGTGAAAATGTTCTGGAAAAAATATGACAGATCATGCAAAACATTTCTTATTTATAAGTAATACACAAATTAAGTTGTTATCATAGAAAGGAATATTTTATTAATCAACTTTATATATCAATATAATAACTGAAATTACACAAATGTATATATAGTATGTGTATCTTAAAGATGTTAAATTGTGAATAGACAAAATGTGTCAACTATTGGTAGAGAGTGACAAGGCCAAAGCTGGTTTGCAGGCCTGCAGTGTTTATTCACTGCCACAGACTCATCAGTCAGTGACGCTGCAGCGTCTAGCTGATACTGATCAAACCGATAAACCTGTCAGGTAAAAGAATGATAACTGAATGTGTTTTTTACTTAGTTTTTTTTTTTTACTTTGTCTTGACTTCATTTTTCATGACATCAGTTTTATTTTCTTGCTAAATTACTGTAGTTTATTTCTCACCTGTATGGCACACCTTATTCGGCAACCTGGAACACCTGTGAATTCACAAACATCCATTTGATATTACATGATATATAGGGCAGAAGATTGTGCAATGTTTAAGGACAGATGTTGAAAATTGCTCGTTTTTATATCCTAGGAGGACCAACTTGTTGTTTCTTTAAGAAGGTTGATAAACTGTCAACAGGTATTACTTGTACCTGAAAGTTCAAGTACTGTAAATATACCCTTGCACCTCCCATAAATAGTTTTTGTAAAGTAGCGAAGCGACTGCTGCGTGTGGTAGCAGGTCGTCGGCAATGATGGTGACGTCAACCCCCAGGGTCAAGACAAGAGTTAGAGTAGCAGGAGACACAGACTTTACTTCAGCAAGCTTATTATCTTATCTGGTGTTCTGTGTGGGTGTTGATGACCTGGGTTTGAAGCCCATTGGTTCCCTTAGTCTGTTTGGTGTTAGACGTGGGATAAAAACCCTTCAGCCAATACAGGACAAGGTTGAAACAGAGGTAATAAGGGAGGTACTGTAACAACCATTGTGTGTGGTAGTCGGTCAGCTATAATGAAAGGGTCATCACCCTCAGGGTTGAGACAAGAGTTTTATTACCTCCCAGAGTGGGACACTTGGGCCTTTGACTCAGTGGGCTAATCCACTTGTCTGTGTTGACAACCTGGGTTCAAAAATCAGACTTCCTCCGGCTGTTATTTATTTCTTCATGGTTTGCTTTAAAATACATTGATTAAATTTTAGTTCATTTACATGCCCACACTGCAGAAATGAATCTTGAATAAAACTAAGTTTATAAATTTAGTGGAACTGCAACATTAGGGCAAGATAACCCTGACACCAATCACTGTAAATGGTGTTTGACAAAGTGACTAATTGGACTCTGTCATATTTTGGTTTTAACAGTAGAAAGATCAAAGGTTCGTCAGAATTTGGATTTCAACTGTTCCCTCATTTGTGTCTAAAGTTTTGAAATATCTGGGCCTAATTTTTCAATTTTTACATGGTGAGATGAATTCATCCATTTATAAACCTCAGCTGTGGCTGCTAATAAAAATTAGTTTTCTACTTCCTGCTGTAAAGGATTTACTGTGGGGGTCACCGGGTTTTGAATCCCCTTTCTTGCCTGGTGCATTTTTAAACATATATCAGCTCAGTGCTTTTGTTTGGTCTTTCAAATTTCAAGGTCAAACATGAAAACGTGCCATTAATGAGCTGTTTGGTTTCCAGTCGTGCTACGATCGAGTTTGTAGATTGTTGCTTAGTAACAGCTGTCAACAGCCCACAAAGGAGATCTGGAAAAGTGGTATTGCCCGGGAAACATGGCAACTTGTGTCAGACAAATCCCATCTCTCCCTGCACGTGGGTGTTTTTTAAGTACGTTAGTGGTGTTATTACTGGCATAGGGCTTTGGCCTTGTTTCTGTGTTTATAAGTCTCTCAAGAATGTTTGGACATCACATTAAGGCCAATTCCATCTAACACACAGTCCACAGTAGGATCTAATCAGCTCATTACTGTCATTTGTATTCATTAACATCATCATTTAACCATATCACACCATTACTAGTGCTGCCATGACAACCTGAATATTATTCTTAGAATAATGCTAAAGAAAAGTTTTACCAATTGTTTGGATCATTGTGTTTTGAATATTCATTTCTTTTAGAAAAACAAAATAATGCTAAGAATAAATGCTCAGTCTTTGCTATGATGTTTTTCCTGTCACCTTTCATGTTAAGTTGATTGATACTTCTGGAAGATGAATCTTATTTTCCCATTGTTTTCAGTCTAGTTTCTTTACATAAAAACTGTACATAAATGTATAAATAAGAAAACAGTCACACCAAACAGCACTGACTAATTTCAAATATTAATTACGTTTGTGTGTGTATCTTCACATTAAATCTGCTAGTGCCCACACTTTTATGATACCTAATGAGACATCATGCCAACCCATCATTCTTCAACGGTGTGTCCACCCCTTCCCCAAAATTGATCCATGATCTGTTGCCCTAAAGCTCTTTAACATTTCAAAGAAAGTAGTCACCTGTTCTCCCGGTGTTCTAAACCTGCTCCCTTAGCTGTATAATTATAGTGGAAATACCAGAGCAGCCACTGTCGTGGAGAGTAGGGTGTTTTTGGAGTGCTTTGTTTCATTTCAGGTTTTGTACCACTGAATTAACTGTCCACAAAAGGATGTTGAGCAACTCAACACCCATGTTGTACTGTCAACAAAATTAAGCATGGTTAATTTAAAATATGGTATTGAAAATTGAAATTTTGGGGCCTTCTGATGTGTCAGTTTTAGATCTTCAAGTAAGCATACACATTTTCTTGGATTTTATGTCAGCCTATTGTAATCTTTCTTTCTTTCTGTCACCCTTTTCTCTACAAGTTTCCTAATTGGTTAACTGTACCTATTCTCCCAAGCAGTTTCTGTCTTCTCTGTACTACTAGTCTTTGAATTTGCCAAAGCCCACTGATGTTGGGCCTAGTGTGAGCGTCACCCCCCACACCCCTTATGCTATCCAGGGCTACACTGACATATGAGTCAGCAGTCCTGCCCCAGTGTTGTGGTTAATGTTACTCATAAACCAAATGAACCCACGGTCATCAAGGCCTTCTCTGCAGGGTTTCTGTCTGAGCAAAGTGGGCCTTCAAGTTCCAACACTTACAGATTGGTGGCATTTACGATGTTGGACCAATGAAATGAATAGTGGGAGAAACAGAGGAATTTAATAGCTTGGGCTTAATACCTTCTCCTGTGCGCATGAGGAACTTCCCATAAAAGTCTTCCCTCAAGACACTAATGTATACAGGTTGTAGGTAACTCAGGCAAAATACACTCAAGTGACACATCAATAATGATTTTGTTTAAAGAGTTGCACACAGCCTAGTTAGCCAGAATTTTTAAAAACAATCAACGGTGCTTTTTAAATATACCTTTCAACAAGCAGGCAAGATATGGTGTGAAAATGTTAAAAGGTTTACAGTGTACTTGGAAGATTTTCAACCCTTGACTATAATCCTTTATAAATGTCCCTTTCTAGTCTTTTCTGGGAAAATTATGCACAGACTCAGACACACACGCACTACATCACCTTTCACCAATATTGTAACTCTCTACTCTCAGCAGTTTTTTTGAACACGGAGGCCAGATAGGACAATATACCTGTACAACTTCTCTACAGTTGTTTGTGATTTTTGTATATATACAAGCTCTATTTTTGGCTTTACCCATAACTGTGTTTGCTGCAATATTATTCACTCCGTAGCAACACCAACCCTGCGGGAAAATAAAAACACCTCCTCATTTCAAACACTCGTCTTGGCTTGTTTTGACCTGCATTGCTGGTTTAGTTCTTGTTTTTCCATTTCTCCTTTTGTGTAGGTGAACATGCAGTGCAGGGAAAGGGGACAGAGAAGCATCCAATAATACCTCTGTGACAGCGCCGTCGATCTCCTGTCTGCAGCTGTCAGAGTGCAGGAGGCACCCCGGGGGTTGTTTAACGTAACGTGTTGTATGTTGTAGAAACTCCTCCTTGCACTCCAAGGTGTGAGCTCGGAATTTCCCATTCTTTCCCAGCAAAACATGATTTTCCTGTTCATAAGCTAATTCCCTCCATTGAAAATATCCCTTGAGTTGTCATATTTGGAGGGATTAAATCTGCAGTTTCCCAGCCCCTGAAAATTGTCATGGCAAAATTTAAATGGTTAAAGTGTTTTGATTCTCATCATTATTGTTATTTTAATTTTATTATTATTATTATTATTATTTTTAAAGGTTTCACTGAGAATTTTTGTCCAGTTAATTTCTTTACAAAGTACTTTTTTTGCATTTAAAAACCAACCACATGATACTTTTACTTATACTTTTATGAAACGCCTGAGAAACACATAACTGGAGAAGCTCATGTTATGTAACAGTTTGTAAAAATACTTGTGCAGTGATACGACCTAGTCTGATGACTCTAGCGTTTTTGTCAGCAGTTGGTGTCGTTTCAGTGGACGCCTCCCCAAAGTCTCTGTCTGGTCACCAGACTGTGAAATGAGCTTGTTAAGCAGATATGTGTCTTAAACGGGTGGGGTTAAAATAATATCAGACACCCCCATTTTCTGGGTGTTCTCATTGTGATGTCTTTACTGGCAGTGAAGGGTGAGTATGAGGCATTTTATTCCACTTCTACAGGCACACGTGGGATGTGAGGAGCTCTGCAGTTCTCCCCAGGTGTGTGTTACTTTATCCCGGCAAACATGAAACATTCTTAGAACATTCTGTGAACATTAGTAAATGTTCTGGGAACATTACCTGTTTACTGTAATACTGAACCCATAACACTTTAGTTACCCATTCTGTTGGCAATTATGGATGCACTGGGGGGGGGGGTGTTCACACATGTCCATGTGTGAAACCAGGTCATAAGCACAGAATACAGTACATCAAGTGGTGCAGTGTCTGAGTAGCATGTAACAGCCATAATGAATAATGTTTATGCATACATACGGTATGAACACAGAATTCAGTAGCGAGTCATTGCAAACATATCACATATTGGAAATTCTGTTTTTGTTGATCTCGTGTAATTTTTCAAGATGTAATTCACATCACAAAGTTTATTCTTCATATTAGTCCAAGTAAAAAAAAAATATATATATAAATTTATATATATATATCTTCAAGCCAGCCTGGAAAACTAAAACACTAACTTCTGTTTCATCACCATTAGGAATCAGGATTAATTGCCATTTTTATTTATAAACACAGGTACCCAATATTATTATTATTTATTGACCAAAATACACATGCACTTTTTGAAGTGACTATTTAAGTTAATATTTAGCTGTGGAAATGTACCAACCCTGTTATTATGTTGTAATGGTACCAAGGTAATGATAAAGCAGGAGGTGGCAAGCGTATCATGAAAGTCAATTTGTTTTTAAACTGAAGACCCCTGAGGACCTGTTCTGAACAAGGGTGTAAAGTAGTCACCTTTGTGTATCTGCCCCGACATGCATTCCCCCTACCCACATATCACACACCCATATCTGACCTGACGTGGTTCCCTTTCAATGCCCTGAAATGAACAGGTAAGCTTAAACCACCCACGTTCACACGTGCTCTGAGCATGTCATGTGACCAACCCCAGGTGACGCCACTCTTGTCAGTGAATCCAAAATTATTTCTGATACAATCCTCAGTTAACAACAAAAAGGACAAAGGAAAAAAGAGCTGGTAGTTGTCATGTGGGTGATGTAGTACACGTGTGTGCCCACATTAGGGACTGTTCAGAATCAGCTGTTTACATAATGTGTGTGTTTCAGCCAGTGGCAGGAAACCAGAGTGACTGGAGTAAACCTACACATGCACAGGGATAACATGCCAATCAACAACCAGTGTCCTGAGGGCAAGACGTGAGCTTCACAAACATACAGAGGTGATGCAACATGGTACCTCACTTAGCTGCCACTGCACTCTTTAACAATTTATTAGGTTTTCAACAGGAAATCAGTCAACTTTTCAGTGGACTGTGCTTTTATTTCTTTATTTTTCTCTAGTTCCATAAAAAAAAGTTGTTGGACCGTTGACATCTGCTCTGAATCCCCAGTGTATAAATAAATATAGGTATCTGTTCTGTAGAAATAGTTGCTTTATTTCACAGATAATTTTCCACTTTAAAATAGATGTGTGCCTAATATTTGAGCCTGAAGTTTTCATTCTGGTATCTCCAACCAGAACAGACAACAAAATCTATATAATTAGTGCCAAAAATAATCTTTTCACTAAGGCACATTGCTGAAATTCACATTGCATAATTTAAGCCAAAGGACACTTAAAAAGACCCTGGACATTAAGGATGTATAGACCTTGTAGAAAATAAATCTGTATGTTAATATACGCAGTTAGCTAGTAGCAAAAATGTCAGAGTGTCATGGGGAGTTATTAGATAATTATCTTGGTGGAGCGTGCTCATGGGGGCAAGGGTAGAAGAAGAAAGAACCGCATTGATGGTAAAAGCGCTGAATCAAGATTATCGCATGCATGATGCAGTTCTGGGCAGAAATGGCAGCTTGTGAGGGCTCCCTTTGTTCTGCTGCTCTACAGCGGCGGACATTCGATGCCTCCATCAGCTGAAGCGAGAGATCCACGCTGACGTGGTGAGAGGCGAGAATGAAAAACCGCCTGTCTGCTGCTTGTGCCGAGCTCTGAAATGAGCCCCCTCCAAATCCTCTTTGACTCCCCTACATTACCGGCACACCACTCGTGCTGCAGGGCCAAGTGCTCCGACGGCTAAACCAGTTTGGCTTCCACGTGACAGCCGCTAAATGTTCTCCAGACAATACTGCCACGACCAAATGTGCTGAATCTCCGTCTTGTTGTGCATGTCAGCTGTTGATAATGCAGGCATGGGACCATGGTTACTTGGTGGAGTGTGGGATCTCAGTGCCTTGCCAAAACCTTTGCCAACTCAAGTTCCTGGAGGTTACGTGCTCTGTTAGCAGATGTGTAGGGGGGATTATGTTTGATGTGCCATCAAGAAAAGTATAAAAAAAAATTATAATATGGTCAACCAGATTATGTATACATTTGCAGCACATACCCATAAGAAGAAAGCACACAGAAATGTGATGGCTAAGGTGTTTCTTTTTACTGTGGCACACTTCAGCATCAGGCACAATGCAGAAGCCAGGCTGAGACTGCCGCTCCAGTCCATGCCGTGGGCTGCCTCTCGGGGAAACTCTACTGCGTTTTGAAGTACATTTAAAATTCTAAGCAAGGAGTCACAAAAATGACATACCAGTCAGCGGCGGACAGCTTAGCGAGCCTTATGAGCCTTAGGGAGGTCCTGGAGATCTGGTATAGACTGGTATATGAAAGCAGCAGCCCTGAGTGACTTCGTTATTAAATCGAGGTCACCCCTGAGCCAGATACAGGGCCTTGGGGGACTGATGACAGGTTAAACCTATAGAGAGCCAGATCAAACCCAAGCTGATAGGAGCTCCTAGCCACAGCGTGTCAAGCAAGCGTTTGATCCGTCGACAGGGAGACGGGAGGGCTTTGTAATATTTCATTTAGTTCACGGCCACCGCAAGAGAAAATTTCCAAAGCTGCACAGCTCTGAACAGCAGGAAAGTGTGAGCAAAATCACTATTTTTGACTGGCTGTCTCATAGAGAGTGAAACATTTAATCTGAGAATAGGAATGACTGTGGTGCTTGTTTCGGACTGGGAATTCTGCCCTTCTATCCTAATTCTATTATTCAGGTCTAGCTCCTGTAGCACTCATATCTATGGCTTATGAGAACACAAGGAAACCAGAAAAGACAACAAGCCAGCCAGGGAAGAAAACAAGATGACGATGAAACAAGATAGGAATAACAAAGAAACAAGATGAGGCAACAAGGAAACAAGACCAAATGAATAAGGGAGCATGACCACATGATGTGGTTGTCAGGCGAAGTGTCACAGCACATATATGCTAGCAGTTTATTGCGGCTTTTTGCTTTCTCAGGCAAGTTTAGGTAGACTTGTTTCATCATGTTGTATACTGTCTTAGCAGTACCACCAAAACCAACCATAACATGTCAGGAATCCCAAGACCACTTAACATCATTAGTTCAACATTGATATTCAGCTTCTGTTTATGAACTGCATCAGAGATAACAATTTAAATAAGTATCTTAAAACTCAAGGCTTTCAAAACATCTTTTAAATTACAGATTTACTTGCTGACACAGGTGAGTTTTTTTTTTTTTTTTTTTACAGTTATACAGGTCGTCTATATCATTTTTGTACTTTCAAGGCCCAACTTGAAGGTACTGTACATGGCGAAATTTGTTCCACTGTGACTGTACTGGTCTTCTGTTGTCATTCTCTAGCTGGAACAAAGGTGCTTAGAATAAAGTAAGACCCACCGACCTGCTGTTGTTGTGATTTATGTGCCATGTGTATGGCTACTCTAATGTGCCATGAGTGCTTTTTATTAAAGGTGCACATATGAGCCCTGGTTCTGATTTATGGCTGATACCCATGTGCCAAGAGGTGCATATTGCCTTAATACAGGACCCCTCCCCCATGAATACTAGCATCTGGTTCCTTTAATATATTTTCCAAGAAATCGTTCTTTCATTTGGGCACTTTACCCCCAAATGGTACCATAAGGATTTTAACCAGCTTTGCTATAAATATTTTCCATAGCAGCCTTATCTGGAGCATCCAATGTATATTTAACAAATTTTATATACCTGTGTCACCGAAACTTTCTTTTTCTTGTATCAATGTTAATGTTTATTCAAAACGTTTATGTTTTATATGAGAATACATATACAATACATTCATGTATATTGATAAAAGTAGTATAAGCGCACAGATCTAGTAATGTTGCTGATATAATGTAAAATCATGTTTTTTTCATTACTTTTTATTTTTATTCCTCTCAGAATGTTGTTTGAAATCATTTTCCAAGAACTTTTGCATCTTTTGACTTGACCCAAGAACAAATAGTGTATAAATAATGGGGATTCGTAAATTTTATTATTTACCCATTAAAATGACTATTGAACGCACATGGAAGACCCAGAAAGCAAATCATTCTCTGGTTGTGCTGTGGGTGCTATGGGGCAGTAAATGTCAGCTTGAACAGAGTTACATGCTGTGAATAGTATGGCTTAGTTAGCTGCAGGAAAGTGCAGTGTACTGTATACATGACTCATTGCTAAGGAACTGTGATCATTGTTAGTACTGCGTACTATATTTCGTAATAGTGTTGAGTGAAAAAAGAGAATAACAAAACAGGGATGTGTTTGTGTTGTCTGTCATCTCATTACTATAACGTTGATTATTATTATTATTATTATTATTATTATTATTATGTCCTGTGTACTTAATTGAAAGCAAATATTTAACAAATTTTTTTTCATTGTACAGCTGAACACTATTAGTGGAGTCAAAAGCAAACCATAGGAGACAATAAGGCTTTAGTCAACAATAATAGCAAATGCACTTTGGATTTCGGAACTAAAAGCAGCTGTGGTTTAGATAAATTCGTCATTGTATACCAGCACAGTCCAGAAGTGCTGCCATGTGATGAATGCTGCACAAAAGCTTTTAAAGGGAAATTCATCCTGCTACACTGTCAAGGATGTAATTGCATGTGAAGGATTTATATTGTATGCATTGTAAGGTTCTCAAGTATTATAAAATGAGTCACAGATTTTTTTGAATTTTCTTTTCGTGTAGTTTTAACTTTTTAACTACATTGCTTCATATTTTCTATTCAAGGGCTAAAAATATCATATTTTAAAACTTTCCTTTTAATGTATAGACTGAAATCACCTTGACATGACAACCATAGTGCCTTTCTTCAGTGAATGCCAATACACACATTCAATTCAAGGGCTCTTATTGTAATATTTAAAAGTAAAAAGAAGCTTTGATACTTGGACACCATGTGTGAAACTGAGCGTGAAGAGGATAATGACGTAAATCTTCTGTTACGTTTGACCTTAACATTCCCTATCTAAGGCCAACTACAAGCCTAAACAAATGTAGCTAAAAATAGACTTACCAGCATTCTGAATAACCACAGAGATTATTTTCATTACAGTTTCTTACTGGAATTCAAAACCATAATTTCACAAAGTGTGAAGTTGCAATGATTTAGTCAAAGCAGTGCTGTACGGGCAGGACAAAAGCGAGGAAGAAAGCAAGTCAGCTGTAGCGTGCCTATATTTTCCTTTATTTTAACAAGCAATGCTAAATATAAAATCAAAATATGATGTCTTGGGTTGTCTAATGAAGCGTGGGGTTTTTTTAACCCTCTGGTATACAGTGAGTAGAGGTGGTGGACCCAGTGAATATTTTTGAGTTGAAGAACATCAGCCTCCTGGTCACATCTTTTGTTTTCTGTAGTTGAAACCCTGTCTGAGATGGAAACCAGCTACTTCACCTATCAAATCTGGTTGCTTTTGCACAGCACCAGAACTTTTTTCATCCTGAAAGCTTGACTGTGCTTGACAGTTGACACTTAAGACCACTAGTGAAACTAGCAAAACAGCAAACAGATGTTGGGCTGTTACAACTTCTATTTTGCTGCCAGGATCCTCTTTGATATGATATACAAGTAACAACACTTATTCCAAAGTTTGCTTAAAATCTATTTTATGATTTCTGTTGCTACCATGTTTTCTACTTTAGTCCATGTATAATTAATTGGCTGAGACGTGACTAGTGAAACAAGACACAACCCAATATGTTTAGCCCTGACAAGATTTTAAATCAGATATTAATGTATGCTATGTTCTTTTGTCCTTCATGTCCAAAAAAGTGGTTAATGTCATAAACCACAATGTATATTTAGTGTTTACACACACACACATACACACACACACACACACACACACACACACACACACACACACACACACACTACTGCTTCCTAGCATTTGTCCCACACTAATGCAGGTTCTGCTGGACGGCAGAGATACTGCCACTGATGCTGAAGGATTACCAACCGATGTGTTGCTCCATCTGTCGTTGGACACACCCAAGCACACACACACACACACACACACACATTCACACACACAAGGAGCAATTTGGAAACCAATTAACCTCACCCACATGTCTTTGGGCTGTGGAAAGAAACTGGAGAATCCAGAGAAAACCCAGCAAGCACAGAGAGAACATGCAAACTCCACGCACACAGCCCCAGGCCTGAGGCGGGAGCCGAGCCCCAAGTCCAAGATGGGTGGCTAGCCCCAGGCTTGAGCTGTGAGCTGAGCCCCAGGCCCGAGGCAGGAGTCGAGCCCCAGGCCCGAGGTGGGAGCCGAGCCCCAGGCCCATGGGTGTGAGATGACGGTGCCAACCACCACGCCACCATGCCACCATATAT
>JABJVR010000253.1:0-21568 GCA_025773905.1 Chitala chitala | reverse complement strand
CCCCCCCCCCCCCCCGCACACACACACACCCCACCTCCTTCATCCTTCACAGGAAGTGCTGTCAGCTGGTTTCACACCTGCCAACGGGACAAACAGCATTAAGCGTAAGGCTGAGTATGGCTGCCCCGGGGCTAAGAGATTACATGAACACGGCAGATGCGTGTTACCGGGTGTAATGGCAACAGCTGCTGCTGGCATGGACACGCCAGCCGCGTCTCCACCTCTGCTACATCCACAGGCCTTTTGTAACGATGACAGTGTGTGGAAATGTATTCTAAGCCTCCGCATTTTCTCTTTCCTCTGTCTCCCGATTACTGCTGTCTAACAGATAACCGAGATGGGCCGTGCATTTGTAATGCAAGTGATGCAAGATATTAATATGTTTCCCATGACAGAGACCTTTAGTCACTCGTGGAAAGGAAGAAACAGCAGAAAACAGACTCAGTGGGATCTCATAAAGGTGACTAAATGAACCTTGCATAAACTGCACTACATAAACCACTGAGCCCTTAGCAAATTCATAGTAATGTTCTCCTTAGTTTTTTCTTTACTCTACTGTAATTATTTCCCTGCTGAAATACCACTCCGAAGCACTGTGTGTTAGAGCTCCGAAAGCTTTTCAGATGAATCACTTTCAGCAGCATGATCAATTTTAACATCATGTTCAACTCCACCCAATGTAAGTGCTTCAGCTGTGAGCGTAGTTCCGTTTTTCATACAAAAACAAACGTACCATAAACAAATTAGAACACAAATGCAAGGGACAAATGAAGACGGTATTCATATTGCATATCTGTCTGTTGTTCCATTACAACTTAAAAACCTGTTTCACTTATAAAAATATGACTGCCATTTGCAGCGTTACTAAACAGGCCAATAAAAACTGAACCTGAACCAAAAGGGCAGCTCTGACATGCCCAGGTCATTTACTGAACCTCTGTTGTGATGGAAACTAATATGTTGTGTCATATTGCTTCTGCTCCTGGAGCCGTGTGGCACCAGACACTTACATAACCTGCATATGGTGTTTACCGTTTACACAATTAGCAAAAATCCAAAATGCGCATAAGATGTGGAGAAAGGGTTTTCCATCTCACTTTGCACCTTCTATTTTTACACTGAGCCACCACGACAGCACCTCAGGGTCGTACAGGTGAAGACACTGCAGTTTGTGGGAGGGATATTGTCCTCGATTGCCCATCTTACACATACAGCAACTGTAAACCAACATGTGTCAACGCGCAACACGCAACTAAAGTACCCGAGTAACACAAGTAGAACAAACTGTGCGGCAAACTGGAGAAAACTGCAAAAGGGAACCAAAAAAAAAGCTTTTCGAAAACAGAGAGCATCTCCTACTCTCTCTAAGCTTGCATGTGGTTCTCATGAACAAGCTGGTTCTGAGCAGAACACCTCAATCTTAAGGAGACAGGAGACACAAAGCTATCCTTTAGTAATGCAAAACGCACACTTTAACCCCCACAAAAAATAAGGGCAGACCAAAAAAAAGACATGCACACACTAATTACCTGACAAAACATTGCAGTAGTGTTAGAAATAACACACTCTAATTACCTCACAAAGCATTAGCACTGGGTTGAAAATCACAAACACTCTAATTACCCCACAAAACATTAGTGTAGTGTTGGAAATCACACACACTGTAATTACTCCACAAAACATTAGTGTAGTGTTGGAAATCACACACACACACACACACACACACACACTAATTAAACCACAAAACATTTGGGTAGAGACAAAAAATGCCCGAGACAGTTTCATGCAGTTTGTACACCCTCCAACTACTAAGATGGCCTGAATGAACTATATAACCAGATAAAAAATTTATTAGCATAAAAAAAACAACCACTACAGGTAGTAAACTGCAAGGCAGGTGCACCTTGTGCAGACATCACTGCCCATTAGCAGCACCAGTACCTGCTGGGTGAGTCTAATCAGAGACCCCCTTTCAGTCAGCAGGCAATAAATTTAAACCTTTCAGGTTTGTTTTTTCAGTTAAAAATGCCACGGTGAAGCAGCTTAATATACTGTAGCTGTAATTACAAATCTGTGCCATTTTACAGCATAGCAACAGTGTCAGAAGGGGGGCAGCTGACATGAGAAGGATTATCATGCCATTATGTAGGTCGGCTAACATCTAAATCGTACACTTTCAGTGACTGTACTATAAGCAGAAGTGTTCTGAATTGTTTAAAAACACCACAACTTCTCAACCATACACACTTGTCGTGTACCGCTAAAACATGAGAGACCACCTATTCCCTTTAAAAGCTGAATCGCATTTTAACGATTCACTGGCTGAATTTGCTTATTGTTACTTTACGTTTGCTTAAAGCGACCCACAATATAATTGCGCAGCATAGCTGCTGGACAAAGTTCCTAACCACAGGGATAGTTCATAACCGTTAAAATGGACGATGATGACGGGCGCTAGCAACATAATAACACGGCATGTGACGTAGCGTTAATACCGAAGACGCGGCGTTTCGCCCGCGAGTACGGTGTAAGTGCGGGAGTGAGCGGGGCTCTGACTCTGCTGTCGTAAACACGTTTATCTTGTGAACGCGCAGAGAGCATGACATCCCGTCTGAGCGTTACACCCCCGACACACGCACGGTGTCCCGCAGACACTGGTGACATTCACACTTACACTTCAACTACTCCTACTTCCCTTCATAAATGTACGTCTTAAAAGGTCAGCTTCTGATTAACAATCCATAAAAATGTAATGGCAGCAATACACACTAACAGAAAATATTAAACCTGCTATTCAAACTAAATGCAGAAGGCCTTTAAAGTAAATCCATTGTTTCTTCGTACATATAATTCCTGTTTGCTTTTGTCACTCAGCATTTTTAAATACTGAAAACGGAAATATCGTTTTATAATGTTACTTTCACTGACACAGGGTTTGACATAAAAGTAATAAGAGGAATATAAACGCAGCGCTCAAAAAACACCTTGCCAAGGTTTTTCCAGGAACACTGTGCCTCTGCATTAATACCACATCTTAATACAGATTGTACAATATGAGATTACAGACATTGTGTGACCAGGTGAAAACCATAAGGATGAACTTTAACAGTGTAACAGTGTTGCATGAGTGCAGGGCTCCATCACTGACCTGCTGCTACTGTCCACATGTGCATTCAGGGCTGCAGCATTTCAAAACATCAGGACACATATTCAATGAAGACCTCTGAGTGTCTTTCCAAAAAAAAGATGTTCACCAACTGTGCTGCTTTTTAAAAATATATATTTTCCTAGGGTTTTATTTATTGGAAAAGTACAGATAAAATCAACCATTTTCACAGATTTTTAAACGGACTGGCAGTATTTTGAAGTTAGTGAACCGTACATATCTTCATAAAATTGAAGTGGTCTTTTTAAGACGTCCTTCATAAAATGTCAGGGAAACGTTACATATGTTCTTGCTCCGTTTGATAAGTGATAATGGCAGAACTATATCTTGTTTGGAATTAACACA
The DNA here is from genome assembly GCA_025773905.1 of Chitala chitala. Taxonomy (NCBI): domain Eukaryota; kingdom Metazoa; phylum Chordata; class Actinopteri; order Osteoglossiformes; family Notopteridae; genus Chitala; species Chitala chitala. The sequence goes on along the minus strand of JABJVR010000253.1, from coordinate 18,057 downwards.
TTTGTTATTGCAGACCATAAAACACTTTATTCTCTATCATGTAAATCAAAGCAACTTTTTCATAGCCTTTCACAATGAAAATAGAAACTGTTTATAACTTGTGTAATTATTTTGTGTTCTTCAGTTGACATGAATCTATGTAAGGCTAAAAATGCTATATTTTAAAATCCTTTCAGAATGTTTTTCAATTCCAACTAAAAGGCAATAATTACACAGTGACTTTGAACAGAGTCGACATAGCTGACGAACCAGCAGCTGCTCAGAAGGTGTTTGAAGTTATGGGATGGAGGAGACTACAGCCTCTCAGTTAAGGTGTTCAAAACAACAGGATGGAGGAGGCCATTCAGTTAAGGAGGTTTTTGAAGAAACAGGATGAACTGGCCTATAGCTGCTCAATTAAGGAGGTGTTTGAAGCAACAAGATGGAGGAGGCTTCAAGACATTATCATAGCAACAGGATGGAGGAGGTGATGGCTGCTCAATTAAAGAGTGTTTCAAGCAGTGGGATGGACAAGGCTACAGTCAGTCAGTTAAGGAGGTGTTTGAAGTAATAGGATGGAAAAGGCTACAGCCGCTCAGTTAAGGAGGTGTTTTTAAGTGATAGAATGGAGGAGGCAAAAATTCCCATGTTGTTATGTAAGGGATAAATCATGACGAGGCGTGTAGTTCTACGAACATAATCAATGACAACATGTGCAATGTGGCCTGACGTGAAACTTGTGCCACAGCTAGAAAGCAAAAAATAATTTTAAAAACTATTCACAGTAAAAATTTCAAAGAAAAGTATTTTTTTGTGTTTAATAATGTTTCAATGTGCTCTGAAAAAATATAGTCCTTACAAGAACAGAACGTCTGGTCAGGCTATTCACTGGAAGTGGCAAGTCTCTTTACGGATTTGGAATGTTGAAATAACTGCACATTAATACGGAACATTAGGCTGCCGGAACTATGTGTGCGGCTCCACTAAATTAAAGCACACCCAGGTGACATCTCTGCACCAATGGGAATCTAGTATTTTCCAAAGCCATGGTATAATGACAATTATACTGCATACTTATGACACTGAGATATCACATTTCCCAGCTCCTGTCCAACTGCAACTGCTGAAGTGCCACTGAAGTGGGACGTCACATGTCCCTGGAGGACAGGCTTGTACCTGAGGCTGACGCACGATGCCAGTTCCATCATGCTCACGCCAGGGGCTGCCAGACACTTTCGTTCTGCAGACGTCAGGCCAGCAGGTGCGCCGGCTGCTATAGCAGATGAGCGCCGGCATGGCTCCCTCTGCCTCGCCAGGACACCGGCCAGGGGTCAGCCTAACGCACCGCCCCCCCGCCTCAAAGCCCTCTGATGCTCACGCTGGCATGCCGATGCTATGGTGACGTAGTGGAAAAAAAGCACACAGCAGCAAATCTCTGGTGCCGGGGACCAGGCTGGCTTAGTGTGCCACGTCTCCCAGAATCAGTATCAACAAAACCTGTGCTGATCTCCAGGATACATACAGCACTTCTGACCTCACACATTGCAGTTAAGGATGTGGAGCTGGATGGTTGTTAGTTCAAGTCTCTATGTCAATTCACACTCTTTAGTAAAATGTCCATATATGTAAAAGGATTACATTTGCAAGACTCTTAGTAGAAAACCATCAATCAAAAAACATGTGCAAATGTGTGGGTTTCAGTCTTTTGGTTTTCATAGTTTCCCTCTATTTTAGTACCATAATAGTCTGATTTAACCACATTTAATGCCCATGTTGAAGAAAGTCTTGCTTGTGATGCCCAAGGCATAGAAACCAGTTGATGAAGACAGATAGGCATAGGCATCAGAATCAAAACTGCTAAAAGCCAGTCTGCACCCAGCTGGAAAGGAAGCCACCAAACATGAATGTGTTTCAACTTTAAAATAAAAAGCATTTGCTACAGTGACAAAGGCATCTATTCATTAAAATGCTCTGCATTGGATGATAGATGTTTGAGCCGTCTCTGTCCTTCCAAAAACCCTAACAATAAATTACATTACAAAAGCAGCCCTTCTGTGATCTAAGGCTACTGTTCTTATGCAATTATTTTGATCAATGATCAAGAATCTGTAATGCAGATAGCTCAAAGATTAGCAGCAATCTCCATCAACTGCTTGGTACAGTTCCTAAACTTCTCCCACAAACAGGTGTCAGTTGGGTTCACTTCAATGTTGTGTGTTATTAACAGCGTCTCTCCTGTAACATAGTGGCCATTTTGTGTCTCCGTACCATGATAAGAGTGCGCTACAGTGTCTGTCTGATGTCTCTGTCCATGTCTTCTGTCACTATGGCGATCACCGTGCTCACTGTATCTCTGTTCTCAGTGTGTCTCTGTGTCACTGTGCCTATGCACTGTAGTCTTTGTATAACTGTGCTTATGCACTATAGTCTCTGTGTAACTGTGCCTATGCACTGTAGTCTATATGTAACTTTGCCTATGCACTGTAGTCTCTGTGTAACTGTGCCTATGCACTGTAGTATATGTCTGAAGTCTCTGTGCTTCTGCTGTTTGATGTCCCCTCATGTCACCTTAAGCAGCAGAATAATTATATTGGTGTCTTCCTATTTAACACAAGTATAACGACACAACCAGAAAGCAGCTAAAAAGAAAATTTGGTAAATCTCTTAGAAAACACTGAACACTTTAAATCCCAGAACAAAAATTTCATTGTCTAGGAAAGTAAAAAATTTTCAGTGTAGCTGAAAAACTGCATAATGTAAATACAAAATTAAAATGTAACCACAATAGCGCTAAACAAACAAAAGTCTGTAAATGAAAGCAACCCAAAACACAAGGTAAATCAAGATAGTGTTTTTGCTATGTTTAATAAACGTTAGTATATTTAAACTATAATGATAGTATAAAACCCACATGCACAGCAGGACCAGTTGAGTAAATCTGCTGGATCCCAGTAATGCTGAGCACTTAGCTTGCTGTAAGTGGAGCAGAGGGGAGTTGGCCTTGGGGGGGGGGTTAATTAAAAAACCAGCACCAGCAGACATGGCCCAGCCAAAATACATTATGAGTAAAATAGACAGATAAAGCTGAAGACGAAAATGGTAAAAAAAAAAAAATGGCAGCAAAACTTTCACTCTCGGCCCTGGTCATTATGGCATACGGGTAAGCCAATTCTTAGCACGCACAATCTATACGGGTTGCAAAAGTACCACACCCCCTCTTGCCATGAGGCGAAAGAGCCTCCTGCCGGTCCAGCTTACCGCGTTAGGCCTTGGAATCCTCTCAGTCATCTCCATTCCTCATGTCCCAAGTTGACCACGCGACCACAAGTTAAACCACAGATGGTCCAGAAATGGCACACGTGAGGCAGGTGGTCAGCAAGGAGCAAAGCCTGTTTGTCTGTGTGTGTATGAGTGTGTGGGTGCACCAGTGGCTGTCTCTGTGTGTCTGCAAGTGTTGTAGAGGGACAGAGGAAGAGACGGACACAATAAAAGTGACAAAGAGTGAAAGTGTCTCTCAGTGTGGATCAAAATGAAAGAACTCTTCTGCAAACCTCAAACCCAGCAACCCCCCACCTCCTCCAAAACCTGAGCCCAAAGCAAAGAAAGAGAGCAGAGAGAGAGAAGGGGGATGTTTGGGGGGGTGAAGGGGGGGGTAAGGGGTAGGAGGGAGGTCAGGTTGCAGGACTTGTGCTACATTTGCAAACTGGTGTATTATATTTAGACTTTGGAGGAGAGACACAGGAGCAGAATAAAATGAGCCCAGAGTGTGGGTCAACCTGGCAACCTCAGCTGCCTAATCAGCCCTTTGGCACAAATGCCAACCTGGAACAGAGCAGAGCAGACCAGACCAAAATGGTTAGCAGTCACTGACAGCTCTTTGGTCAGGTTAGTAAGCATTTCCTGATAACGCCCACCCGCTGAGTTCTTTTCCAAGCTACACACCTCCTGTGGCGTCCTTCCCACCATGCACAGCCCATGACGTGGAGGCAAACACCTCAGGCTGCACACTGGGATTTGCACTCGGCCACAAAAGCGTGGCTTTGATAGCTCGCCATCTACATGAGGACATGTGGTCTGTGTATGAGTGACCCACACACTGCTAGTTCTAGTCCCTACAGAGCAGTACGGTTGCATCTGAATCTGGCTACGGCACTTCACTTTCTCTTCATCGATGCTAGAAGAAAAAAATTACCATTTATTTTAGAAAACCACTGTGCAGCCATTTCATTCACAGTATTAATGGCAGTAGATGCACATGGTACAAGAAGACACGTTTATTCAGCCCTAATAATTTATACAGCTGTTTGTACAGTACTATTGAAATATCCCATATCACCTTTCATCCTAGTTCAGACTATAGTCCAGCAGATAGATTACAAGATGTCATATTTAAACACAACGCTGGGTTGTTCCTGTCATATGAGTCAGTTCTTTCCCTTAATACAGAAACTGAAAAGCCTTTTCAGATGGATCAAAACAAGCTTTTATTACGTCAAAAAGTATTTGATAAAAGTCACGCATTTTAAAATGGGGTTGCTGAGTTTACAAAGAGCTGCTTACAAAGATAAATCAGAAGCTTAAAATACTCAGAGGTGTAAACTGTATCCCACATTAAGCTGCAGCAATCTTAAAGTGATAGACTCAATTATTATGGGTTACATTGTACCCCAAAATTATCAGACTACAGTCTGCACAGTAAAAACCCAATGAAAAATGAATTAATCACGAAGTACACAAGACATAGTATAGAGAAGGTAATATGTGCTCTGCTAGTCTTAAAGAAGAAATATAATTGCAATAATGTGTTATTTATTGACAAGTACATGTTGGAATAATGTATATGAAATGGCAAGTACTTCTTCACTATGAGGGGATGATAGCTGATGTTTCAGCACCTGTTTCACCAGTGATTTGAGATAGTTGGTCTACAGTTAGTCAACGGTTTATGTGTACTCCACCACAGTGGTTATACGAATTAGTTAGAAGAGAAACACCCATGTGTAAATGTTTTTTTTTTTTTTTTTTAACTAGAAATGTTTAAGGTTAACTGTCGTGACCGGAAAAAGGTGGTTTGCCATCTGCAGGTTGGAGGAGAGATACTGCCTCAAGTGGAGGAATTTAAGTATCTTGGGACCTTGTTCACGAGTGAGGGAAGGATGGAGCATGAGATTGACAGACAGATCAGTGCAGCGGCAGCAGGCCTGTTGTGGTGAAGAAGGCGCTGAGCCGAAAGGTAAAGCTCTCAATTTACCGGTCAATCTACATTCCTACTTTCACCTATGGTCATGAGCTTTGGGTTGTGACTGAAAGAATGAGGTCTCGGATACAAGCAGCTGAAATGAGTTTCCTTTGCAGGGTGGCCGGGCGCACCCTTAGAGATAGGGTGAGGAGCTCGGTCACCAGGGAGGAGCTCGGAGTAGAGCTGCTGCTCCTCCACATTGAGAGGAACCAGTTGAGGTGGCTTGGGCATCTGTTTTGGATGCCTCTGGAGCACCTCCCTGGAGGGGTGTTCCAGACATGTCCTACTGGGAGGAGACCCCGGGGAAGGCCCAGGACACATTGGAGGGACTATGTCTCCTGACTGGCCTGGGAACGCCTTGGCATCCCCCTGGATGAGCTGGAGGAGGTGTCTGGGGAGACGGAAGTCTGGAGGTTCCTTCTGGAGGTTCCATTTTTGTGTGTATCATTGAGTAGCAACATACATATATATATATATATATATATATACACAAACACACACACACACACACATACTGTGTGTATGCTTGTGTGTGTATGTGTAAGCACTCAAAAAACAGTTCACATATACAGATTGTACTAACCAAAGGTAAAAGGTAAGGGATAGTAAAGAAAGAGCTAGTTTGGTGGTAAAAATATATATTGCTGTTTAATGGTAACAGCCATGATATCGCACCCTTGTTTTGTCAAGCCAAACAATTAAGATGAAAACAAACATCGGAATAAATGAGTTTTTAAAAAGCATATCTAGTCGTGTAAAATGAATTAGTTATACACAAGCCAATTTGTACGACCTATGTGCTAAAGTAAGTGCTTAAAAAGGATGTAATTTTCAGCAGTTATGTTCTGCAAGCTTATTAGTGTGCACACTGCAAAATTTGTTGTGCTAAACGCAGACCCCAGAGAAATCACTCACAAATGTTCGGATAACACTTACTGTACAAAATCCCAGTAAAAACGTTTGTGCTGATGATGGTATGATCTGAGTTAGGAGCTCTACCTACACACTAACATCTGCAAATTTATATCCATCTCCATATGAGCACCAGTCTTCCTCATCATGCTTGCTCTCTGTGGGTGGAAGTCAGAGAGACTGCGTCTCCATGGAAACCAGGCCAGAATGGCACTTCCGTCGTTGCCTGAGGACTGTGAGGTCACATGAGCACCTACATACAGTACATGTGTCTGCCAGGTGGGGGGGGGGTAGGGTTGGTTGGTGTTGGGGCTGTTGAGAAGATTGTGCAGGTTTTCTGTATGTCACAGAGTGCAGCAGGTGAAATTCCAGGTTTTCATAATTGTGCAGTGATTATATTTAGGTCGTCCAAATTTAAAAAGGTCGAAAAGGCATTTATTCATCCACGGTTTTAAACTGACCAGCAGTATAGACTGTGGTGAGCTAAAGACAGCCTGTCACGCACTTGGCTCAGGGCAGGCTGCCGTCCTCTTAGTCACGCACAGAGCTGTCAGTCTTTACACTTTCCTCACTGTCTGTACAAGGCTCTAACAGATCAGCTTACTAAATAATACAGATACACTTCTGAATACAGACCATAAAGTAAATCTTGCTCCCTAGATTCATTATCATATATGGTAGTCTTGCTGCTGCAAAACCTTCCCTAAAATTATCATTAGCATATGTAGTATATGTATAGCTTAGAGTTATTTCCAGAAAACAGCCATCTGCTTAAAAGTGTTAAACATTGTGCTTCGTGACATACGAATATGCTAAGACAGTCAGTACACAGAAGGTGATTATAAGACCTGGTATAAGTACATGAGTGCTGGTTTCCAGGGAGATCCTCACCTCCCATGGTTGTTTTGTGAGGAAAGGTAAAGGGGCCGGGGAGCTGACCTTTAAAACCAACAACAGCACAAGCTCCCCTGTGGCCTGCCAAAAACAGGGAGCAAGGATTCTCCACAAGACACAAGCAGAGTAGTTAAATGTCAAATAGTGGCAAAAGCCATTTGACATGATGACTGCAGTTCAGGGAATCCCCTGAAAACAGAGCTGGGGAAACACTCCACACACAACGCCGTGACATCAGGGACGCAGGTCCACAGTAAACTGCCTTTTAGCATAAGCAATCCATCTGTACTCTGACACGGAAGGCAGGGCAGTGGGAGTCTGCTGTCTGTCTTAGTAGGGTTCTAGGGTTCAAGTCAGGCTATTACATTTAGTACTAAGCCAATTGTTGGTTTATTCTATTGGACCAGTTGTTAGACCCAGGCTCATTTTCCAGTTCAGCGTGCCTTTTATGATAATGCTAATGCTATGTGTCTGTGGTTCACCCTAACCTTAACCTTACCCCTTATCATTTGAAAATACACACCCTTCTACATGTCAAGTGTCTCTGCTCCTAAAGTGGGTTTATGATGTCTCTCTCACAAGTAATAAAAATGAAAATGTGCTCAGACCATGTTCTGCAAGGAAATGGACTAATTTCCTGGTGCACTGCTGGAGTAGGACGGCCCCAGCAAGACAGAGACAGGCAGAGACAGGCTCTAGCACTTAGTCAATGACAGTGCCAAAAGTTAGTACTGCAGGAAAGACTACCTCCTTTTGAAGACTACTAGGGGCACAAACCTCAGAGAGAAAACATTGTAGACCCTCATGCAAGTGCAGAAGGGTTGGCAGATGGAAACTGCCCATAAGGCAACCCCATGGCAAAGAAGGTGTTTAGAATCACTAAGCTAGACTCTGCAAGTCCACATGAAACAGCAAAATACATCCCTGTGGCAAAGCCAGAAACAGGAGTACAACAGGCCTTTTCATTCAAGGCTTCTGAGAGTTATTAAGTTCACTCCTATCTCTCAGATGGCCAAAGCTGAAATGATGACATCATATGTCAGGAATCCAATGTGGCTGTAACGTATCCGTACCCTGGCACACAGTGGTATGAGTGAGGTGGGCAAGGTGTGAGGTCAGATGCGAGCAACAGGGTTGGGCCGCCTACCTGCCGCACGAAGCTGTTAGAGGTGGTATCAGAGGAGGTGCTGCCATCGGAGCGCTTGAAGCGGCCCTTCCTCTTGCCGTATTTGCCCTGGGGAGATAAAAACACACGTCAGAATGCTGCAAGTCCAGATTTGATCCAAGGGCATGACCCTATCAAGTCGCAGCTCAGGACCCATAACTACTTGGGGAAATAATCTGCATTGCCAACAAAGTCCCAAAAACGACCTTTAAAAACACATCAAAGCACCTCTAAATGAGAATACCAATCCACTGCTGCACTGTTCTCCTACACCAATGGGAATTGATGCACTCTTTAGTAAATTTCACATCTGGGTTTTTGTTTTTTTTTTTCTAGGATGTTTTTAGGTGCTACCGCTACCCCATAGGTCTGACTCTGAGCCTGCAAAAATAATGTCATTACAATATTACAATATGTATACCCATTATTATACATGCATAATATTATGTCACATAACATGTGTCATAACACAAAACCTCTCGTATCTAAAATTCCATCCATTCGATTCCATTACCCAACTGCTTATCCTGCTCAGGGTTACAGGTAGCCTAGAGGCTACAACAGACGGCACAGGGCTCAAGGCAGGGGACACATTGGGCAAGGTACTAAGCCATCACAGGGCCATATCTAAAACAGTGACATTTAATTAATGTCGTCTACTGCAGACCCAATAGAACAGTTTGATGTAATGTGGAATCGCTTATAATGAAGCCAAGGGCTGCACCCCAATTGCACACAACGTCTTTCAAATACATTTAAAAAAGCAACTTCTGCTTCTGTTGATTCGCTGTTTGAGCATTTCATTTGTCTTGCATCGGATAAATACAGCACCCATAACTAATTTAGATAGATGGTTGAGCAAAAGTTCCCTATATTAAGAAAGTATTTGCAACACAGTCCTTCAGTCCATTAATCGTAACCTTCAAGCAGAAAACACTGGAAACTAAATTAAAATATTTAAATTCAGTGCAGCACAGACACACTTATAACATGACCCATGACTTTAGAATTCATCTTCATCGACGTCTGCAGTATACAGATGTACTTTGTACATGTTCACTCCAGAACATCATTTGTATTCCTGTGCTATTGTTATTTTTTCCATTTCTTTTTATCATGTAGCCATCAGTATTGTATGGCTTTGTGTGGCTCAGTTCTTATTTATTTCTTTATTTATTTTGTTTAGATAATCACTCATATTGACATGCACAAAGATCTCACGCTACACTGCCATAATCACTAGTCAAACTGAAACTGAAGTGAAATCCCACTGAATCCGAAGATGACAGCAGCACTGCTCTCCACATTGAGTGGATACATGAAAAGACCACGCGTGGCATTACACAAACACGTGTCCAAGGCAAAAACCTCCTTTTAATATAACCTCCTCATCAGTCTATTTAAATGAACTCAGTAGTGAGGAACTAAAACCTCCCTACTGATAAACACATACAAGACCGAAAAACTCATCCTTACAGCAAAAAGTACAAATAAAAGCAAAGAGCTGTCAGTTCTTACACTCTTGTCAAACCTGGTAAAAACACACACCTTTTCTTTCAATACTCAAAATAATTCCTTATTAATATATACCATAGCTCACAAATATCTCAAATCCTAAAGCAATTGCTTACTGTTCCACATATACAAAAATTAGTACATGAATCTATACTGGATTACATTAGTGCGGTGCCTTCATGCACTCTGCTGTACACAGAAACACTGAAGAAGGATATAGAAGAAATAATGTGGTAAACATGGCACCTCTACTAATCCACGTACAATGGCTTCTTGTTATGTACAAGATGGAAGTTCAATTCCTAGCACTTTTAAAAGGCACTGAAATATCTGATGTCTGCCTGCACAAATGAGTTGATGGGTGTATAAAAACCACCACACACTCTCTAACCACAGACTCCCAGAATAAACACAATTATTGTTGTTGGTAATTCTTTCTGCATCAGTGATGCTATTTTTTTAAATCACTGCCTCCCTGACAATATAAGGTGTGACCATTAGATTATTTATATTAAGGGCTAAGAGAGAACCAGGGCACAATGTATTTGTATGTGACATTTGACAATAAACCTCGACCTTGAACCTTTATATCTAGGATTTTTAGTGTAATATCTTATATTTATATTGCTATTATACTACCTGTAATAGCACAAGTCTTGCTATATAGAGCAGCTCTTGTACACGATGTCACAATGTGTAGTGCTGTTGCTTCACACCTCTATGGTCAAATCCTGTTCTCGGAGCAGTGACTGCATGGCCTCCTCCTGTCTGTGCTCTGGTCCCTCCCTGCAGTCCAAACGTGACGGGTCAGGTGAAACTGTAAATCACCGTAATCGTCCATGATTGGACGTGTGCCCTGCAATGGTCTGACACCCTCTCCTTGGTGTACCCTGCCTTACCCCTTGTGCTGCCCAACAAAGGCTGCACACCACATGCAAGATCGGCAACTGGAAGAAGAATGAGGGCAAACGTCTCAGCTCTGCGTCTCCCTCTCAGAGCCAATCATTGGTGTGCTCATTTCTAAAAGCTGGTTGACCTTCACTTTTGGCAAGCTCAGACCACAAGGCCTGGGACATCAATCCTCATCAGTTAGTAAACCTCAAGAAAGAATTTAAGCCAGTTGCCCTGACAGCGTTTTCACACACCAAAATATTTGTACGTTTTAACTGAAAGTGCTTAATGTAAAACTTATTGTGTTATCTTTAGATTACAGGTATATCTTTTAAGAAATATACAGTATTGTAAAGAACACAAATCACACACAGCTGCTGATGAGGTTACAGCAATTTTCAAATTTTCAAAATCCCGACTAAATTGTTTTGCCTGCAGGAACCAATCTCATCTTTCATCATATTGATGTGTTTGTGCTTTACTACATCTGTTTTCCTACTTGCAGCTAACAGATGAACGTTACTGACAACCTGAAACATTACAGTGAGTTATTTTATACTCAAGGTTTGATTAATATTGTTATAATATGGCTTCATTGCAGATGATCAGCACGTTAATGTTCGGGTTACTGTTTAATTAATGCAGTTGAAAACATTAAATTACGTAACTGATTAACCATTCTGCTATGTTGTACATAATGAAATGCCATGTATTGTGCCGGTTGTGTCGTGGTACATATCACATTGTCAGACAACTCTATTGTCCAAGCCTTAGTTCTATTGTTGTTTCTATTTCTGCCCAGCGCTATTGTCAACTTGACAACGTCTCCTGACAGTTTTTGTTTCCCACCTGCAGTACCTTCACTGGCTTTCACAGTTTTGAATGTCTGCAGTTTTTAAAGTTTATGCAGACAAGTCCTGGTGATTGTTCCCTCAAGTGATGCACACACAAATATAAGATGAATATTAAACACTGCATTCTGATGCTTTAATGACCCTCTTTCTGTGAAATTGTCCAAAGTTTTGTACATCTTTGATAACCAGAATAAAAATAAGAAGAAAGTCAGAAAATCCATGTGTTTCAAATGTATTATGATGTTTTCACATCTGGTCAAGGATTACTGTTTTTAAAATATGAACGACAACGTGGTTATATTCTTAATTTGAAAATAATTAAAATCAGCATTAACATACTTCACAGTTGATAGTAAGGGTCTTTTTATTGGTTGCTTCATTCATTGGCTATTTTTTTAAATATTGGGTGATTCTTTACAACTATTCCTGTAATTATTGCATTGTGCTTATTTTGATCTAACTGATGAAAAATAATTGTAACATCCATTAACCTAAATCAGTCACATAATACAGGAGTGTAATACATGATAATACAGCTCAGTTCCTCTGTTTAGTTTTATGTTTTATGAAGACAAGATGTAGAGAAGAGACATGGGACTAGAACAGACCCTTGAGGCACTCCTGTCAAAAATGTCTTCCCCAAGTAACATAATGATGTTAGGTGGTATAAAGCAGACCACAATGGCTAACATATTATCTAAAAGGCAACTATTCAGATTCAAATTCAGACAACTTTATTTGTTCCAGACAGGCGAGTTTAACAGTCCACCGGTCCATACAAACAAAACCACAACACAAAGACAGGTACACATATGCAAATGTATTGAGCAATACAAACAAAAAACAGTACTAAAAAGACGTCAGTGTGCAAAGATCAGTGTGCAAAAAAAGCGTCAGTGTGCAAAGGGTCATTATTGTGTGGTCACTACTGTCAATTGGGTAAATCATGGAAAGTGATGGGACATCATACAAGGATGAAATCCAGAGGCTAGCAGAATAGTGTGGCAGAAACAAACTAAAGCTGAACACATCTAAAAGACTTTCAAAGGAAGGGGCCTGAACCACTTCCTCTCTTCATCAATGGCGCCTGCGTGGAGAGGGTTCAGACTTTCAAGTTCCATGAGATATACACCGCTGAGGATCTAACCTGGTCATCAAATACAACAACATTGGTGAAGAAAGCCCAACAGCGACTGTACTTTCTCAGGGTGCTGTAGAAAAACCATCTGGAGCAAAAGCTGCTGATGTCCTTTTACTGCACTACCATTGAGTCAGTGCTGGCGTTACTGTGTGGTACTCCAGCTGTACTGTTGCTGAGAGGAAAGTGCTGCAGAGGATCATCAGAACAGCAGAAAAGATCATAGGCTGTTCTCTGCCCTAGCTTCAGGACATCTCCAATGCCCGCTGCCACTCTAGTGTTGGGTGGATCCTCAGAGACACTAACCATTCTGCCCACCAACAGTTTTCTGTACTACCATTGGGAAAACAGTTCAGGAGTGTAAGGGCAAGAACTACCAGATTCAAAAACAGCTTTTTTCCATGGGCCATCAGATCTACAAACTCAGCCCATACACTACTAAGAACTTTAGGGTGTTAAAAAGGCAGTTATTTTAAGTCATTTTAGGTCATGTTTCCTTTTTAATTTTTTCTTTTTTTTTGTGGTTTTATGCATATTGTATGCTTGATTAAGCACTAAATAGAGTAAGCAATGACTATCTATCTATCTATCTAGATATCTATCTATCTATCTATGGGGGAAAAAGGCAGTCAAAGATGATCTGCCATAGCAGATGAAAGTGACAACATTTCAAAGTGACAGTTCTCAGTGTTTAGTAATCCAATGGCAGAAGAAATGAAAGAGCAAGAGTAACGATTGGTTTTCCTTATGGGAGCAATGTAGCGCCGCCCGGATGGCATCAGAGTAAATTCACAGGAAGGAATATGACCACTCCAAGCAATAATTCTTTTTGCTTTTTGATTTACACGTTTTTTTCCACAGGGACCATAGATCCATCTGCTCAATTTCAAATATTTCTGAGCAGATTTTCACCACACTATTTGGATTATTTCTGTCCTCTGCAGATAGCCCACCAAATCAGCAAATAAAAGAGAACGTTAGAAGACCTTCAATAAAAGATTGGTAAAACGTGGTCAGAACTGCACTACTGACTTTCAAAGAGTTGAGCATCGGCAGCAGTCTAAAAATTATTAAAATTCTGGTTTTAAAATGTCAAACACAAATCTAAAACTTTAATTGCATTCCCTGATATCTGGAAAGATAACCAGAACTACTTGTGAAGTTAGAACACTATCTCCATTGTCGTTTGCACGTTGACAGTTTCTTTTTAGTTCACTATCTGATTTAAAAATATAAACAATTGTCTTCAGTTTGAAACTGATATTACTAAATTGTCAGAGAGTAAAAGGAATTTTGGCCAAAGCACATCACCTACAGTGTATAAAAGTTCTCAATTCAACATATCCCTTTGGGTAATGCGTGCTGAATTTTAACTTAGAGAAATACACAGATATAATCATATAAAGCAACATTAACAATGAAGAATCCAGACATCTAACCGTTATCTGACCCCCGTACTGTAGATCTCTGTAAGGTTTGGTTTTGCTTATGTGTTTAAAAAAATCAAGACAAATTAACATTGTCAATGAAACTAAGTCAGTTTGGAATTAACTCCAAACACAAAGACCACATCCCAAGAAACCGATAAATCAGACAGTAATCTACCAAGATTGTTATGATACCCTGCAGAACACTTATGTGGCTGTTTAAAAGTGATAAGGTATTTAAGTACCATTAACCACTAAATGAGGAAAACACCATTCTGAACCTTATCATGAACTTGTCAGTGATGTTATCAAACACAATGACCTCACAATGAGTGTCATTAGTTTAAAGGCAACAGCCTCTACTTCTTATTAGCCCTGTCATTAACTGTCACTAATTAGTATTTGTTGCGATCTGGAATCATATGATTTAAACATTTGAATCCTGCTGAATTCCCTATGTGACTCAAACAGGGACCTCCATTAAATTAAGCCTGGACTGTGACCACATTGCCATGGAGACACACTTCCCATTAATTACATTTGCTGCCAATCAGGAACCGGATGATTAAGACAATATGTGCTCATAATGGGTATGTAAACTCAGAAATAGGGCCAGACTGCCCTACACACAAACACGGAGTATGATCTCACCTGCCTCTGCAAGGCTGTTTTCCTGTTCAGTGGTCTGCCGACCCATATTTTGCTATTAAAGTAGCCTCAGTAACTTTCAACTGATTACAACTTTCAGAGTTCAACTTGAAAAACATGGGGTATCGGCCCAAAATCTTAGACGTTCAGCACAGGCTCTTTTTTTATATTAACAAACTTACGAATACCTGGGCACTTCAAGGTTTCTTTTTCATCTCACTTCCACTCTACCTTTACACTTCTTTTTTAGCGTGTCTGACTTGAACACATATGGGGATCCATGTTGTGCAGTAAGTTGTATAACTTCATCTGAATAAGCAGCGCTGAGCTGAACAGAATATTCCAGATGATGAAATCCTGAGATCACCACTTTGTCGCTTTTTTTTTAATAACATCATATTAAAATTTGGTTGTACACAGAGTATTTTCAATATTCTCCCAAATGTATGTGACATTAAAAACGGAAGGTCTGCTGGACTACAAAAATTAGATAATAAAAAAGTGATTAATGTGTTCAAAATGTGGCATAAAGCTTTGATTGATCAGCGGGAAGATGAAGGCATCTAATAAAATAATCAGATCCTCACAAGGTAAAAAGAGAAAAAAAAACTCAATGATAAATGTGAACAGACACTTCTCTGTTATTTACTTAAAATTTGTTAAAAATAAAACTGTAACAATATGAACATAAAGACATACTGGAATGAAAAGTAGGTTTTTCCCACATTAAGAAATTAAACAAGGAAAAGTGACTGCAGTGATGAACAAAGCTTACACAGACAACATCATGTCAGGAAATGTCAGACAGACTACAGTACTGAGCCGTGTACCATTATCACTGTACTAACACACAGTACAGGTGTGTTTCTTCACAGTCAGGACCCAGAAACAGTGCTAAACTGCACCTGCACACAACGCAATCAAGCTTTCAGTCATCACACGGTGCTCAAGTGGGGATTACACAGAAAGTGTTTTGTCATCTGTGCAGCTATCAAAAGCTGTCTTCTACAGAGGTGAGGTCATGCAGGCTGACATTGCAGAACTTCTTTGCTGTCATCACTAAAACAATGATAATTTTTAAACTAAGGCATATATGAATGTTATATGTAATAAGCTGTGTGATGCTGAAGAGCTCATTATGTTCAGTGTTGCAGGTAAGATGAAGCAAAACTCAAGTCTTCAACCTATCACAGGGCACACACACACACGCACACGCACACACACACACACACACACACACACAGTGTAGCTGAATTTAAACCCACCACCTTTAAGATGTGATATATCAGTGCTACCCACTGAGCAATCCTGTCACAGGATGCAAAAATGACTAAACTGCCTGAACTGCGTTTCATGTTTGATGTGCAGTATTACAGTGAAATGGTCACAGGAACTGTGTGTACCGCCAGAAAGAGAGGTGGTTTAACATCTGTGTTTCCTTGTGAACTTACCAAATTTGTCAGAGCTGCTTACACAGCATGAAGAACAAATGTCTTTCAGTTTGTGTACACCAAAATACACCTTCTGCACATTTGGAAACTTTCCACCAAAATCTCAGGCTAAATAGGCACCATTAAAACCGCTTACAAAATACAGCTGACGCACAAATATACTGTAAAATTTCATAAGTAATGAGATTGTAGATATGTTTTTTAAAAAGGCGAATAAGCACATGTAGTAAAATTGTTCATACACGATAACATGAAGAACATTGAAATGTGAACCTGTTTTTTCATCTAGCTGACATTAATTGATATTAATTGATTTTAATGTGGTTCACTAAAAGAGCGCTGCACGCCGTCGAATCTTAATTCACTTATAATTACGGTTTTGCTTTGTACAAGATATAATTAATATATAATTCATAGATTTAATGTCGGGCAGAGAGAGAATGTTGTGCAGGACACTTCCCTACTTCCTGTGAATACCTGTAATGACCGAAGGGTCAACGAGCCACTGACCTTAGACCTAAGACGGTGCAGAAGATGAAAACACGTCTGCGCTTATCTGTTAGGGAACCCATACAGAGAACACACGTTTTCCCATTCATACAACACTGACAAACACAAAAAAGTCTCCAGTTGCAAAAGAAAAGACTCGTACAAAACAAGGTTAATGTAGCGAAGTCCCAGGTCCAAACTCTAGGACGCGCTCTGACCACTCCTATGCAATAACGGTGCGTGTTCAGATGAGAAATTCTAAAGCGCTTAAAATCAGCACAAAGTGCATGTGGGCAGCGATGCTTAAGAAGCTCTGTTAAATAATGTTACATTCGTACAAAAAGCAACAGTTGAACCTGCTTCTGTAAAAAAACGTGGCAAATAAAACCGACAGTTTTTTTTTTTTTACTAATTCTGGCGCACTGGCTACGAGATTACTATAATTACGTTGGTAAATTTAACACTCTCCTTGTGTTATTTTGAAATATAAATCAGCACATCTTTATATTAGTAATAACACTCACTATTGAGTTTTAAATAATATTACACCTAAAGCACTAAAGCAGTTACTCCTAATTATTCAATATTTTATATAAATGTTTTAAAAATTTTCATACATATCACATCTAAGGCTAGTTCTTCTTCGTTGTATGACCATACTCAGGAACGCGTGGATTAGCTGAGACTACCAGTTAGACGAAGACAAATTTCCTTACCTGTGAAACGGGATTATCAAAAATGTCCATTTGGATCTCTTGTGTCGAGGTCGAAGGCGTCCTGGACATACTACTTTTTTGTACCATTTATTTTTTTAATCTGTTGAATTTACATCTAGTGTATTTCTGCTGCTGTCAATATTTGCATTACCAACGACGGATGGCTAATTATTCTTTCTTAATATACCATGCAAGACCCTTTCTTCCTCTGTCGGTCTGACTGCACAATTGTACAAATCTTTGCACAACCACATCTGAAGCGTAGACAATAAGCTTTAGATTCGAGCCTCGGATGCTGAGCCCCGCCCCTTTTTCGAATCCGCCCACAATACCTATAGCTGCTCACCACAGGCTTTATGTAATTGGACGGGGGGCTTGACTGTTCCGAATACAGTACTGTACTCCGATGTATTCTCATCTCTTCCAGTTAGCCTTGCATCAGATTGCCTGAACATAACCGGTTCGCTATGCGTTTATTGCAATTTCCATCTAGATACACAAATCAAATTTTTTTAACGTTATTTTTTCTGCTATATCTTCAATTAGCTTGGAAAGATATATTTTCCTCGTAGAACTTATAAAATAGATAAATAAAGTGGGTTTGTTTGGGTAAAACGTTAATGAAGGAAATGAAAACAACAGACGAATTAGTTTATTATTAAACAAAAAGTAGAGTGTATTTAATGTATTTTAAAGATATTACTCTAACCCAAAATGTAAGGACATGTTAATTATATAT
>JABJVR010000252.1:0-21569 GCA_025773905.1 Chitala chitala | reverse complement strand
ATAAATAGTTTTTTTTTTTGCAAAGCTAATACTTGCTTTTTTTTAACAATTGGTGCTTATCCTTAACAAAAACCCATACATGTGGCTGTTTTTTCCAGCTTTGAAACCCCCCCCCCCCCCCCCCCGCCTCAGTTGATAGATGGTTATTACATTGTTCTAATATATTTTTTGTGTTGCAACAGCTGTTTTGCTTGCCAGACTCATTGCGATAAAGTGAGCCAAGTAAAATAACTGGTCTGTGTGTGGGACCCTGCAACCCGTTGAGAATATCAGTGCTTCTCCATGTGAGAATTGACCTGTCGTTTACCAGCATGGGATAACGTTTACAGGAATCGCTCTGTGAGACAAGTCCATGCATTTGCGCATCATTCTGATAGCGGAAGTGGAAGGGCAGCTCGCAGAGTGTCATCGTACCAGAGCGGATTCGCTCAGCAGCCATGGAAACAGACTACACGCACTAACACATAGGTCAGGTCAGAAGGGTTTTCTCTGGGTCAGTCTCAAGGTCATGATGGTGAACTTGGAGGCACTACGTGTATAAAGTACAGGCTGAGCTGAAGCAATTTACTCAAAGAGGTGACAACTGCATACCAATGTGCTACAGGCCTGCAGATCGGACAGGAGGCGAGATGTACAAACCTTGCTGTCACTCTGAGGGTTAACATAGTAATAATGACAACCACCCACATGAGCTGCTTACTGATATATTACAAGTAGAATTTATTGAGCATTTCTCTAGTGCATGATAAATGAATATGCAGCATCTCACTAATGTTCTAACATATGACGCAGTGTTCTTTACTGCCAATAACTGTGTTTTTCCTATCTGTTGTGCTACTTTTCTCTGTCATCTTCCTCACTTTCTTCTTCAGATTCACTTTCTTCTTCGAGGGTGCAGTTTCTTAGCTGGTCATCTAGGGGTGCTAGTCTTCCCTCTGCAGTGACACCAGCTGGCTGGATGATCTTGTCCCTGATTGACAGGCAGAAATAATAGTGAACTATATAATCCTACAGACCCTGCACCATGAATACGTTTAAACAATGTCTTGATATGAGCTTTTAGTTTGGACCCTAGATGTAGACAGGTGTGAAGACCTATATCAGTGTAGCTGTAATCTTGCAAAATTAGCAGATATACACACCTATACGTGTGTGTGTGTGTGTGTGTATAAAATACAATCATAAGTAGATAGCAGAAGAAGTGGTATTGTGTTATTGTGTTTGTATAGGCAGGTGTATGGAGAGTGTCAGCAGGTATGTGGACAGATAGGATTTGTGTGTGTGTGTGTGTATAAGGGAGAAAGAGGAAAGCTGTTACCCATGTACATGTGTGTAGGTAGTTCAAGGTCAGATTGTGAGATGGTGTGTGGACACCCGGAGAGGTGGTGTATATCAACAGGTACCTGGAGAGACGGTTGAACATGCAGATGAGCTTCCACGCCTCCTGTTCTTTTTCCTCCTCTGTCATACCCTCCATGGGGTCAGGTTGCTGTTCCTCTACGCGGCCTGTCACTGGGTTGATGCGTGCCTTGGCCTCGCGGTACTCCTCTGTGTCCGAATCTGAGTCGCTGGAGTACTGTCCACACCTGGTGTTCCTGGTGCCTCCACCCAGGAGACCCCTGGCAGCCAGGAGACCAGCTGCATTACCGTAGCCAGTGTACTTCACAAACCTGCGCACTGAGAGAGTGACGTGCAAACTGAGTATTCTGTGCTCTACGTATCGTCACACTGAGAGAAAGATACGCAGACTGAGTACTCTGTGCTCTACATATCGTCACACTGAGGGAATTAAATACTCAGACCGAGTACTCGGTACCATTCACACATGCGCATTGAATGTGTGACCTTTGTAGACAATCTACAAACCTGCGCACCGAGAGCATAAAATAGACTGAGTACTCTATTCTGTAAATTATAAATCTGTGCGCTGAGAAAGCGAAGTACTCAGACTTCGTACTCCGTACTCTACAAACCTGCACAGTAAAATACAGATTGAGTACTCAAATCTACACTGAGAGTGACATATGCAGACCAAGAGTACCCTCTAAAATGTGTGCAATGAGGGTGACACACACTACCAGTACTCAATCATATATGTAATGTTTTAATATACTCTCATGTTATCTGACTCTGCAAAGGTATAATTTTTGCTGCGTTTTCCAGGGGCACTGATAGCAGGTGGGAAAACGTTAGCTAACCTGAATGACTTCAGCATAAAAGCTGCCTGCGCAGGTTTGATTCTGAAGGTAACCTTACTGTTGAGCAGCAAGGCCATACCAGCAGGGATGACATTGGCTGCTTGTCAGTGCTGTTGGCTGAGGAGGACAAGTACCGTTTTCTTTACAGAGGACGAAGAGCAGCTCTGCGGCACAATGCTTGACGTCTGTGTCCACATGAGTCATGAGTCGGACCAGCCGGCTCCTCATGCTGCTGCCTTCCTCCGGCCTGCTGGCGATGTCTCGCAGCGGGGGCAGAATCTACGGAGCAGACACCAGCCTGAAGAGTGCAGACGTAGCGTGTGGACTGCGTGGGCTCAGGGCCAGGGCACACTTACAGCATGCTGACTAACGTTATGAAGGACACACCTGCTGGCGAAGGTAGTGACGCGTCTCTCTGTGGACCCTGCAGCTCTCTGTCAACAAGCTGAGGACAGGGGTCAGCTTCTCTTTCAGCTTCTGGCCCTGGAAAAACAGTGCATGAAGCTTCCATGGCTACACAATGCTTACCTGCACAGTCCCCTACAGAAAACGCAAGCAAAAAGAGAGACGCCCGCTGCTCTGTCTTTTGTGTGCTGGACCTTCTCCCACTCAGTCCTTCATGGTTGTCACGGTTTCCAGCAATCCACTGAGAAGCAGCATAGGTTCTCCTGCGTCATCCTGCATCCACTCCTGGGGCTGCCTCATTTCACCTTTCTTAGTCCGCCACAATCCGACATAGGTTCAATAAGCCTGACACTGCTTCACTAAGCCTGACACTGCTTGACACAGCTTCACTAAGCCTGACAGTTCCTTGCTAAGGCTCACTCAACCCAACAGCTTCTTTAAGCCTTAAGAAGCCTTAGTTAGCATTGGTTGCCTCGTGTCTTACCCTGTCCAGCGTTCGCTGCAGAAAGAGCAGCAGAGCATGAAC
Organism: Chitala chitala; assembly: GCA_025773905.1. NCBI lineage: Eukaryota > Metazoa > Chordata > Actinopteri > Osteoglossiformes > Notopteridae > Chitala > Chitala chitala. Next base: position 18,440 of record JABJVR010000252.1, on the reverse strand, counting down.
ACTGTCCATGTTGATGCCCTCCCACTCATGAGAACCTTCAGAAAGACGCTTAGAAAGCAAAACATCCAGACAACGCAGGGGTAGAGCTGACAGGACATTGACAACGTGTCTGTGTGTGAGAGACAGGGAGAGGGGCTTTATCACACAACAATTCATCAATTTAGTAAAGTCAGTGTGCCATATAGCTCTGTGCATAGCCCTATATCATATTGATTTCTGCCTGTATTCTCATACCACCTTTGTAGTTCCTCTGTTCTTCCCTCTTCATCACAAAACAGCAGAAGGCAATGCCTTAGAACAGCTGCCAGGTGACGATAGAGAGCAGCATCTTCCTGGAGTGTAGAAAGACCAGCTAGACCAGTTAAATACGTTTTTGCCTCAGTTCCCCTAACTCCAAACATAAATGCATATAGGATAGGATAAGATAAGACTTTATTGATCCCCAACGGGAAAATGTAGTCATTACAGCAGCAGCAACATAACATCAAGAGAGAATAAATTTAGAATCTTATACAAAAATTCAACTGGACCTTGCATATAAAAACTATACCTCATCTGGCTCCTGTCTGTGAAGGCTGTGAGTGATGTTAAATAAAGTCTTGAGAATTTCAATGGCATGCTGGGCTACCTCCGTAGGGACAGGTGGTGCTGTGGTATCATTCAGCACTTCATACCCATCACCCCACTGCACTGACAGGCACTTTTCTAGGGCAGATGTTAGCATGGACACGCCCCTCTCCTGAGAGAGAAACAAAAAAGGACAGTTTTAGAATGGTTATAAAGCTAACATCTACATTTTTCTTCTCATCTTAACAAGCAACAAAAATGTGGATAAGTGCAAAATCACAAATGAGTGACAACAATGATGACTGTGTTCCTGAAGTTTGGGAATGTCTCATACCTGCTGTAGAACGCGTCTTAGTTCAGGTCTCAGAGCAGTGAGGAGAAAAAGAAGCCGCAGTTCATAGAATTGTCCACTTGGGGGCATCGAAGACTGGATTCCTGCCTTGAGCCTAACGGACAGGCCTGGTAGTAAGCTGTGTGCAAGAGTGCAAACACATGACTGGAGGGTTCAAGAAATTTATGGACCAGTAAGTGCACTGTTGTTCTTCTGGTTTGTTACATGTAAAACAAAACTGTAGAATTTAGATAATATAGCAGTAACAGAACAGAGTTCAGTTGGTGTGGTGCAGAAATACTTCTTGCTATTCGTCTTGCTCCAGAGACATGTGGCTGTATTGGTGGTGTAATGGCAAAACCCCTGCCTCTACATGCACAGAGCTATGAATAAAATCTTACTAAAACTACTTTATCACCTTTCCAGCAGCTCCTGTCTCCAAATGTTGTGCTTCACACTCCTTTAAACCTCCCCCACCCCCTGATGTATGAGCTACCCTGGATCTCCATATATGTCTGCCCTGGCATATGCATTGAGAAGTCCCTGCTTCCAAAAAAGCTGACTGAACTGCAGAGCCCATCAGCACGGCTTCTGGAGTCATTAGTATTTTCCTGACATATTAATCACGTACTTCAACATCCTGTGCTGTCACACTATCTGTTGATTTCTTGTTCTGATACCTCAGTGCGCTGGCTCTCTCTTGCGCCACATGACTGTGGTAGATGATGTTGCATAGTGCCATCATGGCTTCTCTCCTGCACACCTCTCCATCGTCTTCTTCCTCCCCCTCTTCCACTTCTCTCCATTCTCTCTTAGCTCTGACTTGAGGGACAAGCACCCCATTAACGCTGGATTTTGGTCTTCTGCACTCAAAGCTGTCATGTGGTTCAGCTGTACTGCCTCCTGATTCTGGTCGCTCATTCGTCAGGTTGCCATGACCACCTCTGTTTGCACCTGCTGTTGCCATTGGCGTCCGTGTAGATTCCTCCTCTTCATCAATACACCTGAAGGTACTGGACCCGGCTGTACAATGACCAGTCCAGTCTGACTGAGGGCGAGGATCTATGTCGCCCGCTTCGCTTTTGTCTCCGTCGATATCGGACATGTCCACATCACTGGAGTTTGAGTATGGCTCCAAGTCCTCCCCCACAGGCAGGGGGGGTGAGGGCAGCCCCCCCAACTGGGCCAGGGTCAGCAAGGCAGTGTCAGTGGACAGGGGGGCCAAGGCCTGCCGGTCACGAGCGAGGATGCGGAGTGTGCAGAGAGAAACACGCAGCACACTGGGCTGCAGACGCATCCTGATGAACCAGATCAAAGCAGCAGCCAGCCTCTGTAGGGGGTGGGGGTACAAGGTTGGGATGGTTATTGGTGAATGGTCAACTCAGTCACAGTCCATGCTCTGTGAAGGGAATTAAATGAACCATTCAGAGAGTGCAGGTGCATATACTTTCTTAGAACACCCCCCACTCTCCCACCAGTGACCACCTGCACAGTGAAAACTCTAAACACGTTTATTCCACACTGGGTGGTATCCATGCCTTTTTTGTCAAGCGTCCAAATTAAAGAAATCACATACTGACTAAATGGAGTTCTCCCTCTATCCACTAGAGGGCAATATTTATGATAAAAGACACTTGAAAGCGACAAGACTGCATGCACACTAGTCAGGAGAGCCGTGAGGAAAGGAGCAGAGGTTTACCCGTCTGAGGATGACATCTGGATCTTCATTGTCACTCCAATCAGAGTCAGAATCCGGAACTTTATCTCTCACTTTATTTTTCCTAAACTGAGATCAAAGAGAGAGGCCATGACATCTTTATAAAACTCAGACAGTTACAAGGCAGGTAATAGGCCAGGAAAAGTGAGAAACACTTTGTATTAAAGACAGCAACAAGCATGACTGTATATGACGTAAACCATCTATAGTAACGTTAGGAAATGGTTGAGAGAAACAGTGAGGATTAATCAATGTTAGGAAGTGGACAAGTCAAACTAATGAAATTAATTAATTTTAGGAAGTGGGTAAGACAAAGAAAACCAGATGAATTCATGTCAGGAAGGGTGAGAGATAAACATGTCGCCATTGCCACATTAAACCTGCATCTCTGCGTTACTGCATATTGAAGCAGTAAAGCCTGTATGTCTGCATTACTGTACACACTGCATGTGACATGTCTCACTGACTTTATCTCCCTTCCTCTCTTGACAGATGTAAATTATACTGCATGTCTGATGCAGACAGCTACTAATGTTTGAGTGTGATTCTAAGTGCTGAATTGCTGAGATATATTGACTGCCTATGTGGTTGCAAACTGAAGCCTGGCAAAGTGACGCTTGCTGGTAAGAGCAAGAGAACTCAGCCTGCAGTTACCTCTTCCAGCTGCTGTTGCTGTATGAGTCCGTGTGTGCAGGGCAATCAGAGAGCCGAAAGAAAAGAGAATTGGTAGCAGATGGATGAATAAAGGACAGCAGAGCTGAGGCCAATAAATGACACACACTGAAGGGTCAGTGAAAGGGATAAGGGAGGGCGGATCAGGCAGTACTCTGCTAACTAGGTCATTAATCCAAGTCCTGTAGGCATGACTGTGGAAACACTGGACTGATGTGTCATATCCATAACACAATGTTAATCCCATATGGAGGATGGGGACCAAAATTAATCCCAAACAGGCATACTGATTTAGGTGTAAGTCAGGTAGGTTTGAAAGACATTCCAACATACTCATTAATAAGGATGCAGGTAACTCAGCAGCATTAACAGCATTTCTAGCAGTAACTCACATACGTTTTATACGTCTCTGTATACAGCTGTTTTCTTGTTATATTCGTACACGTGAGCATAAAATTAATCTAAATCTGACTGTGAGATGCAAAGCACGGTTACAGTTTGGTCCAGACCGCGCTTTTCGCTCACCTTCTTCCTTTCTCGTTCTTCTGCATTGAAGAAGAAGCACTGGGCGTACTGCAACAGAGAGCGAGAAGTGAGGGGCGGCGCCGGGCGCCCGTGCTCGAAAGCGTCGGCGCAGGCACGCGCGCCAGTACCTGTGAGTTGAAGAGCTGCAGCCAAGTCTGCACGCTATCCTGCTCGCCCTGTTTGATGCACTGTATTATCTGTTCCACGTCGATGTCCATGTCTGGCCGGCACTGCTGCACGACGCGAGATCTTAGCAAAGTATCCAGAGAGAGAAGCGTGTCTTTTCTACTACTACATTCTGATTTTTCACTAAAACTTTCACAGAATAAAAACCCCAGGAAACCTGAGCCCTCTGCAGAAAAGGTCATGCGTTTAAACCTGTACGGGTAATAAAATGGCCGAATTGTATGAAACGATACGTTATTTATTTCCCATAGTGTTAAATACTTACGTCTGTTTAATATTACAATGGTCAGTGCAATATACTGACTTCTGCAAAGATAGCATAAACTGCAGTTACTGGTTAACGGTGAACTGTTCATTTGCATATTTCAATACGAAACAGAGCTATAAATGTGCTGGCCTCAACCCTTACCTGCCTTAGGCGTCTTGACACACGTAACCGAATATAAATTGAAGGTATTTTATTTTGTCTTGCACTGCCTGTCTTCTCCCTCGCTCCTTCCTCGGCTCCGCTCTGCCTTCGCCTTTGTCACTCTCTCCTGCTTCTAATCTCTGTTACGACTCGGTCATGTTTGTTTCCATAATCTAATCCTCTTGGTTTTGTCTTCACTGTCCTCTTATCCTTCTGTCTGTCTGTTCATTTTAGTCTTTCAGAGCATTGCTTTCTTTTCTCGTCTAGACCGTTTTTATAATCCTTCACGGCTTTAACATTAATGCCGCTGTTATTTTCAGGTTATGAAAAACAATAACCCATATGTACCACAGATCAGCACTTTGCATGCCTCTAAAATACTTTAGTAATAACAGTCAAATTAACTGCAGTGACAAACCAGAAAAGGATGCTTACCAGAACATTTTTAAATGTAATTCCAAAATTAATTTTTTTAGTAATATATTACTATACTTAGGTGTTATATATTACGTTATTTACAATTATCAATCCATGTTTTTTCTATACTGTGCCTGTTTGCCTAAAAAAAACTTGCTCCATAAATGTAACAATGCAAAAAATCACAGTGGTTGTGGCTGATCGAAATGGTAATATAAAGACATTATAAGATGGATGTGAACAGCAGAGCAATTGATCTAGATCTGGGTGATGATGGTCTAGACTGATGACCTAATCAGAAACACTGCTGTTCTCCCAGTCATCAGAGAGCCTTCAGACATGAAGCAGAGATACATGGACACACATTGATGGGGGTAATTAAAATGAGAGGGGTACAAATGATTAGGAATTGGTGATCTGAGAAATCTGAGAAAGGGTCAGGGATGGGGAAACTGTCTTCACTCTCAGAGTATGAGTAATAGAACAAACAGAGAGGAAAAAGAGTACTGAGCTGCTATTCGCTCTGAATGTTGAGCACATTCGACCTGCGGTAAAAGCATGCCTGAAGTTGAATGTGAGTTTGAATCTGAATCTGACAGCATCAAATAGTGGTCATAGTGGCATGAGTGACAGTGTCATGTACTGATATAACAGTGACAGCAAAGATGTAGGAACCTTTATGTACACCTCAAAAACAGAGGCTGTGACCCCCCTTTATTCTTTTCATAAATCATGATATTTAACATGGAGTTATAATAAGACATGGAAAATGCATTAAATCATGGGACATAACATTAACTTCACTTTAAACTACCACCCACACTGCAGGCATTATTCCTGCTTCCATCGGGTAACTGTAATTTCCTGGATATGTTAACATAATATGTAATGTACTGAGCATGTGATCACCAGCCTGATTTGGCTTTTTATAACCTTGTATGTAACATTTCTCTGGCTTGTAATTTCTTTCATCAAGTCTTTTCATTAGAAAGACAAACATCATACAAAGAGAAGAAAAGGAGATGAAAAGCAGTGGAATGATGAAGAGAGGCATTGTGGAGAAATGTTGTAACTCATCGCAGAACTACTGGGTGTCAAAGTGATTCGGGGCTGAGAGGGGGCGTGTGGAGACCTGCTATAATCTGGATACAGGAGCCGTCATCCGAAACGTACCTGAATGGGTGAAAACGAGAGGAAATTGGGTACACATACGCGTAGCAAGCGAAATTAGGAAAAGAGACTATTATTGAAAGTAAATCAACGAATTGGCAGACTGATGTGCCATGGAAATGCCACGCAAAACTAAAAAACATTCTGTGAGCAACGAGTGAAAAAACGCCAGAAAGCATACCATAATTAAAGTATAAAGACATACAATAGATACTTAATGTATACAGACATCTTCAAAGATACAATAAAATATCCATCCATCCATCCATTATCTTATCCGCTTATTCCTGGTGAGGGTCGCGGGGAAACCTGGAGCCCATCCCAGAGCACATAGAGCGCAGGGCAGGGGACACCCAGGGCGGGGCGCCAACCCACCACAGGGCACAATAAAATGTAATAGGAAGAAATATAGTTAGTTATTTAAATACTTTTTATATGCTTAAAGTATACACAGTTATGTTGCTGTTACTATAACCTGGAAAACTGAAACATGTTTAAATGGAAAAGATTATTTATGACGTTGGGTCGAAGTTGTTTTACTAGTTTAAATGAAAATATGCACGTACAACATCCTCAATAACTGTGTTAACTTCTTGATTATTTCACGATTTACATTTACATCAAATTTTATTTCAATCTCATTGTAATGAGGGAATGAAGAAACCGTACGTAGTTCAATGCACGGTTTATTTAATTTCTGCCATGTTTTAATCCTCAAATTGAATTAATTTCAGATTTCTAAATCCATAAAATAACTATCCTTGCGCATTATTATTGTTAGTAGGACCTCATATTATGATAGCATTTTGACATAAAACAAAATGCAATATGGCAAACAAAAAAAGTAAAAAAAAAATTACTAGAAGAACGTTATTAATTTCATATACATTGATATCATAATGTTTCAATTTTTATTACCTGAACTGAACATACCGCCTAAATACTGCGTTCTTCTGGGGTTAGTTTTAAAGACATCAATTCCCAGAAAACATTGTCAAACTTTAAAAATACCACCGTTGGTTATGGGTAATGTAGTACAATATTAATATGAGTTGGTAACTTCGGCGTCTGTTAACCAAGCAAAAAACAACATTTCCCATTAATTCTTTTGGCTAGTTTGTGTGTACTGCAGAAAACATAATGGCGGCAGCGGCCAGGAAGGGCCTCTTATTGTGTTATTAGGAGAAATATGTTTTAACATTTACAGTGACGTTATAAATGATCTCACGTTTAAAAAAAAATTAAGACTGAAATTTTAAAGAATTTTACGGACTGCCTCAAACTGAACAGCAACAGACAGTAAGTATGTTTTATCGCTAACTATAGCATGGCATTTAGCTGCCTGGAATGGGTTACAATAGCATGGTTACATGTAGCTAGTTCAGTAATAATTGTCTTTGTTTTTTGTTATTCTAACCATCGGTATTACACAAAACATGTGTACACATTCAATTCCTAATAGTAGTTTTTATCTTCAAACATAATATGCACCGATTACTTTTTTTGTAAAATGTTTAGCTACTAGCTAGCTGTCTATTAATGTAACAGTATTTGCGCAAGATATAAATTCTCATGTTTTCAATCTGAATGAGGGGAAAAAAATCACTGACGTGATCTTGGATAGACAGCGGTTTACGGACAGATTAACACGAGTAGATAAAATGATGCAAATTACTTAAATTTGTTTGATTTTGAAACATTAACTCACAACACAATTTGGAATTAACTAATTGTAGTGGTACCTTTACTTGATAAGATGTTTAGCGAGCTCGGTATCCCACTCAAAGGCAGAGAGATGACTGGCCAGCTTGATTTAAAATATCGGTACAAGGTTTATTTTATAATTTTCTAATGATATAATGTGCGTACACAGATGTATCATGCTGTAATTGTATGAGTAATATGTTTATGTGTAGATGGAAGAGGAGGAAGAATTTGATGAAGTTGACCGCGACCATCACAAAACAGAGGTGCGTTTTCGAAATGCCCAGTTAAATACTTGCCGCACTGATACGCGATATATTCACTGAAGGTCGCAATAAAAACGCAGCGGTTTTGTGATTATATTTTACGTGTTTGTGGTATATGAATTATCCTCGGTTTAAGGAGAGGATGGGGTGCTGATTCAATTGAAGTAGACGAACAGCTAGTGGTTAAACATCTTGTCTTCTTGTTTAAAGGAAGAGCCATGTGATGGTGAAAAGGAAGGTAAAAAGGAGGATAAGAGGTCGGGGCAGAGATGCTGTCAACATGAGAGAGAAACTTCGGATGTACAGCCTAGTGATCTGGTATGGTCTATTACTCTTCTCATGTTTTAACCAGCTTACATATTGTTCAGTTAAAGTATGGTTACACATGTCCTAATCAAAATTGTGGGGATGTTTGATATTATCAGTCGAGCATAACTGTAATGGGTTATAAAAATATGTAACTGTATGTCCCGAAGTCTTAAATGTTATTGGGATATGTTGCCCCTGATCCTAATGTACTATGGTCTCCCATAAGCAGTTCTTTAAATTTAACTATCGTGGTTGTGTTTCATAATTAAATTACTCATTCTGCTTTCACTTTCTCAGTGTAACATTAACAAATTTATACATTTGTCCTGGGAGAAAATTTGTCTCTAGGGGATAATTGCTGTTAGATTACACACAGGTTGCTTCAAAGGTGTCTGTTTGTTTGCTTTCACTTTTACAGAGTGCAGCAAATCCAGTAGTATCAGACATGTCTCTGCTGAGTGTCCCCTCACACTTTTTCTCCCATCAGTCTGGTGATAGGTAAGGCAGTACAAGGAACTGAGACTGGGGAAAATAATTATCAATAGAGCACATGACATATCAGGATGGTAATTTTTGCTTTGTTTTTGTCTGAAACATGAATCCTTACCTTCACATTGTGAACTGCACAATGCAAAATGTCAGCACCATGTTACTGTTCATACCAGCACTGGATATGAGCTTTTAAACTTCACCAGATGTTTTATTTGGATTTGGTATACAACTTATCTAGAATGTTTTTAAGGTGTAAATCAGCAGTCATGAAAGTTACAAGACTCAATATGACCCCTTGTAAACACTGCCCCTGTACAACTGGAATTAGAATTTTGCTATGTTTTTGTACTATTTTCATCCTTTTTGCAGCGTTATTTCAGATGTTGAGATCACAGCAGAAGTTACAGTAGAAGATAGCTTTGTTGTGGCTCTTCTTCCCTTTATTGCCCCGGGCTCATTGCAGAGTCGAAAGTCAGGTAACACTGTCATCATTCTGTGTCTTCCATGATGAAGACTATGATCTGTTCATTACTGTCCCAGGTGAAACACAGTAATAATGTAATAAACAGTAATAAAGTTCACTACTTTTCATTTTTCTTGCAGTCTTTTTTCCTGATCATCATGTCTCCACGTTCAACCTGCCTTTCTGCAACTGGACAAAAAAGGAGGGTGGAGGACTGTCCGATATTTGTCTACATCCCATCTCTCTTGCATTCTGGCCTGGGGATATTGACATATCCTCTACATTGAAAGGGAATGTTACTGCTGTTGCTGCCCCAGCCAAAAGTCCGGTTCCATCACCTCCTTGCACTTCACCATCTTCTCCATCCTCTGCTCCATCATCCCCTTCATCTTCACCTTCATCCTCTTCCTCTTCCCCTGGTGGGACAGTCATCAGTTACCATGACAACAACAGAGGACGTGCAGAGGGAGGAACAGTTAGCAGTGCAACTGGGGAGGCTGTCTCCTCCACCTCAGTCTCCCTGGCCCCTGCTTCCCACAACATCCCTCCTTCCTCCACTTCGTCCACCCACCACTCTTCCTCACCCTGCCCAGCCCCGAGACGCCTGAGCATTGAGATGTATGATCCATTCCACCCCACAGAGGGGGAGAGAGAGGGCAGAGCTGCAGTGAAAGATGAAGAGGAAGGGGACAATGAAGATGGAGACAAGTATGATCCATTTGACCCAACAGGCTCTCCAGCATCCGAGAGAGGGAGGGAGCGAACCGTAGAGGCTGAGGAGGAAAGTAGCATGACGAGGAAGGTTGTCCTCCTTTCAGAGAAGCAGTTAAAGCGAACAGGGAGTGATAATGAAGGTGATCAGCAGCCTGCGGATTCTACTGATGTTCCTGTGTCCACACGAAGTATCATAGAGCTTCCTAGAGGCAGAGAACGTGCGAGGGATCGGAACAAAGCAGTAAGAGACAGGAAGGACTCTGAATCAAACAATTCGGAAATTGAAGAGGGAGAAATTGTCGGTGTAGGTGACCGGGAGAGGGACAGGAAAACAGATAGAGCTGGGGAAAGGGCATGCACACCAGACAGTCCTTTCCTCCACTCCTGTCCCAAGCCAGAGCGAATCCTTCGCGTCCTAGATGGGGAGGACTTTGTATCTGTTAGAGCAGAAGGTGACTGGACACTGGGCAGAGAGCGGGACTGTGTAGAGGACTTGAGGCGCAAGCTAGTGAGCCGACGAAAGGAGAGATACAGAGCCCGCCCCTCCTCCTCCCTTTCCCCACCACCTCCCCTTCCTCCACCTGTCACAGACACTATGGAGAAAGAGAGAAGGAGAAAGCAAGCCAGGACCTCAAGAGAGCGAGAACGGCGCAAGCAGAAGCTGGAGAGAGGTGGTGAGAAAGTGGACAAGAAGCGGGGAAAGGAGAAAGATAGGAACACCAAGTGGGAGACTGAAAGGGATGGACGCAAGGGGCAGGAGGAGAAGAGGAGGGAGAACACTAGAGAAAGGAGCAGTAGGAGTAACAGCAGTAAAAGGAAGAGGCGGCTTGGAAGCCCAAAGAGCTCCTCCCACAGACAGAGCTCCTCCCACAGACAGAGCTCCTCCCACCAGCAGAGCTCATCCCACCGACAGAGACACAGACGGCACTCATCATCAAGCCATTCAGAGGAGCAACGGAGAGACTGGGACCGTGACAGAGACCGTGGCCGGGACCGTAGGGAGGACAAGGAAAAAGAGAAGGAGCAGGAAACCAATAGGAAGTCAAAGCGCAAAAGAAACAAGGGTGACAGGGGAGAGGAGTCTGGAAGTAGGGAAAGAGGAGGGGGAAGTCGGAAGAAAGCAAAGGGAAGTAGAGAGCGGAGGGACCATGACCGAGACCGAGACCGTGAAAGGGACCATGAGAGGGACAGGAGGCACCGGGATCGACCCGTTGTGCCCCCATCTATCCAAGATCTTAATGGTTCAGACTTGTTTGCCATAAAGCGCACTATAACTGTCACAACAACCACTACCACCACTACAGTCCCAGGATCGCCTTCACTGCCTCAAGTTAGCCCCCCTCAAACTTCTGACAAACCCCGCAAGAAGAAAAAGAAAAGGAAAAGACGGGGGAAGGAGGAAGATAACGAGGTGGAGGAAGATGAGCCAATGAGTCGGTCTCGTGACTCGTCTCTCACACCTTTACATTACCATGGTTTTGACTCGGATCAGTTCTCTGATAAATTAGGTGTGGAAGTGTTGTCGTTGGATGGGGAAGCTCTGGACTCTGACTACCCCTCCCTCGAGGACACACCTCCACATCTACCAGTAGCATCCCCTCAACCAAGCCCTAAGCCCAAGGTTAAATCCAAAACTGGGAAACATGTCAAGAAAAAGTCCCGAACAGGCAAAAAAACAAACCTCACAGAGTCATCACTCAAACAGAAATCAGGGAAGTGCTTGTCATCCGTATCCCCGACCTCTGCTCCCTCAGGCAGTATTCCTGCTAAACGTGTTCGAAAAGGAGTGAAAGACCGGGACAAAGCAGCAAAGAAGGACACAGGCCGGTCTGGCAAATCCAAGAAATTGAGCCGCGCCTCTAGAAAGGCTAAGTTACAGTCCAAGGTGTCAGTTCTGGTGCGGGACGGGGTAAGCAGCACCACAAGTGGACCTGGGAGTGGGAAGCGAGGAGATGTTGTTGGAAGTAGTAAAGACCTGACAACTCCAACTGGAAATGGAGGTACAGGTGTTGTGGGTGGCTCCATTGCTGTGGTTTTCCGTCGGGACAATGAGAGTCGGTCACCGTTCCTCAAGCCCTGCTCAGAGCCTGTCTCCATGTCCAGTCGGACTAAAGACTTTGGCTCAAAAGCACGGAAATGTGGGCCCCTTTCCTCCTTACCTCCGCCTCCTTCTTCTTCATCCTCTTCCTCTTCTTCATCCTCACACCTCTCTGTTATCAAGTCCAAGAAGGTCGAGCCAAGCTCAACTACCTCTGCTTCCTCATCCTCTGCATCTTCTCCTTCTTCCTCTTCCACAACAAAGAAGCGGAAGCATGGGAAGAGGGAACGTGAGCGCAGGGAAAAGGTTGGGGCTGTGGTTGACATAGGTGTGACAGAGAAACGCTGTGGGTTAGGGGGTGGTACCTGGGGTGTGCCCCTGTTGGACACACAGTCTGGCCTTACACCCAGCGCTAAACCCTCTAGTCCCCTGCCCAGGCAACAGGTCCCACCTCCTTGCTCTTCCTCTTCCTCCAGCTCTGCTAGTCTCCCACCAGCCTCATCTTCACCCCCCCGCAGTCCACCAGTTCCACTGCCTGTGTCACGTGACACAAGAGAATCTACGCCAGACTCTCAGACTGTTGACAGCAGCTGTAAGACACCTGATGCTCCCTTTGTGTCTGATGATGGTCCTTCCCAGACACAACTACCTTCTCTGACTCCAGTGGTAAACTCGCCTCCTAGCCCTCCGTCCCTGCAGTCATCACTAACTGGTGCTGCCGGAGTCTCACAGTCAGTTGTAGACCTCAAGCTGCCCCCAGAAGACCAAAAGGCCCCCACCTCCCCTCCCTGTTCTACTTCCTCCTCTTCTGCCAATTCATCAGGCACTTTGCTCTCACTGCCCACCTCATCTGCAGAACCTTCTTCTTCAGCATCTTCTTCAGTGTCATCCTCATCAATCAGTAAACCGCTGCCTCCTCTGCCACCTGGAGCCCCGCCTCTCCCATGGAGCTTGCAGACGGGTGTGGACTGTACAGCTGGGGGGGTCCTAGCTCGTGAGTTATTACCTCTCTTGAGCTTGTGGTCAGTTGGCTGATCTGAAGGTACCAGTTATGATAATGTGTTTAACCCTCTTTCCCAGTCACAGCTCTCCTGTTTAAAATGGAAGAGGCAAATATAGCCACTCGGGCTAAAGCCCAGGAATTCATACAAGCTACTAGCCAGGTAGGACATAGCAGTTTGTTTCCTGTTTATTCGCTGATGAGCTGTGTTCACAGTGCAGTTAAATGCGATATGGACATATGTTGGAGTTGGCAACAACCTGTATTTGTTTTCACATTTCAGATGCTTTCCCAGGCTAACCAGAACCAGAATCCGCACGTGCCACCCTCTTCATCCTCCTCTTCCTCCGCCTCATCACAGGTTGCTCCACTTCCATCTCTTGCCCCTCCTCCTGTGCCACCTCCTCCCCAGTTCATTCTCCACAGCTCTCTCCCACTGGTGAGCTGCACAAAGACACCACCGTCTCATTTGCATACCGGTATGTCACTGGGTGTTGGCTGTGCACAGACCCCACCTCTGCACAGTGGTTCGTCTGGAGCCACAGGGATACCGGGTGATGGTAGCTGGGATGGAGAAAGCAAAGATCCAGATAAGGTGAGGACTTCTGCTGTGTGCTTAGATTTCCCTTGACAAACATGTTTGTCTGTCTTTTGGTTTAATTTGGTGGCTTTAGAACCTCTTATGTGTGCTCATCCTTCCCTGCTAGTACCTGAAGAAGCTACACACCCAGGAAAGGGCAGTGGAGGAGGTGAAGTTGGCCATCAAGCCATACTATCAACGCAAGGACATCACAAAGGATGAGTATAAGGACATCCTGAGGAAGGCTGTCCACAAGGTATGAGCCACAGACAGCCCTTCAGTCATGGTTTTCTCAGTACCATCAGCCCTGTGCTAATCTCTTTGTGTTCTGTGCCCTAGATTTGCCACAGCCGTACTGGTGAGATCAATCCGGTGAAAGTCAGCAACCTGGTCAAGCTCTATGTCCAGAGATACAAGTATTTCCGGAAGCACGGGCGGAAGATGGATGAGGCAGCACGAGATGGAGACAGAGAACAATCCACTCTGCACTCTTCATCGTGATTGGTTCACATGTTCCCACATCTGTGTCAGTTGGCCCAGATAATAAATATGCTTTCATTACTCCTGCTGTACAGGATCATAGACCTGAGTGGCAGACACCTAGATCTTTGCCTCTTTTTCTTAATGCCGTTGTTGATACCACTGAAACACATATGTCAAAGCTTTCTTCTCTTCTTGCTTGTCTTGCTGTACAGATGTATTGAAAAATGCAAAGTATGTTCAAATTTATGCTGGCAGGCACGCTGACTGTACATACTGTAAGTGCACTACACAGGCACATGCTCATAGCCCCCCTCTCCCCTTGGTCAGTTGTGTACAGGTTTTATTGTGCACTGGGTGTTGGCTGGTAAAATATAGGGATTTCACACAAAGATGTCATGTTGTGTCATTATTGAGGGTCTTACCATTGTTTTTTTTAATGCAGATGGCTCACTTGAAGTTGTGAACTCATATTTCCTGTGCTTTATGGGGCCATGCAGTAAGGGTAGATGAGTATAAAATCTGTTGGGGAGCATGTGGCTACAGTGTACATATAGTAAAAGTGAGTACAGGGTATAGTGAACAGAATTGCATTTCCATAAAGCAAAATTGAGCAGAGTTTGTCTTTGCGGGCCGAATGTCAAAGATTATAGCTGTGCAGATATTCAGTACAACAGTGGGACCTCGAGTGTGATATTGTTTTTATAAGACAGTTCTACAAACACCATTGATTAGTTGACAGTAGGTGACAACAGATTATAACTTATTTAATCAGTTATTTGGCTCTGCCAACACAAATCATTCTGTGACCGCCCCACTTAGATCTCTATACAGTTTATGTCACGGAGGCAACCAGGGCTCAAACTCACAGCCACACAGCCTACACAGTTACCAGCTAAGATGATTAGCCCACTTAGTTAAAGACCTGAGTCATCCACTTGTGGAACTAATTGCATTCTTGTCCTGACTACTGGGGCATTCACACAGCAACATTTTACATCCTTTACAGTTACAATGTACTGTTGAACTTGTGACCAACAGTTACAGTAATTAATGATTATTAGAACACCTGCAGTGTGGAGTGACATAGTTAAATGTCCCAGTGCTGTTGTATTCTATATCAGAACTCACAGAATGCCTCTTGTCCAATCAAATTACTTGGAACTGTTATATAACACTTTCAAAGCACACTACGTGTTTTCAGATAAAAATCGTGGCGAGTGTAAATATGACTTTTTGCAACTCTACATTTTACATTTTGCTTAACCACTAGGTAAGGTCACTAGCAGACTAAAAGGTAACTCAGAATCTGTTAGATGTCGATTAACAACTTCATGTCTTCATACGTATTCTGTTGTGGGGTGTGCCTTTCTTTTTACACCTGCCGCCAGACAGCCAAACACTAGTAAGATGGAAAGGTGACTTCACTGCTGAATGAGGTGCCAAACAAACGATGTTGAATTATGTCTCTTCGGTAAAAAAATTTATGCAGATCCTCCTTTACGGTTCTCATTCATTTGGAAAGGTCACAGACTTTGTAAAATCTCACATTCATATGAAATTGAAAATACAATAAACAAGGATTGTTTCAGAACAATATAATGCTACTACAAATATTCAGATAAGCATTAATACAAAACAATCATGAATGTACACAGTGTACAGGATGTACAGTACACTTCATGAATTATGTGAACAGGTTGCCACAAACAGGATGTTTTAACTCCGGTAGCCAACAATAGTCCTGGGGGGCCCCAGTGGGTGCAGGTTTTTGTTTCAGCCAATTCAGTCAATTTAATTTGCCCACTGTTTTAATTAAATATCAATTACATCATTGTTTATCCTCGTTCTCTATGATAATTTGTCTGTGCTTAGCTGTTTTAGATTTTTGGAAGTTAAAAGCAAAACTCTTGTGCTTTATAATCAGTAACAATTATAAAGCACCAATTATGATTTCTCTCTAACTGCAGAATTATAGCAGACAATGTATGGCTAATTCATCATAGTTAATGAATAGCAGAAACAGGTGCCAATAACAAATAATGCTTAAGCAGTGACTTAAGTGATTATTAACAACAAATGGATCAAAATATGCCATGTCTGTTAAAACATGCTTAAAAAAATTAAGCAACATCAGTAAGTTTTTGTCATGCTTTTAAAATTCTTATTTAAAATTAATAAATCTTACTGAGAATTACTGGATTGAAACAAAACATTACTGAAAAAAAAAAAAATTGACATTAAGATTCAATTAAAAGCAGGAATTGGCTGAAGCAACAACCTGCATCCACTGGGGCCCTCCAGGACCGTGTTTGGCTACCCGTTTTAACTAAATGAAAGCGCTAACACTACCTCAGCGATTAACATTAACGTACACGTAAGCGTGTTTCCAATATTAATCAAAAACACACAGCAATGAAAAACGACAAACACGGATACATTACACTGCAATAAGAAAAAAAAAAAAACTCATAAACAATGTTTCCCAAGTCCAACACGTATACCTCAAAGACGTTTACAAAAATTTCTGACAATGACCGTTACACATTTAATGCTGTCCAACCACACACACGTTTGAAATAAAACCGTCGCTTTGGTTTGGTCGCGCGACCAAATCAGGAAAGAGTACAAAGTACTGTGATAAGGCATAGGATACATAACAGTACATTTAAACGACATCAAATGGTAAGCGTGTAACTACAGATTGTTTAATTTAAGACATTGATCGGTTTAAATAAGTTTTAATAAAGAAAACGCATTTAAACTGAAAAATATGTTAAGTATGGCTAACCCCAACTAAAATAGACCTAGCGAAGCAATTAATATACTAAGTTATATACACTAACACAGTGGTTCCCAACTGGTCCAATTTCAGAGTCGTTAGTGCAATGTCCACACAAAAGTTAAATCAACACACATGGAATTATATCACTTTATTGTCACATACCCTATCGTTGTCTATATATATATATATACGTTGAAAGAATTTTTTAAAATATTATTTATATTTAGCATTAGCTGTCCTAGCCGCTATTACTGGAAACAGCACTTCAAAATAAAAGTACTGTACCGGAAATGTACTTCAATATTTCGGTTTATTTATTTATTTTTTGACAAATGTTACATGATCGCGATTCACATGCGGTCCATTCAGTATGTATTCACGATTCACATTTGGGCCGGGACACACCAGTTGGGAATCACTACACTAACAAGTGAAAGAAGGTTGAAAGAAGCGGCGATCAGCAAGTATCAATGAATGGGGGCAATGAACTCCACACACACCAAAATTGAATCATGTTTTTATTAATTTTGTCTGAATGCGTGCGTTCGTTGTTCATACTGTTTTTATTTCATTCCTTATATCTACCCCTTACATCGAATGAAGAAATACTAATCGTTCTTAATAAATAATTTGAACTTGTGTTTTTATATCAATAAGAATTACGTAACACAATTTAACATTTCAGATAAATACCGTTTCACTCCCCTGTAACAGTATCTTCTTGCACCAGACAAACTTAAATTATTCAGTAGCGTAACCTATCCTTTATTTTTTGCGGGATCTGCGTATGTAAATAACAGGAATAGAGACAACGTTATTCAATCAAATCGGTATCTCCAGTTTATGCACAATCGTCATTATTTCTGGCGGGGCTTTGGCGTAACTGTACTAACAAGGCGTTTTTTTCATGGAACTGTTTTGGAGAAAACAGAACTGTCCGTCCTGGAACCGCTGTTAGTATGTACTCTCTACCACTGACTGAGAGCGTTTAACAAACCTTGCCATAATCATCTGGCAGTACCAGTTTGACCCTTGTCAAAGTCACTCAGGTACTTACACCTGTCAGTTTCTCACGCATCCAACATGTTAACTACCCCAGAACATCACATGCTGAATTGCTATTAGATAATGTTATTCGCTTCCCCTGTGAATGGTGATAATGGTTTTATCATCAAAGTATGTTCGAAGCCTAACCATTATGTAAGGACTGTTACAGTTGTAAAAAATGAAAATAAAATAATTTAATACAGTTAATTTTCTATTTTTAACAATACCTTTGTATTGTTTATTTAATTTTTGCAACGTGCTATTGTCATGTTCCCTATGTCCACTTAGTGTCATGGTTCATTCCCTTCGTATCCACGTGTTCAATGTTAAGTGTATTAGTACTTGCCAGTGGTGTCTAGTTTAGGTCCCTATTTAAGTTCCCCCTTTGTAGCAGTGTGTTGCCAGTTGTTAAGTGTTATGTTTGGTGTTCTAGAGTTGCTGGCCTAATGAGAACAGCGCTTGTTAATATTGTAACCCGAAGTCTATGTGCTTGTTGTTACGTTCGCAGAACTTAGGCACAGGAGTTGGGCGAGTCTAATGTGCAAAAGGGGTTTTTAATGCGATAAGG
>JABJVR010000251.1:0-59074 GCA_025773905.1 Chitala chitala | reverse complement strand
GCTCACAACCTAACCAGGGTGTACCATGCCTTATATCCTATACCCTTGGTGAGCTCACAACCTAACCAGGGTGTACCCTGCCTTATATCCTATACCCTTGGTGAGCTCGCACCCTAACCAGGGTGTACCATGCCTTATATCCTATACCCTTGGTGAGCTCACAACCTAACCAGGGTGTACCATGCCTTATATCTTATACCCTTGGTGAGCTCACACCCTAACCAGGGTGTACCCTGCCTTACAATGTAAGGAGAAAAAAGGTGACCACGAGCACTACTCCCTCTTAGAAGCTTGGCCACACACATACCATTATTTTTTCCTGTTATCTGGGCACCATCAAAAATAATTGCCACCCCTTTGAAATCAGAAGGATGGGACCTGATCTTATGTGCTCTTGGCTGAGCTTTAGCTTCACCTTGAACTGGATGCATTTTCAGACAATTGTAAGGCTCAAACTTACAACCTTGGAGCAAGACGATTAGCCCACTGAGCTAAAGACCAAATTCTCCTTTAGGGAGGACTAATTGTACTCTGGTCCTAAACATCTGAGGATTCTCACTGCTTCATGCTTTTACATTCTACTACATCATAAAATAGAACAGCAGCATACACACGCTTTCTCAATCACGCTGCACATGAGGTCAGCTGTGCCTGTCACTGTGTCCAGCTTTCCATTTTCTCAACTTCTTCATCTGGCAATTTTCCTCCATAGTCCAAGAAATGTAGAGCAGGTGGGTAGGCAGCTTTAAGCTGCTAAAAACACCAGATAATGTTAATGAACTGGTATTCTGTCTAGATGTCACCTGTCTTACATTCTCTGCTACCAGGGGTAAGTTCCAGACACCGCAAACCTAATTAGAAATAGCAATTAGTGAAATACAGTCAACAACATACCACCTGTACGTTACTGATAAGTTGATACTAAAATCAAAGGAGCTTTGTGCATCTTATGCTCAGAAGACCTCACACATTATCATTAAATCTCTGTATGAACAAAAAAGAAGAAAAAACAACAGTGTGTTTTATTATTTATAGCCAGTTCTCATGGGAGTTTTGGACGTTACAAAAATATTTTTTATTGCTTGGCAGAAAATGTAAATATTTCAAACAAATTGTGTAGACAATGTTGAAGAGACCACGTTTCAAGTTAAAAACTAACAAATACTCAAGCATTTCCCAACCACTTATTCAGTACAGGGTCGATGGGGCCAGGAGCCTATCACCAAATCACCAGTCTGAGACAGGACAAGGTGCAAGACAGAGCACACCCCAGACAGGGCATCACCCCATCACAAACAGCTGTGACATTTCAAGACAAAATGTTATTTTTCCAAGAGATTCTAAGACTCCTTTCAGATATTTTTTTAAAAACACTACCAGTGTGACGCTCAACCACACCAGAGAGGACAGAGGGCCAATTGCAGTTACTTTTATTGACAAATCCAATACATGGTCCAAAGCCAAATCCCGGTACAGAAAACAAAAGAGATCACTAAGCTAGGCAGTCAAGTCATAAGGAGTTGGGGGCACCTATAAAGAGGAACAAACCACTCTCTATAAAGGAGAGATACAAAAGATCAACACGCAAGACTAGGAATCACTGGACACAAGACAGGCTGGACACTGGACTACAAACGATATTTTTTATTGTCACTGCATACATATACACATCACAGTGAAATTTGTTCTCTGCATTTAACCCATCCCCTTGGTAGGAGCAGTGGGCAGCCACGCATGGCACCCGGGGAGTTGGCGCTGGGCATCTTGCTCAAGGACACACCTGGCTGGGCTAGGATTTAAACTGGGAACCAGGAGACTTCTACATCCTACCCTGATGCGCCCATTGAACCACCAGGTCACCAAACAAGAGAGAATACTAGGTCTAACACTAAGGTAACTGCTCAGTATGCATAAGTCAGTTATAGCAATACCTCACACCAACACAGTAAAACATAACCCGTATAAGGGAATGCACAGGAAACGAAACTTGGGTAGAAACATTGGCAAGGAGTAACAAAAGCATGAAGTATATTAATGAGAAACCAAGACACGTACACAAGAGACACAACAGATAGAGCTACAGGAACGTAGCAAGAGAGGACAAAGAAAGCAGACGTACCTGATACAAGCAGACATTCCTGATGCTTACCAAAGATCAGGTTATAGCCAAGTAGAGATAACAAGGAGACAAACAAGGTAATGAGGAGACCCAGCAAGGAAGCAAGGACACAGGGTTTAGGACACCAGGAAACCAGACAAAGAAACTGAAAAAGACAATACTTTAAAGCCAGGGCTGTGACCCTGTGTCTGGGCCGCCAAGCCAAGAGACATATCCAGGCCCCAGTCAGTACAAACACTTTTGCTGTTTGTGTGGTGCTTGTTTGTTTTCCTGATATGACCAAATGAAAATGTAAAGTAACCTTTTTAAAAAGTTGTTTCCATAATGTTGCTTCCATAACATATTTGGGAAACTCTTTATACAACCAACATTCAGCCCTTCTTGGCTATCATTT
This sequence comes from Chitala chitala, assembly GCA_025773905.1. Taxonomy (NCBI): domain Eukaryota; kingdom Metazoa; phylum Chordata; class Actinopteri; order Osteoglossiformes; family Notopteridae; genus Chitala; species Chitala chitala. Next base: position 56,561 of record JABJVR010000251.1, on the reverse strand, counting down.
ATATTTATCTGATGCTTAGTATATGTTGTTCTGAGAAATTAGTGATCGTGGAACCTTCACAGACAGGAAGCAGTTTCTGTGAAGTTCTTCCTGTTTGTGTGCCCTTATGTGTTGAACAGCTACTTTAGCTCTGAGTTTTGCATGGATTAATATAAAGTGTGTTTTACAACTTGACATTTATTAACCATTTTGGGCCTCACGGCATATGAAAGGTAGGAGATGTTAGTTTTTATATTTGAAAAGAAAACTTTGGTGAAAAGATGTTTTTGTTTCATTTGTTCTTTATATACTTATTCAGTATTATGTAAGTTTTCTTTATTTCACCACATTTTCAGCACCTGCTTCTTATGGTCTATGAAATTTTACAGTATTGTTGACAGTATTATGCAGTTCTTTTATCTTTAAAACAGCCTGGTGGCTCAATGAGTAGAACATCAGGCTAGGATGCAGAACTTTCCTGGTTCATATCCTAGCCCAACCACCCAGTGCTATACAGGTTACCATGCTAGCTCATGGTAACCTGTATGTAAAATGTTAGTTGCTTTGGATAAAAGTGTCTGCCAAATGAATAAATGTAAAGCTTTATGCATGAAAAGCCTCATGTAACTGACAAAATATTATGGTGATATTGTTAGAGTGTCCTGTGTTGTGTCTGTTCTGTTGAAAACAGCACAAAGTCATTCAGCAGCCAAACAAACTAAAGTATGTGTGGATTTGGGTTGAATTGCAAAAGGTTAACAGCCAACTGAAGCAACAAACCTTTACCAGACATTTTAATAAATTGAGATTTCTAAGGCTTACAAGTGCCTGGTTGTTAAATATGCTAATGACACTTGTGCAGATGGTGAACAATCAAGCATTAATAGGTTTTAAAACACTGCAAGTGAGTTGTGCAAAATTCATGTCTTCTATTGGCTGGCATTGTAAGGCAGTCATGAACTATAGGTGCTCAGAGTACGGTAAATTAGCTGTGGGTGTGTGACTGATAGAACACTTCTATGTACAACACACTTCCATAGTTGAAAAAAACCAAACCAACCCTAAGCGTATTTTCCAGTTTTCAGTCTCCATTTATTTTTAATTCCCATTTTTTCATGCAGCATGAAACTGCTCTATGATGGAGAATATAGCGGTGAATTTCCATACAGTTTACAAAGGAAAAAAAATTCTATATATGGCACAGCGGCTGAAACATTATGGTATCTGTTACCAAGCTCCCCAAACAAACCTGTATGACAGCAGGGTTATTAAGAGTGCCATAAATCCAGAGAAACACCATATCTGAGGCCAAGTGAGATGTGCTTCACACTACACAACGTAGAGTGTACATATTTACAACAGACTGATTACAGGCAAGTCTCAAAACGTTGTCATAGACGGACAACAAATATCATTCCAGTGATTTGTCTTTCAAGTGTCCTTTGGACATCTACTGTTTCTTCTCAATTGTCCACATCTTTTCCCCATCCTTAACTTGTACAAAGACCTACAGGCAGTGCATAACCTTTATAAGATGTATCCCACACGTGGTCTGCAACATAATGAACATACTACATACAGTACATGTCATGTGACAAACATTTTGGGCCAAATAATTTAAATGTTCTGAATGACGGGTGTCCATTCTGTGTTCCACATCACTGCAGACCATTTTACAAAGTGTGATTCCTCTTGAGTCTGTACTTTTTTTTTCCTAAATGCTTTCTTGAGCTTCCTGACCCCTGCCAACAGCTGACAAATGAGACAAACGAAAGCTTCTGCGATTTGCTTGTGTTGTATTTACTCAGGAGGTACCGATGAAAACAAGAACAACATCTTCAGCCTTTCAAGCTTCAGGTTGCTGGGGTCCACCTTCTCTGCTTCTCTCTCTCTGTGCTGCTGGGTCACAATCCAGGAAAGCAGATTACACGCAAAAAAAAAAAAAAAAAAAACAAACCACTTCCACAAAAGTACACCTGAGTTTACTGAACCTGGTGAACTGTCATGTATCCACACAAATACTTATACACTCATACACTTTAAGTTCATAGAGATGAGTGCTGCACTGAAATGGAAATATCAAAATAAACTAAAAATAAGAACTATTGCCTATGGTTACAGTGAATTGAGTAACCGACCAGATCCAAGACACTCCTGTGTGCTACATACACGAGTTATAACTGGCTCACAGTCGTAAAAAATATCTCTATTGAAAAGGCAATGACAAATGCCTTATATTGATTTTCGTCTATTCATTCCATTGTTGCTCTAGTCTGTTGTACAGCAGTAAATGGCAGCCATTGTAATGACTTGTATTATGTATAATAGTTGTATAGCAGCTGTGTGCAGCTGAAAAGTAGCTAGCTGTCACTCACAAAATAGGAATGAATGAAATTAAAAAAAAATATATTCAGCAAACATTTGAGGTTGTTAAGTTTCTAAACAATGGGTACTTTAGCCTTTTTGTGTAGACTGCATGTGGTTGTCACAAATAAACCGAAAAAGTCTGAGTACCCTGACAACTACATTTTCTCTCATGCTTAAATAAGGTTTACCCACAAATACATTTGCATTACCAACCACTTAACGCCAGGTCAAATCCAGTTCCAAATAATATAAGCCAACCAGCAAGTAGACAATAGTCAAACCCTAAAATATTTGAAAATCCACCCAATTTGCTTAAACTTTGTATACAGTTGATTTCTGCCTTTTTACGTTTCAATCTCCCGTGACATTCGTATTTACAGTAAAAATGTTCTTATCTCTTCACTTAAGTAACAAAATATTAATAACCATGCCATTATTCAGTTTTGCTTGAAATTCTCCAAAGTCTCCAAAATCTATGAATTGCTTCAAACAGCTAAAGTCTGTAGTATTTTACTGAAATTTAATAGCTCTAACTTTTTTTCTTGCATGGTAATTTTACTAAGTTGGCAACATCGTGAAACATAGTACAACAGGTGAAGATCTTTAATTCAATCTAAATTGCTAAGTGTTAGTTAAAAGCATGCCTGTTTAGTAGTACTATTCTGATAACTGAATTAGTCCTGACTGAAATTTTCAGGTGGACCAGATATTAAAAGGCAAGCAGACTGCATTAAATAAATGGATTGGTGCTACAGCCACTGATTGGTTGATGGAAAAAAATGAATTCCCTTCTTTTTGGGCTGCACACCCTTTGTTTAAAGTGCAAGCATTGTGCGGGATCCGAAGAGCGGCTAAGATAATAACAGTGAAGCACACACGTTTCCAGTGGGAGCTTTCTCTACCTCGCCCCTCACCAGATAAACAGCAGAAATTAGATGTAATCACGCTGTAGAGAGACATGCCTCAACAGCTGCTTTTACAATATAATAACATTCTGTCTTCATAATAATTAATGTTTCATAGATGGTGCTTCATATCTAGCGTGTTTTGTTTTCAGTGAAAATTTGAACAAAAACCCCCAAACCAAAAGCACAAGCCTACTTCGCGATGGCACTAGATACAATGGAAATAAAATAAAGCAAACATGGGCTTTACGAACGCGCGTCTGACTTCTGTGGAAATGGGCCTATAATCTGACTCACTTCTACCAAAAATGACTGACAACCCAGTTTTAAAAGCCGAGGGAAAGTGTGCAAGTAACGCTCTCATTGTTTGATCATTTATTTGCCTTGTCAGTCATATTTGGCGAGGTGACTCAATGCGGTATGACTGGGAGAAACACAGGGCTGGGCTGGATCTCATCTTGCTTCTTCTAGATGCTCCTGGTTCCATTGATTTTCCCGACGTTTATTTCCAAGTGTTGGATTGCTTGGGTGTCGGGGCTCTCCCTGTGTTTGCGAAAGCAGTAAACCCCGTACAGGCGGAACTTCTTGTCAGGGAAGCCCAGGTTTCGGACCCCAGGTTGGGGCCCACCGCAGCGTGCCCGTGGGTTGACGATGGGGTAGCGGACGCTGCCGTCTTCCAGCCAGCCGGCCTCGCAGCGGTCCAATAGCTGAAACTTCCACGCAGCATAGAGCTGACCCACCTTTGCCACCATAGAGCCGTCACGCTGACACGCCTTCACCGCCTCGCCGTAGTTCACTTTCTTGAAGCGCTTGAGGAAGTATACCTGGCCTGAAGTTAAGACAGGGCACTTGCACAAATGTTGCTCCATTTAAGAGCAAAACACACACTGACTGAAACACCTGAACTCAAAATTCATGAGCATTCTGTCCAATCTAAAGTTGCACAACATTTTTGCTAGTGTGAAAAGTTGTTAGAGTTGGCTACTGATTTCCCATTCATTTATATTACAGCTGCAAAATTATCTAGATAACTCCAAAAGGCTACATAGCAAATATCGACAAAGCTGGTTAGTGCACTGCATCACTGAGCGCTGTTTGAATTGTAGAATATGGACTAGGGGTGAAATGTCTTCGGTAAAAAGGCACACTCAGGGCTGCAAAGCAAAGCAGTCTCGAATTCTAATGGGTAGAATAGGACACAAGCCTCTAAACTGTTTTTATTGAACAATTACTGTTATTGGATACAAAATAAATACATATTATTAGTTTTCCATTATTTGTTTAATGCTTAAAATCTTTAAATGTAATTCATCTTCATTTAATGACTAAGAACGCTTTAAATAAAAAAACTGCCTTACTGGAAACTACTACTATTATTGCTGTTGTTGTTTTGCAGCAGAACAGAGAAAGAGCAGACACACTCTCACCATTTAGATTGGACGTGAAGCAGAAGGCATCGTAGCGCTCGTCCTCCTTATGCCGGTAGCCATAGTTACGCACACCGGCGGGTGTGTCCTTTTGTCCGCACTGGTCCCTGGGCTGCGCAATGGGGTACTGCACCGAGCCATCCTCGAGCCAGCCTGCGTTGCACCAGTCCAGGCCCTCGAGCCAGGCCTTGTGCAGCTGCCCGTGAGATGCCAGGATGGCATCCTGCTGCTGGCACACCTTCTCTGCCTCGTGGTAGTTCAGCTTGTAGCGGCCAAGGCGGGGGTGGTAGGGAAAGACCACACCTGGACAAAGACAGACCAATCTCACAGCTAACCTTCTTCGCACTTTTATTACTGTGCCCTTTAGCTTCATCGATATGAATAATGGACTCATTTTTAAATATCACATTTTCTCATGGTTAAGCACTGGAAATGAAGTATAACATTCACCATCACTTTAACTTTCACCTTCAAACTTAAGTTAAACTGTTCAGTTTCCTTTTCACCACTAAGTCATTTCAGTGGTTTTACTAATTCCCAAAAAGGTGCAGCCTCTGGGGTAAGACGACCATTTTGCATTTGAGTTTTGTAACAGGCCCAGACCAGTCATCCCCTGACCTTCGAGATCAAGGTTGACGAATCCCGTGTCATCCTCCATGTCATTGGTGACCTCGCACTCATAACGCCCGTAGTCCTGCAGCGTAACGTTGCGAATGATGATCGAGGCATCACTGGGCCCCGCATCCTCCAGCTCCACGCGGCCTTTGTAGGACCCAAAAGCCCGCTGCTGTCGCCCCAGGGCCACGAACACGTCCTCAAACTGCAGGCTGTCGGTCACCTTGGTCCACTTGACACGTATGCGGGCCGGGTCGCTGCTCTCAGGTTCGTGGTGGTAGCGGCAGGGCAGAGTGATGGAACCTCCCCGGTGCGTGACCACTTTCCCGGGCGCTGTCTGAACAATGACGGCACCACTCTCGTCCTCTGTGGGGAACACGGATCAGGCTAAACTCTACCTGCAGTGCCAGAATGTTAATCCAACATATAATGATGTTGCTTCAACTGTACCACCTGCATAACCTCAAATTCACGTAACTCCGTTTGTTAAACTGGACTGTAAGTGCATAATAAAGCAGTGGAAATCACCTGTAAGTGGCCCCTGCGAGGCCTGATGGGACACACTGCTGTATAGTAGAAGGCTGTCTATGGTTTGGCACTGCCTTGCCCCCAAGGCTTGTTTGTGCAGTGCCGTTGTGTTGACCTCATTTCATCAGAACCCAAGAGAGATAAAGGCCCTTTTGTCAGCTTTGTGAGCGCTTAAAGTAATGTGACATTTTCGCAAGTCCGTGGGACTGCTTCACCTATTGGCAGGTGCTCTCTCCGTATTTCCACTCGTTTACAGAGGGTGGCCGGTTGAGGCTGGATGGTGCACATAACGGTTCTTACATCGCCTGGGCTGCAGCACAAGAAACCCTTTCTGTAAACGGATTGCAGGGTTTCTCATTGGTTGTTCATTACAATTGGCATCGAAACAGCCTCCATTTAAGAGTAAATACTGGTATCCACAGCACATTTAAAAACTAATTGAGCACCCAGGGGATGTACAGGAAGATGTATTTGTTCACATGATAGGACAGTCGACCCTCTGAGGAGCCCAACGTGTTTGTTATTATGGTGGTAATGGGCTCAAACCATTTAACTGTTCAGGCCTGGTGTTTCTAAAAGGATCTGCACAACGATGCCAGGCCAGCTCTTTGTAATAAATGCTGTTTTGCTCAGAGCTAATCATCCAGGTGGCACAGATACTAATAGCAAAATGTCTCAGCAGACCATCCGTACGTATAACTGTGAATGGTGAAAATAGGCCTGGAAGCTTGACAACCAGCTACCATTTTAAAATAGCACTTTCACCAATTAACTGGTGGGCTTGTTCCATTCTGGCAAGCTCACATTTATTTGGAGGTATTTATTTCCAGCCATAACGTCCATCAGGCAGTTAACGCAATTTCTACTCAGCATTGAAACATCCTTTTGTGGACACGGTTTAGCTTTGACTAGCCATACAATGGCAATACACTTTAGGATAGTTAAGGGGAAGTGCTTTTAAAGAGAAAAGTTTTTACACATGTATAATTTTAAAACAATGTATTGAAAAGGATGGTCATTTAGTGATGACTGGGCATTTATAATTAATTCTGTTGGTGCATATAACAGTTGAACACAGAGTATGAAATATATTATTAAAAACAGAGAAAAATAGTGTGTGTGTGTGTGAGAGAGAGAGAGAGAGAGAGAGAGAGAGAAACAAAGACAGAGAGACAGTTTTATAAACTGTATGTGAAAAATTCAGCCTTACCCAGAACATGTACCACCTTCCTCCTCCCCTTGTCTACCTCAGTTTTGACAGACGTTACAGGGCTGGCCAAGGTCACAATTACACAGATGACTGCCACCGACAACAGGGGCTGTCAGCAGAGTAACACACAACACGGGCACATATGCATCATGTACAAGCTGTCAAAAGAGCCACAGTGGCAAGAGCCACCCTATACTGTACCACACTCTGCCAGTGTTTCATAACAACATAAAGGCCTATTGGTAGGGCATTAAGCATCACACAGTTTTTTCAACGTTTGCTGAAGATGATGCAAGTGTTCATTGTTAATTGCCTTATCTTTTTAAAACTGTATTGCCCAGATTAACATTGTAAAAGTTAATGTTGGAAACATTACATGACTGCACATGCTTTTGGCGCTGGATATTTGATCACTCTGACTTACTCATTAAGTACTACATCTCAACTGCTTCCGTACCCTGAAGTTTGTATCTCCTGGTCATTAGTCTGTTTCCACGTAATTCTTGTGCGTAACGCACCTCAGATTATCTGCAGTGCTGTTGACAATATATTTGCCCAGTACATTGTGTTATCTTACAATAACGAAACACACATCAGGATGTATCATCAGCAGTATCAGCATACTGCAGTATGCTTTGAAGCAGTCATGCAATTACTCCAGTTCCATCATCTATGTGTTGTATTTAATGTACCTGCATGCTAACTGCAGGTACTGTATAGATGCTGAGGGGAAAACATGCTACGCGCAACCAGCTACTTCATTGCGCCAAAAGTTTTTGTTCTCATATGTTTGCCGATCGCGAACAGTTGTATTTCCATTTTAGCTTATTGTATGTTAAGAGATTTGCTACTCAGCGAAAGACAGCACTAAAGCAATTTGTGTCTTTACCATTAGAACAGCTGCACTTGACCACATCGTTTCGTGGTGGTTGCTTTTCTTAAGGCTTCAGCAGAAAGGCCCCTTCTAGGACTTGAACGTGAAAAATGATCCGTATGTCAGCATGCCGTTAACAGCCTACCTAGACTTGGTCTGTTTCGCACCTTGTTTTTACTGTCCGACTCTCCATGCTCCGCGCTTCGCCTTTAAACCCCTCGGTTTGCTTTCCGCATTTCAAGGTTACACGAACTCGACATGCTGCAGTACCTTGCACAGTATGTTTAAAGAGTACTCACCATCATCGGCTGTTAATATAAATTAGAATGCTTTGTTTGTAGTTATTTTTCTGCTGTCACTTGTGAAATGTATTGCTCAGATACTGCTCTTACCCGCTTGTCTGTCATCCTACCATGTGCGCAGTTTCTTCCTGCTTCTGTGGGATGAAAATGCTGACAATGTAACTCGCCGGTGCAATTAGCGAAACTGCGCATTTTCACACTTAGGTGCGCGATCCGATCGAAACAAATATGTAGAACAGTTCGTGCGTGCACTTTACTAAAATGTAAGACCTATAAACTGATTTTCAGTACGACTAAGCAGTGTTTGACGTATAAAATCGTATCTCTGGTTGCATGCGAGTTATCCAGACTTAAACAGCTCACACGTTTAACCGAATAATTCGATAATATATTACTGTACTTTTCCACTGCTATTTGAAAGATACAAAAGAATACATACGGCAGTTGTACCTATGTAGTTGCTGTAATTATATTTTCAAATTTACAAAATCTGTTTCATTAAAACTGGTTGATTTCAACTCGGTTTATAAAAAAAACAAATTATGTGCGTCAATAAATACAAAGTAAATTTCCCTTTAAAACAAACCCTATGAAAATAGAAATGGTAGTTGTAAAATTCTTCTTTGAGAATACTGCATTTTAACATACACGTCTTGTAAAATGTTTAATGGTTAAATAAACCTCGCATTGAGCCGAAGTCAGAACGGAGTTTAATATTAAACTGTTTTATTGTAAGGTATCATATGATTTTATTTTTAGAAAAAGATGGTAAATTCTCTAATGGGATAGTTGTTAAGGAAAGTATTCTGCGCCAAGAAATGGAATAAATAGTTTTAGTGTTTGTATGACAGCATTCTTCATTGAACAAAGCGCAGGTTTAATGTCAACATTGGGGTTGACACAGTACTTATTGCATATAATGCGTCATATGGTTGAAGTAAGCGGGGAGCATGATAATTGGGGGCGACATTTCACCCCACCCTGAAATCTACGCCTATAGCAGAGTTTGCGTTTCAATCGCTCGTATACTTTCAGTGTTCATTGATTCCGATTTAAACAAACGCTGATTCTAACATGAAACTTCCATGTAGGTTGAAATTGCTGCCCCTCCGTAGATCACCACGTGCAATCCACGTACCTCTGGGGTTTTCTTACACTGCTGAGTAAACGTCTGCAGAAATCCCGTATTGTGTATGGCGGAATGACAGCGATGGTGGGATTTGATTTAGAACGTCTGTCACGCGGAATGCACCGTTAGCATGTGCATGCAGGCGCCTCATGGTGCTACCGATCAGCATAAAAAAGATGCTGAGGGAGTTAGCTTCTGAATCAGGTTCTGTTCTATTAATGCTGCAAGATGTGGAATGTGTATTTAAATTCCAGTAAACCAGAAAAGATTGTTGAATATTTGGGGGAGAAAATAGCCAAAATAACACCAGATTTATGAGCAGTCCTGTGGCTTTATTCAGTTTTAGAAATACAGTACTTGAGAAATGCATGGTTGCATAAGAATTTCTACAACGTGATACTGAAAATATAATTACAATGGCAAGTGAGTTGATATTCTGTATGGATCTATAGAGGGTCTGTTTGTAGATGTCATTATAGGTCAGCCACAACAATGGTTTCAATTATTTATTCGCCTGTTTATTTTGCAAGTTTTAATATTGATGAAAAAGCTATCATAATGTTCTTTAACTGTCTTTTCCATGTACATAGCCAAGCTTAGCCAAGCTTTAAAAATAAAATTAGCGCAGTCAGGCAAAATAATTTTGAGTAACTTCAGTTTCAGCAATGAAAATACTATTTGAAAACAGGTAGACGTCAGCATAACATCAGACCAATCATACACGTACATCATGATGGGAGACATTACTTGTTGGGAGACATTATAGTTGAATATAACAGAATTGCCCAGCAAAGCCTCGTGGGTGCCAGTTATGGCCTTTATACCACTTAGCTTTGAGCATGAGTGTTTAAAAATAGATGTGTACAATTAGTAATGCTCATTACTGTTTCTTCCTAACACAGACAGCAAACAGGAGGAACAAAGAGCAACAGGCCACCTGAAACACTCATAGCAATGCAGAAATCTAACACAAGCTGCAGTGTAGTGCTCATGTGAAGTCTCTGCAATATTTCCCTGCTTTATGAAATCTACCCGACCTCACAAGCTGGCAATAAGCGTGTCTGACGCAGTGTGAATCATTTGTAATTGTGCGACATGACAAATAGAGTGTAGGAAAACACAAGTTGGCCTACTCAGTCATTGCTTGGTCTCCTGCCTGTGTAAAATGGAGGATAATACCATACTCCACTGGCTTTATTTGCCTAGTTGATTATTAAATTATGGACATTTCAGGTATGTTTGCAGATTCTATTGTTTTTATAATCTCTAGTGGAATGATTATATCACAAGAATAATTACTGAAGACCTTTATAATCCACCAGTCTTCTATTTGAATAGCAAATTTCTGGGTCTGGATATGTCTTGAGCTAAGCGTCATATAGAAGGTATTTTGCAGTACAAAATGGTGTTTTTAATCACTAGTTTTTTGGTTTTGTTATTACCAGTGTTATAGACTTGCGAAAATGTCACATTACTTACATATTTTTGTGAGTTTTAGACCCACAGATGCTTTTAAACACGAATGTTATTTTGCCGCCAAAATCGCACATATATTGCACATATATATATATATGTGATCGCACATATATTTCGGATTTTACTAACATTGTTTTCCTCACCATACAACTTGAGGGAGAATTGTAAGCAAAAATCAGTTCTAAAAGCAACAACATACTGTCTCAGTACAGACGTTAAAGTAATGAAACATGCACACAAGAAATATATATTTTATGTTACCCTCCTTGAATTTGGCTATTAACACAAACATACTGTGGGAAGATCAGAGTTAATGAATAAAAGTGAACGTCTGTTCATAGCTAGTATCATAGTTAGCACGTTGACATCAGACCGAATGGCACTTGGTGAGTAAATCAGCATAGGTGATGTGGTTGGACATTAGCCGTGCTTCTTCCCATCGTTGTCGTGACACTTGCGTGTGGCCTTCATGAAGAATGCAGGCCTGTGGATGCAGCGCAGGGCCAGAATTTGTGGAGCCACCATGTACAGCAGGTTGAGCACAAGGACGAACCAGCGCTTGTCGTTTGGAATGTGTAACGTGGACGGGGTGCGCTTGTGCAGAGACGCCCCCAAATGGCACCACTGCGACTAAAGAAGGACAGAGCGGGCAACACAATAAAAGTCACCCCTCTGCAGGAACGGCGCTAACGTGTAGCTATGCCACCAAAAGTGAATTTATACAATACTTGTGCAAAACGTTTGCAATGCAAAAATCATTATTCTAAAATTATTAATGAAAAGCATATAGTTTGTAATATAGCAAATAATGTGACCCACGTGTGCAAATTCAGTCAAATGTTGGGAAGACACCAGAAAAATGAAATAAGCTATCAATGATCAATTTCTAAACTTTTTAGCAATTAGATCACAAGATGTGCTACCTCACTGTGCACACCTATTTCCATGAAGTTTGTCTCTAATATATATTTTAGGCTGATTTCCCAGCCAGTTAGGCAAGATAGCAATGAAATAAATTTCAAAACTGCCAGTATTTGACATTAGGTTTGCAGACGAAAAAATTGCACACTTTAAAACATTCAATATCAACAAATGGTATCAATGTGAAGCACTTCTGATGTTTTTCTGTTTGCTGTGCAAAACCCAGTAGGTCAAAAATTTCAACTTCAGACGGATGTTGTTCAGGTGGGTCACATACAGTATACTGAATAGAAATCTATTGAGTTAGACCATGCCATTATACAACTACCAGGGATCATTACAACAGAAAGGCTAAACATTATATAATCCATGAAAGAAACTGGCTGAAATATTAAATCATACAATAAAATAAATTGACAGCTCCCAAGAGAAAGTATCAAGTCAATATAAGAAAGGGGTATATAAATAAATTGTATATGTGGCTTACTGCACCACTCAGTGAATGTGCAGACAACAGTACTGACAGAAGCCAGCACGTATGACGCCTAGAGAGGGGCCTCCGTGCTGTGCTGGGCAATCTTTTGATTAGGAAGCCTGAGTCCCAAGACACTTCAGCCACCATGCTGCGCAAGAGGCCGTTAAACAGCAGCTGCCGACTGGCCTTTTATGACTGACAGGACTGGGATCAAAGGCTGCTGTTGGCTAGCCAGCGATATCAAAGCTGGGATGAAAGGAATCTGTATAAAAATCTACATGCTATGCCGGTATTCTTACAGGCGAGGGGTGCACAGCAAATACAGATGCAGAGCTTGTCAGACCAGTGTAGTTTCTGTCCTAGAAGGCTTGTTATGACAAGCATAACAATCCTTCAGCTTAATGCGTTGAACTGTTCTGGGACACAGTGAGTGAAAGATTGTGCGCAGGGTGAGACAGTGTGGGTGTCTCCTGGGATGTTTAGGGTTTTTTTTTTTCTTATTCAATGGAGCTCAGAGCAAACTAATGAAGTCTTACTTGAGCTACAGCTCCTGCGAGGAACACAGTCCAGTCCAGCATCCAGGTGCAGCCTGGGGTCCACAGCCCATAGGCAAGCATGAGGAGCTGGGGCACGCCATAAAAGAGCAGGAGCAGCATCTACACATGGGATCACATCATGGCTCAAACAAGTCTTCAGAAGAACCTGCATCCTGCTGTGTGGCATTGACACCCTCATGAATATGGTAGATATAGTGCTCTCTGGAATACAGCAGGTGCTCCACAGACTCTGCACTGCTAGAGCACACACAGCACAGCTGACACCTACACAGGACAGCAAGAGATGGCAAGGTTGCCTATGGAATATAAATAGCTGTTTGTTGAGCAATTCACTCTGCTGTTGGCTCAAAGGACAACATAAAACTGCAGTAGAAACACACCCCGCCATCACCACATGTTAAATCCTTTAAAAGGAAAGTATTGGAGAGGTTTTTCAGTCTATTGCACCCTTTATTCTTTATGAATGATATTTTATGCAGATTGAACTTTCGGGTTTTATTTCTGAAAGTACACCTTAATGAACAAAGTACTCACAGGGATATGAAAGGTTCCTAACCTAGAATTGAGGTGTATGATTATGCAGCCAAAATCAACCTAGTTGACAGATTCTATTAATAAATAATAGACATAGGAAGAAATTACAACAGACGTACAAATACTAATATTTAGATCTACTTTAATATTTAAATAAGGCACAAATAGTCAAACAATTTAGTGTAAATCACAGATCTGTTGTTTGAGTAACTGTGGCCACAAGGAGCTAAAAATTAGCTAGTAATAAATGCTTGGAGTGAGTTAAAAATTTCCCAGCATGCTCTGAGGCATATCTATTTATGCTGCAGCAGGTCATCTGGCTTATGTACTTCATCATCATCAATAATTTAAAAGGCTGAACACATCACCCTCCAAACACAGACACACATACACACACACACACACACACACACACACCTTTTGTTGGTTTAATTTACGACTCAAAACCCAGCGGGGGATTAGTTTATCAAGTGCACGTACTCCGCCCCTTGCCTGATCGATGTTACAACATTGCACCTAGTCTCAGGCTGTAACAAGCACATATGATAACCCGCTGACATGACTGAAAAGGAAATAAACGAAAACAAAGCACAGACACCTTCACACAAAAGGGCAGACATGAGCACAGGCAAAACAGATGGCATCTACTAATTACATATTCATTGGCTGATGAGACTTAATCCATGTCTTTACTCACAAAGAGACTACAAGTGGTTTATGGACAGCTCACGATGAGCTGATCATTCCTCACCATAACCTTGGGATAGCCTGTTGGGTCGCTCAAGTACGGCTCATACTGGGAAATGTAGGTGGAACAAACCTCTTGGGAACAATCTAGAACAACCTGCATAACAGAAGAGAACAGCGCAACACAAGAAAGATCAAAGCAGTGGGCAGTGAGGTCCCTAAGTTATATAACTATGTGTTTCACATAATAATGGTGGACATACATATAATTAGTGGTATGTTAAAAATGAGGTAGACTGATAGAAAAGGTGAAGAATTCCTGCATAAAGTGAAATATCCCTGGGTACACAAACTGTCCCTGAAGGCTTGATACTCACAAAGCCCCTGAAGATGGTGAAGCCGACAGCACCCAGCAAAAGAACCATCAAGAGCAGGTCTACGGGACGCGAAAGCAGACCTTTCCCGTGTTCAGTCTCTACCTGAGGTGCACAGACGTGAAAATGTCTGGAATGACACAAGATTGCACGAACGTCATGGCTGCTAAGATATTGCTAGCAGGCTATGCCCACACCTTCTCACTCTTTCTCACCCTAATTGCTGAGATGATAGGTAGCTCTCTTGGCCGGTGAAACAGACTAACTGCCCCCCATAATGGCACAAATAGGAAGGGCATGTTGAGCCAGAAAGCGGGGCGAATTTCAACACCATATTTACCTGTTGAAACACCATTTATCAACCATGATATTAAAGTCACAAAAAGGCCTGTTCCTTCACTTGTCAGAACTGGTCTTTTCAAATTAACACAGACCTTATTAACTGTCTGTAAATAGCAGGCAGAGGGCAAAGATGAGAAATAGAATTTCTGCTATATTTACAGAACTCAATGTAAACTCTTCTTTAGATGTTGTTTGGAATGGACTTCTCATAAAACGATAACTTTAAAATGTTAAAGAATTGTTGCAAAGCAAATGTAAGAAAAATTCTGACTGATACAGCAATACAAAAATCTGACATTCTGGATTTTTGAAACTAACACTATGTTAAGACACTGCCTATTTATCTTAATACAGATGGGGGAAAATGATGTATGACAATGACAGTCAATGTGACTAGTGCAAATCCTCCATTGATAAAATCAATGGAGTATGATATGGAGGGAGTATCTCACCAATGACAATTCCCAGCACAAAGACAATCATGTTGGTGGATAAGGAGCCAGCCCAAAAGAGTGCCAGACTGCGGTATGGCCTCCTGTAGAGTGACAGTTAGTTTCTCACTGCTGACTGCCCCGCATGTTTATTGTAACATTTACCTCTATTAACTCTGACTGGAAGAGCAAAGCACGTTGGGTAAAAACACTGGCTGAACATAAATAAGGACAGGAAATTTTATTTATTACATTTAAGTGCATATTAACATAGGAGTGCCTGAGGTTGACAGAAAGACAAGCTAGGAAGCTGCCCCCACCTGGTGTCCATTCGCCGCAGTATGAGGAGATAGAGAAATAAGTGAACAATGCCATCCCAGTAGCACATCGTGATAGCGTACGCTGTGTCGAGGTAGGGTTCCCCCTACAAAAACAAGCACACAGCTGGCCCTGTAGCATCTTGGGAAACCAGGGCCATGAAGACAAAAGCTCATGATGTTCCTACTACCCTCATGTGGTTTTTTCTTTTAAAATAACACAGCGCGAGGTTCTTAATGTATCTGGAGAGGAAGAAAACGAATTCCATTCAGACCTTCTTGTGGTAGAATTCCATGAATCCAGATGTGAAGCCATCACACTCTAAGGCATTTGCCAGGTCAATCATGCAGGTGAATGAAAATTCTACACACACTAGAAGGAAAAAAAATTATGGCGTTACTTTTGCTGAAACTTTGCCTGTATAATGTCTCACAGTCTCATACAGACACATAATCATTATTGTTTTATTAATTTTTTTTTATAAACTGATTTAGCACCAACAGGATTATATTCATTAATTTAGATAAACAATCTAGCATATGTATTGATTATGTGCTGTCACAGGATTTATGTATAACTGTGTTTAACATATTCATCATATCACATAATCAATACATTGTTAATATCTCTAGTAAGTTTTCATATTCTGAAAACGCTACATTATTAATTTTCTTATTAGTATTAATACAGTTGTAATGGAAATTTTTCTGTGTGAAATATTCAATGTACTTTGCAACTTGTAAAATATGTTCACCATGTTAATGACCAGATGTGCTACACTGCACCTGAAGTATGTCGCGAGATAAGCATGAAAACAACGACCAAGGACAAACTGGGCACGAGCATGCAGCCCATAGGCCATCTACAAGACCAGTCTGAGCTGGTTTTGGAGGGAAATGTGCCTCTGAGAAAAAAGGGACAACCCTGATATTTACTGTGTCTTTATCCTCCATCTTGCACATTGAAGCAAACAAGTAGTCTATAAAGAAACTGTTTACTGGGATAGGACGTGCGCTTTTACTTCCTTGCTTGCTCACACTCTCACACACACACACACACACACACACACACACACGCACACTCTCTCGCTCATTCACTTACACATTCACACACACAGACACATGGTGCTGTACTGGTAATCTCAGTATGGCTTTTCTTTGCACAAAGAAAATCAATGCATTAATTTCCAATATTCGATCAGGTGTATTTCTTCTCTCACCTTGCAAATTTTTCCATGACACAGTATTTCTATGCTCTGTGATATTCCAAAACCTAATATTCTATTGTACGTCTCACAGTGGACGAATAATTACTATCTAAAATAATCTGTTTCATTATTAAAAGCAATGGTTCTTATATCTAATCATAACATCTGTCATGTTTTAGCACAGAAACGTTAAAGAATCTGATCACAAAATTACTGTAAACATCAAAGAATTACAGACGAAAATAACCAGCTGAGAAGTGAAACCCAATTTCCAGTTAAGAGTTAACCTCCAGCAAACAGCTCTCCTTGGCTTCTCTCACTGTATATAAAAATACTTCCTTCTAACCATCTATCGATTTCTTTTGCAGCAGAAGCAGATAATGATGTCTGCAAGCTGTTGCATATGAAGCAGATTTATTCTGGAGACTGAAAACTGAGCATTTCCAGGGTTAGAGGTGCAAAAGCACCTCTAAGGGCACTTTTAAAAGTTGGAAAATACTCCAGGCATGCAGACAAGACAGGAAAAAGGTGTTCAGAAATAAGATGGACATTACCTGGAGAAGAGTCTGGCACAGAGTGAGATGTGTCGCTAATTTTTAACATTTTTTTTTTCAACAGTTTTAGAGGACTAGCTTTCTAATTCATATTTACCATACTACAGATACTGTTGGGATGCTGTCATGATGGATTAAAATTTATAAATTTATTCATTCAAGTCTCAAAATGTCTCTAAAGATATAACACACCAGTTATAAACAATAGTACTTTCTGCATCCAAACTGTAGTCTATTCCAATACAAATGTTTAAATGTACTATCAGATATACAGAATCATACATTCCAGTATGTTCCTAACAGCATCTGAATAGAGTTTATGAGGCTTTATACCTAGACATATAGCATACACATTCCCCTCTTGTCTGTGACAGATAAGAACATCCACTCTCATAGATACCTGCACAATTCTAATCTTTTAAAGGCCTTGGGTAAACTTACCCATCTGACAGGTAAGATATGAGAATAAAAGTATCTGCAGTTATTATGTTCAGAACACTGAGATCGCTGCAGTCCACACAAATGTTTACCTGTTTCTATGAGGCATTGTTACGCAAAGCTCTGAAAAATGTACAAGGCGAGTTTGAATGACAGTCCGCCAGAATCCAATCTGCATCACACAGTCTTTTTAAATTATACACAATAAGCATTAGATTAGTTCCAACAATTGGACATCTTCTTAAAGCAAATTATTAGAATGTTTAAAAAGTAAGTCACAAGTGTAAAGATAAAAGAGCAATACATTATCAAAAATAAGATGGGACTGATGACAGGAACTGAGAAATCTATTTTAGCTCCACTTGGGCCACAAGGAAACCAGACAAGGTTTTGGCTTGGCTTTATTCCAGAACAGAATAAACAGTCTGCAGATAAATGAATGAACAATGAAAGTAATTCATCATTATAAGTGCTGTGATGTAAGTAACAATATTGTGTGCACAGCAAAATGAGGTTCAGCAAATATTGGGATCAAATTATCTGTGTTCCTGTGAGCTTCCTGCCGCACACTGCAATTTGATTAAGGCCCCCAAAGCAGCTTTCAGGACTCAGTGGTCAATAACAATTTCATTTATAAAGTAATAGTTGACTAAAAAAGGTTCCTAATTGAAACATGAATAGATAAATGAGCATGAATCTTGGGACAAGCTGTAATCCTATGGGCTCCGTTGCTTCATTCCTATAGCAACCCCAAGAGCTCCTGTCCTTACCATAGAACAGAAGGTCTCTGGGAGGCTTGTGACGGACTGAGAGGAAGGCCAAGAGAAACACAGCCAGGAGCACTGCAGCGCCGATCTCTAGAATAACAAGAGGCCTGGAGAAACAATGGTTCAGCAGGAAAGCTATAGCTGTGAACATGGTTATCATCTGCAGTGACATCACATACTAATAGGTATTTCTAGTTCACAAGTTTACTACACCCACTTTATGTGGCATAACTACTTGCAAAATAAAAAAAAAAAAAAAACAGCTGCAGAATTCACAATATGCAACTGACTGCAGTTGGCCTGGTATAGTACAATGCAAAGCAAGGCAGTCTAAATTCACTTTTACAGGGTATATTTAGTTCTACAAATTCAAATAGAAAACGACAGTATTTCCTCTATGTTTCAGTGAGCAGGTGATTTCCAAACAAACACATTGCTTGTCTATAATGTCAAAATAATTGAAGTATCAGCCATTAATTGATTTTTAAAATTACAATTTGAAAGAGTTTAAAAAAATCAGAAAAGCCATATCTGTTGGTTTGGCTGTATTCTCTAATTAGTTACTGTATGGACAATAAAGTCTCTTTTCATCAATTTTCAATTTCTGAGCAATGATGAACAGGTGGACAAAGAGCAGAATTAATATCCAGAGCAGCATGAATGATAGGGCGAGATGTGAAACCCACATGCCACAGACAGGATCTGTATCATAAGTAGGTAATAGTCCAGGGACTAGCAGGGTAATGCTCTCCTCAACTTTACCTTCTCAAGAAGCATCCACTGACATTTTTATAACCCGTCTGGAAGTCTGAAAGGTCTTTTGTTGCATTTCTGAGAAGCTAGACGGGGGGAGTTGGGGGGTTGGATCGGCGCTCTAAGCTTGCCGTGTGACCTGGGGGAGGGGAGCTGGTTTGCTATTCTCACATCCCCAGAGGACCACATGGCCCTGGGCTCATCGACTCATCTGAGCACAGGCTAGCGCTCCGCTGAGCTGGAGCTGCAGTGGCACGGGCAGCCACACGGTGCCTGCAGCTGCCCTCATCTGCACTCCCACATGCTCCTCTGCAAACAGCCAACCCTGGAGGCTGGTGGGGATTGCCCCAGTCTGCCCACCTGCATTTCACCACTGGTCCACAAATGATTACCAGCCTCCATGTAAAAGATGGAACTGGCTTTCATGGGGTCATCATTGCTTGCTGTCAGATTAATTACGGAGGTGGTGTGTAGAGGAATTACATCTGGTGATTTTAAGGACAGTGACACATGGACTTACAAGATTCAAGTGGACTTACTTAAAACCTGTAGGGCCTGCACAAGAATCAAAGGTATTGGCTTACCTCAGCCGACAGAACTCCGGTGCAACGTCAGCCAGCATTTATGCATGCACACTGTTTTTACAAAAGCACATTAAATCTGCCTGGAAATTCATCTCTCCCCCCCTGCAGCTTGTATTTATGGTTATTGTCCAAGTTTATAAATAAACAGTGCCCACAATCCAAACATTTATATCTTTCTCAGAAACAGTAGAATGTTGAATTATGGCACACACAGTACTGATGTAACATTGTTTAATAATGCCACTGTTGTGGCTGTTACCCATTTTATTTATGCTGTCAAAAAAATTAGAAGTCATGCCACTTTAGACAGTGCCAGAACATAGCTGAACACCGTGAACCTGCTTTCCTTTGGCATACTAATCTGAGAGACCGTGAGCAACGTTCTGGACTGTTACTTGTGTACAATATTTCAGCATCAAGATTTGTGATGTGAGAGTATCCTTAAAGCCATGAAGTAATGGCAAAACATTTCTACAAAAATTGATGTTCTGCTATGTTCTGTCAGGCTCTCCATACAAAATCCTGAGGGGAGCAAATGGAATATTGCAATCGATAGAACAAAAAGGGCTTCTGCATTCATCAAAACTACCATTTATTTGAAAATAAAGCAAACAATATAATAATGATAATTATAATGTTATTATTATTTGTAAATTTGTATTTGTCTGTGTAATAGCAGTAACTGTAAGCAATAGATCTTACTACAATTGCTGCAATAAGCATTGCTTCCATCATAGGAAATGTGCCTGGGAACAAAAACTGCTAATGGTGTTTGCTCTATAAATGGTCTTATCTGTAAGCCTTCTTTAAAAGGCCCTTTATTTTGTAGAATGAATTAATTATGATCTGGTTGAAGCGGCATAGCTCTCATTTTGCACAGGTGACTAGTGCCCCCTAAAGGTAAAAATACATAACAAACTGGCAAAAGTTTTTTGTGATAAATCAGTCAGTCTCATTCTGTTAAGGGTCACAGGAAGCCTGGAGACCATCCCAGGACACATAGGGCAAGGCACCAATCCACACCCAAACAATGGGCAATTTGGACACACCAATCAACCTAACCCGCATGTCTTTGGGCTGTGTGAGGAAACCCGAGAACCTGGAGGAAACCCACCAAGCACAGGGAGAACATGCAAACTCCACGCACACAGACCCAAGGCATGAATCAAACCCCAGGCTTGGAGGTGCGAGGCAACAGTGCTAACCACCACACCACCGTGCCACCCATGGTTGTTCAGTTTAAAATAATACTATGTAATATTATTATTATTATTATTATTATTAATAGTAGTAGTAGATGCTTTGTTGTTGTTGTTGTCTACTTGTAATTATGTCCACAGTATACAGTATAGTGTTTTACTATTACATTGAAAAGAGATGGATCATGAGCACTTACTCTTGAAAGGCTGGGACATTGTTCATGGTGTAAAGCACCACCAGGGATGAAAGAGAGAGAAGGAAAATGCATATTTCCTGCTGTAGGGCCATTTTTCCTAAAGGTTGCAAAGGACAAAACAGATGTCAGTTGTTTAGGAATAAAATAATATTCACATATTTTATTCTTTAATGAAATAAAGTTACAAACATAAATGCAATTTTAATTTTGAGATTTCACTGATTTAAATGAGAGTCTATGTTGTTGGGTTAGAAAATATCAGTCAACCTCTTTTCAAGTGTAACCAAATGCTAGTGTTTGCTGTAAACGTACCTGTTGCCACACTAAGTCCAGACAGGTCCGGTCCGCTTCTACTGACCACAGCTGCTCTTCTTTGTAATTTAGAACACCTGGAACCCAACTGGGAGAACACAAACTCTTAGTGCAAACCTTTCTGTTATTAAAGTTCTGTGCTATTAGAAGCAAATAACACCGTCTCGCTGTATTTCGTTAAGTGGGAGCAAAACCTATGCAGCTTGTGGCTACTTTGGAACTGTGTTAAAATTCTTGTGATTACAAAGAGATTAAGAAGAATCTGAAACCAAACAAAGGTTCCTATTTAGGAAATGTTATACAACATTTTTTTCAAAGGATTTACGTAAACTAATTCTTATTAATGTACCATATTTACAGATATTTCCAAAGCAAAAATCCAATTGAAAAGACCAAAAGGAAAAAACATATTACCCAGAATATGTAAACCAGGGTCTCATTCTGAAGCTATGCCTGGGTGGATATTTTACTTGAAAGGCCAAGTAAGTAACGTGGGGCTGCCACCCTGTGGAGCCACCGCTTGCAAGGACAGTCATAAGGGTTCAGTGTGATGCTGGTCAGGCACAGAATAGAGAGAGGAACCTGGAACTGGACCTTGTCTAAGGAAACTTACTACTACTGAGATATGGAATATCATTTTACTGGAAGGGAAGAAACCTGAGCTGGTGTTGGAGGTTATGGGGTACCAGTTACAAACAGCTGGACTTTCTTTCATACCCAGTGTAAACTCATGAAGAGTTCTCCTTGATGAGGGCTGGATGATCTCCTTTTCCTGTGCGGAGGTGTGCCCATGGCTGTGGAGAACCATATTGAAGTTTTGCCTTTGAATGTGAAGGGTCTCCACCACATGATTAAATGTTGCAGGAAGGAAAGCCTGGACTGTGAGCTGTCTTGAAGACACTAAGTGGTGTGCTACAAAAAGTCCTACCTCAGCACCCAATACTTCTACTGGGAAACTCCAGTGCTAAAACTGGCAACCACAAACCCAGATGTGAAGGGAAGGAAAACTGAAAACATTTGCCTGAGGTCCTTCTCTGAAAGACGCTTAACTCCTATTTCTGGAGGAACTTCCCCTAAATACTGAGCGAGGTTGGTGACATAGAATAAAAGATGGACCATTTCAAAATTGCCATTGTGACAGCTATGGAGAGTTGTGGTCACATAGCTGTTGCTCTATCCTGGCAGAAATCCAGAACTTTGCTGCTGGACACCAACAAGGAAGGATGGCATCAAGTTGAAGAAGTGGATAAGGACGTTTGACCTCTCGATTCCTTCAGATGTTTTAGGACGGAATCTAAGGCTTCACCCTGGCTGGCCTCAGCAAGTGTATGCAATTGCTGACCTCACCTGAGCTATAACTTGGTGTTTGAAGGAGCATAGGAATTTCTGAACCAAGTTAACATGCTCTGTATGAATGAAGTAGACTTGAAAACTGTGGCAGGGGGGTCAATCCCATCAGAGCCTGGTAACTGTCATTGAGATAATCAAGAAGTTACATAGTGGAAAAGCAGCAAAGGTAGACATAATTCACACTGAGATGCAGAAAACTCTGGATATTATTTGGCTGTCATGGCCACTAGGGACATTGTTCAAGGACCCCATTTTTTAAAAAAGCCAATTAGCAATTGTCAAATTTCAGATTCAAGAGGAATAACAAAGGTTCTGCTTTGGTCACTGAACAGTGGATCAGCAGTTTGACCATTCACAATATGTGTTTTGTGGATATAAAGAAGGCTATAAGATGTGTCCCCTGGTGTATTTTGTGGGAGGTGTTGTGTCAACATGAAATATTGATGGCGCTACTCTGAGCTGTTCCATCCCTGTATAAGTGTAAGTGAGATTCTGTGTTCTTGGCATGACGTAACTTGCTCTTAATGAATATTTGACACAGCCAAGAGCATGCTTTATCACCTGTTTGTTTAATGGTTTTCATGGGCAGAATGTCAAGGTGCAACTGAGCAGAGGAGGGTGTGCAGTTTGGTGACCTCAGGGCAACATCTGTGATATTTGCAGATTATGTAGTCCAGTTGGCCCTATCCGAATGTGACTTTCATCTTGCTTTGATAACCTTGCAGTCAAGTGTGAAGCATGAGAGGAAGCATTACCAAATATGAGGCCATTGTTTTGTACTGAAAAAGGATAAAGGAAGCATAACATTGCTAGGCAGATTAGTGCCTCATCAGTGTGAAACTGACATTATACTAGCCCAGTGTGGTTAAAATGTTCTGAGCAAAAACATTTTTGATTTACCAATCAGTCTATGATCCAACACTCACCTGTGAACATGAACTTGAACATGAAGTTGACCATACAAAAGGTAAACGTTTTTACTCCACATGATATCTTAGGGATAGGGTGAGGAGCTCTGATACTCAATAGGAGGTCGCAGTACAGCATCTACTTCATGTTGAGAAAAGTCGGATGAATTGGCTTGGGTTTCTGGTTGGGATGTCTTCTGAATGCCTCTCTGTGGCTTTTCCAGGCACGTCCAACCAGGAGAAGACCCAAGGGCATGCCCAGAACTCAAAGAAGGAAAATATAATCCTATCTAGCCTGGGAACAACAAATCCTCCATAAAAAGCCTGAAAGTCTACTGTCTAGTGAAAAAGAATATCTGAGTAACTTTGCTTTGCATCTAGCCCCTGCAACAACAGACCCACATAACCGACTGAGAGTAGAACGATGGATGGATGGATGGACCAAGTAGGTCTGGATTTTTTATTTAACTTGATTTATTTTATTTGGTTAAATCATTTCCAGGTTTTCTCCGGGTGCTCCGGTTTCCTCCCACGGTCCAAAGACTTGCGGGTTAGGTTGATTGGTGTGTCCAAATTGCCCTTAGTGTGTGTGTGTGTGTGTGTGTGTGTGTGTGTGTGTGTGTGTATGTATGTATGTATGTGTGTGTGTGTGTGTGTGTGTGTGTGTGTGTGTGCGCCCTGTGGTGGTTGGTGCCCCGCCCTGGGTGTCCCCTGCCCTGTGCCCTATGTGCTCTGGGATGGGCTCCAGGCTTC
Source organism: Chitala chitala (assembly GCA_025773905.1). Taxonomy (NCBI): domain Eukaryota; kingdom Metazoa; phylum Chordata; class Actinopteri; order Osteoglossiformes; family Notopteridae; genus Chitala; species Chitala chitala. Next base: position 32,088 of record JABJVR010000251.1, on the reverse strand, counting down.
CCCGCGACCCTCACCAGGAATAAGCGGTTAAGATAATGGATGGATGGTTAAATCATTTCCAGTATAGTAAAAAATATGGGCGTGAGGAAATACTGGTAAATATATCTGAGCAAATATAATTCTTTGAATACTAAGAAAATGTAATATACTCTTGACAACTTCTTTAATTAAATATAAAACATGTTCTTAATAATTAATCAATTCATAAATTTTCACAAACCATTTGAATTCAGGATGACAGGTGCCCTTTACTTAAAGCCAGGGTGAAAAGCAGGGTATCAGCATTAAAGGCATCAGCATTAAATACATGCACACAGACAAACACTAAAATCAAATTAGTCTTAATTCAACTAAACTACATGTTGTATTGCTATGGAAAGAAATCAGAAAGCATAGAAGAAAGCCCTAGAAGAACAGGAAAAACAAATAAAGATGCTCCAAACAGGAGCTACAGTCAAACTAACAACCCTATAGAACTAAAAGACGACAGCACCATCAGATGAACTGTGCTGCCCCAGCAGTAGGTCTCCTCTTGTGAAAATAATGAATACCAACATCCAGTTTTACATTCCCTCCAGTAGGGGGTGCTGTATATAAACTAATCTCATGAGCCGACCACATCGGCCAGGTGGCTCAAATGGTAAACCATCAGGCTGGGATGTAGAAGTCTTTTTGTTTGAATCCCAGCCCAGCCACCACGTGTGTCGCTGAGAAAGACACTCAGTGCTAGCTCCCTGGGTGTTAAATAATGGTGGCCCACTGCTCCCCGAAGGGATGGGTTAAATGCAGAGAAGTAATGTCCCTATGGGATTAATAAAGTTATATAAAATAAAAAATTAAATAAACTCATCTGCACCACCCAGGTAATGCTGAAACTAAATCTCCTGTGTTTTCCTAGCCTTATAACATATGATTTATTTGATAAGCAGAGTATCACTATGAACTTGGACTATAGCAGCAGTTATAAAAATGTGTACATGTGGATGTTCCTGAAAGTTTTTCTGTTCTTGAAAACATAGAAGATGAATAAAACAATGTGGTTTATGAATATTATCTTAAAGTTTAAGGAAACGATACAGAACTAATTTTTTTGATCACTTTAATCACAGGTTAAGCACAAAGCGAAAGCTGTATACAGAAGCAGGAATACATAAGAAGAACACAGGTAGCAATAGCGAGGCACCAACAGGAAGTCAGGAACTACTCAACTGCAAGCACATAAAGGAAATAGATGCTGAGATAAAAAAGTATAGGTCAGTATCAGGTTTTGTATCATGTGGGAGTGAAAGCACATGTGATTCTATGGTGCTGTTCATGTACTTGGACAAGAAAATACAATTTTATACTTTAGCACAATCTGCATACACATCTTTAAACAATGTAGACGTTAACATATTATTGAAAATATTGAAAAAAAATGAAAGGGATCAAATCAGTTGCGCTTTAATACACTAATCCCAAAATTATTCAAAAAAGGCAACAAGTTAACATGCTGGTTACATAATTAATTTTTTGAGTCATAAACTAAATATGTATTTTTGTCACCTTGAAGAACCTGGAACAGTTTTTCAGAGAAAGGATAGAGCGGTTGCTATAGCACACGGTTTACTAAACTATTACATCCTTATTTCATTTAGGTTTGGGAAATTCCAAATCCATGGAAAGTGGAAGTGACTATAAAGTCTAACTTGTAGTACTGAAAAGAAATCTGGGGAATTAATAGATTTAAAAAATTTACAGTAGGAAAAATAGGCTTGAAAGAAAGGTTTTGGGGGAAAAATGCAAATTAACCTTTAAAATTATTTTTTACCAACAACATCTAAAGATGTTATATATTGTAAATATATAAGTAAAATAAATTAATAACTGATATGCATGGAATATTCCAGGGTTTATGTAAATCTTACTGGTGGTGGAACTTTCACAAGCACTGTTTTTGTTAATTGGTAAACATGACGTCAATTGCTGCCTATTTCAAACACGTAATATCATGCATTTTTATGACTGTGGCTATTGTTGTGAAAACGCTTCCTTTTTTATGCGATTACTTCCCTCACTGTTATAACTCAGTCTGGGTGACTGCATGTAAAATTACAAAACATTTGATCTGCTTAGCAGGCGAAACACAATGCTCAAATTAGCAAATTAAGTTTAATTAAAGATTGCATGTTCATATTTCAGGTTGTGAAAAGCAGTGCACCTGTAGTTTTGAATTCCACTCGTTCGTCTCCGCTCCACAATTATATCAGATAATAATAATAATAATAATCATAATCATTATTATTATTAGCAGTATTGTTATTAGTAGTAGTATTGCAATTTACTATCTGTGTTATTCAGTCTCCGTTCCTTTCCGTAGTAAGTCAACATCATACCGGGAAAAAAATACTTTACTGGAAACAGTTGGCTGTCATCCAAGATTGGGATTTAGTAACATATAGAAATAGCCTTAAGCAGAGTTTTATTCATAACAATTTAAAATGTTTTATTTTCTTCCATTTCTGAACATGTTACGTATTTATTACTGCTTGTACATGTTTAAACACATTTCTAAAGCGCTCAATTTGAGACGAGCAGTCCTTAAGTCATGTTGTCAGCCATAATTCTCATATACTCATACTGGTGACGGGAAAGCCATAATTACACGCACTTCATCTACCGTACGATTATCGAAGGTGGACAAATGCATGGTAGTTATTTGGAAAACTACGTTTTCTGTTGGGGGTTTATGTAGAATTTGTAAAAATAAATGAATAAATAAATATATAGACGCACACACACACACACACACACACACACACACATATATAAGAAACTAGTATTTTAGTTTTACGTGTCAATTTTTTACTTAAATTTAATAATTTTACACTTCCATTTGCTGAATATATCTTCAACAGGTTCAAGCTGTGTCGTAAGTGTAACTAACATGTCAACTACTAATAATGGGATGACAGTCACCTGTGATTCTTTTGTCATTTTGAAACCAATATGGGTGCAAAGAGTTCAAGCTTTCAGGCCTTGCTTTTCTCATCTTTTTTTATACATGATGTAACTTTGCTTCTAACATCAAGCCATGATTCCTACTGTATCAGACACCACAGGTTACTTACATCCCACACACGCAGTAACTTTAATTTATTGTTACATGCACGCCTCGATAATAACACTACCAAATGTGGAAAATCTTACACATTTATGCTCAGGCAAAAAGAACAAAAATGACTTAGTATTACATTACATTACATTTACATTTATTCATTTAGCTGATGCCTTTGTCCAAAGCGATGTACAATAAATAAGAATACACATGCATGTCAAAAACGAGGTCAATCAGTATCAGAAAACCTGACAGTAAGTGCTGTCCTGTAGTCAAAGTGCACACGATTAAGTCAAGCAATGGTAGAGTTACAAGTAAAAGGTAAATGCACAGTAGCAATGACTGACTGGAAAAAACAAACAGCTTTTGAAACAATGGAGCAATAAGGAAGCAGAGATGATGAAGGTGAGGTTTAAGTGCTGAGGTGCTCCCTGAAGAGACGTGTCTTCAGTTGCTTACGGAACATGCACAGAGACGACCAATTTCTCAATGCAAGAGGAGGATCATACTGTATTATACTGTATATTTACACAGCCATTAAAAACTGTCCATATGCAAACTACTTTTTCATTACATAAAAATACAAAGTACTTAATAATAATTAACAAATCATTAAGGGAACTGTAACTGGGCAACCTAATAATATATTTAGCGTGAAGCAGTACACGTGCTAAAGTTTGCAATGAAAACTGGTAGGACTTGTTTTGGTGAGGGGGGGGGGCGTAGTTATGTAAATAGAGTATGTGTCACACTGTATAGGTTATTAATTACAAGGTACCAACATCCTCTTGGGACTTTAGTTTACACTCTACTTTATTAAGCACGGTAATATTGATGCCATCGTTACTTATGCTATTGAAAAGTAATTTCACTGTAACTAGATCACAAACTTACTTGGACTGTAAGCACTAGCTAGCATACACAACTGTGTAAACATTTACTCAGAGCTGTTTATCCTCTACAGTTTAAGGTTACCGTCATAATATATGATATCTTTTTTAATCAGTAAAATTTTTCAATATAATAACTATTTGCTCAGTAAAATACCACTGAGCTCAAAAATCATAATCCGGTTAACTAACGACATAGTAGCAAACTATATATTATGAATTAAAATGGAAAAAAAACACTGGGTTACAAACATAATCAGTGGCTAGGCATCAGGTAATTTTCATAATGTAGAAAACTGCACAAAAAGTCTAATTCATCAGAAATACACGCAAACAACGCTCTTGTCAGAATACAGTGAGCGAGCTAATGGCTATGCAGGCTGTATTAAAAGCTAAACGTTATATCGACGCTACGATAACGTTGTATCAACGTTCACGACGCGTTACTCCAGCGGAAGTGGTGCGATCCTCCTTCAAGATGGCGACGTCTATCAGGAAGTGAAGAAAACTGTCCACAGAAAGAATTTATAGTAAAATCCGCAGTTTGGGCGTATAACTAAAAGGCAGCGACACAAGACGTTCGTCTGAGGCGGCCAAGCGTGTCTACACTGTAAAGTGATTAAGGTGAGAAGTTTATAATTGCGTTAATTAAGCGTTATCGAGCGTCCGTGTCCGATCGCTAACGCTGTTAGCATTTTCACTTTTTCGTCGTGTCGTGCGTCGCTTGTTCAGCTTTTACAAACGTGGTAATAATTAAAATGTGTTTTTTTATTAACTAGGTTTTCGTTTATTGTGAAGTTTTGTGTATTTTTAATCGTTATTACCACCGATGGGAAGGAATATTCCTTCATAAGTCACGAAACCCCTTTACCGGCAAACAATGTCGCCTCGAACTACGGGCAAATGAAACAGAGTAAAGTTTTTTTTTTGGTCAACGTGTGAAGCTCTTAAGTGTAGGTTCGCTTTGTATTCTTATTATTCTTTATTCTTCTTCTTCTTATTATTATTATTATTATTATTATTATACTATAATTCTTATGTACTATAATTATCATTCCTGTAAATTCCAGCGATTAAGTGTGCTTTCGCTTCTCGTGTTAAATTCAGAAGTCATACGAGTTTCGGGGCATACTTTTCATGCTTTTTATTTTCTAACACTGAAACTTGTCTGTGATTCATTCAGAACAGGTAATGACATTAGGTTGAGTGCCATAAATTCAATTTACTTTCAGCGATTGTGGTTTTTATTGTCGCTCGGAATACAAACGAAATTGGAACAGCAGATGACCAAATTGTATTTATAGTGGTCATGTCGCATTTTTATCATTGAAACATTATGGCCCATTTAGTGAAAGAGAATATACATGCTGTTTAGTATTTGCTACACTCAGTGACATTTGACTCCCGATTCTATGGCTGACATGTAGATTCAATGATATCCTCTGTGCATGTGATGTGAGTTATTATATTTTAGGTCACACCAGTATGGACATTAAGTGTGTGAGTGTTAAAGGCTTAATTGTTGAGGACTTGTATATATTAAGTAGGGTTGTCAATAGATTAAAATATTAAAAAGTGATTAAGCACAATTGCCCATAGTTAATGACAGTTTCTTTGCAAATCAGCTGTTGTTTTTTTATTTTTTTTTTTTATTAAAAATTTACCATAAAGGGACACTTTTCAAGTGTTAATATTTTTATCAACATGGAAGTTGGCCAAAGACTTCTTTATGCAAATGTATACATTTCTTATTGGAAGTTGACTAACAGCATAAAACAATGACAGAAAGGTTCCCAAAGTTTCACTTATATGGGGCAGCAATAAAGTTTCATTAAAATCTCCCCAATTTTTTTTAAACAAAAAAAAAAAAACCTAAATATTCCAGAAACCTACACAGATCCTGCATTTATCAGTATTCTTATATTACATTCACAGCTCATAGGAAATGATACATCTCTCAACAATAAATAGGGTAGGTACATTGATCAGCTACATATTTAATTACTTCAGTAAAGATCACTCACCCTTCTAAAGCAAATCACACAGTAGAATTGTGTCCAAACTCGCATGGGCTAAAATTGTTCCTACTGTGTTTTGTTTTGCTGACCCCGCATTTACAAATATGTTACTGTCCAACCATTGATATATCCAAGTACCTATATTACAAAAGCTGTTATATCATTTTAATGGACAGTTACAAAAGTGACTGTAACTATGGTTCCTGTTTTTAGGAAGGACCATGGAATTACATTATAAAGTGCACATATGCCTCAAAGTTACATTAAAATAATTTCTTTTAAACTTAGTATTTGTCTAAACTTAAGATACTTTATTTTCGCAAGTTCCTACAATCTTTTCATTTACTGCGAGACAAGCATGACTTACTGCAAAACAAGCCAAGGAAATTAGATATAGAAGCAAGATACAAAGAATGTATAGTTATAAACTTGTTAGTAAACACTGTAACTCGATGTAAAACAGTATTTACTGATAGACTGAGATAAGTGCGTTTCTAAAATTAAGAATAGGGTGGAAACATGGAACTGAAGACTTAAAGACACCTAGTATTTAAGACTGGATGTACCTATTTCTGTGGTAATTCAGTTCACATCGACAGTAACTGTAGATAACTGGGGTGTTGTCAAAACCCACCTGACAAGGTTTTGAAGCTGAACTTGCCATTCAGAAATAGCCTTTTCTTTATCCATTGTTCCTTGTTAGTTGCCATCTGACTCAGTGCTAGAGGATTTCTAAAGGGCAGATGATGCAGTGGGTTGTCCTAACACATATAATAAACCAAACAAGTATAATAAATCAAACTGCATATGTTTGCAATTGTTTTAGGCAAAATAAGTGACTTTTAAAAAGAAGTCTGATGTAATTTAATGTCTGGGCTAGGCTGCGATATGGTAGCTCAAATTATGGTTTAAGAAAAGCAAAACGTTGGCTTGGCTGTACTTATAATTTCACACTTTTGTAAGTTTTGATTTATCATTTACGTATGCCTTTTGTTTTCAGGGACTAATGGTGACATAGTCTTCTTAGCATGGCAGGCCTGGAGGCAGACTGAGGGAGATGTTAGACTCGTCTGCATGTGCGCCCAGAGAGGACAGCAGTACAGCTTAATATTCCTGGACGCTGCCTGTACTTTAGAGAGAAGAGCTGTTTTTAATGTGGAACTCTTGCTGTGGGTCATGTTTTTCCATTAGCCCGTATCTCCTGACAGATTGGGGTTGTTCTTGGTCCTACTTAGTTCAAGTTTCACATCTGTTGAGGTATGTGGCATAGAGGCACCTTTCTGACTTGTCTTTATGCTGTTTTTGGTGCCACAAACAGCATTTTTGGTATCTTCCCCCTGTGTAGGGATAGATGTAGCAACACACAAATTAGTTCCTGTAAATGAACTATAATTAAATATTTTAAAATGGCCTTTCTTCAAAATATGCTATCTTGGCATATCATTCCTAAATTCTTCTCCCCTGTACATTTATAAGTTTTCCAGTAGGTGAGAGAGTAAAAGGAAAAGGGGGGAGGGGTGGCCACGGAGAAGTGGTTAGGATCTGTTTTTCCGGTTCTGTCATTTTCTTAGTTCTGGGATTCCATAAATTAGTTGAGAAGTTAATTAACCCAGTATATTAATCCAGCAATGAGCCTAGAGGTGTAGATCAGTGGTCCTCTTCCATGGCCTATTCATCTGAAGCCCATTTTCATTTTTGGTTATAGTTTTACTGGCATGTTTGTTTTTCTTTCAAAGCAAGAGCGGTTTCTGAACTTTAAATGGCGTTAAGGTGACATTTGCAAGCTTGTCTGTCTGAGTGAGCTTCCCACATACATGAAGCCAGATTGAGTGCTGCTTTTGTCTTATTGGCTTACATTGAAAAGGGGGAATGAGCAGTGCTATCTCAGACGTTGTCATGGAAACTAAAGTAATAGAGTCATACAGGCTGTATTTGAGCTGCTTTTTTGACCTCTTAGAGCCCTGTGCTTGTAGTTACATTTTTTTCAAATTCCATTTATCTCCATTTTCATTTGCTTTTTCAGATTTATTTAAAAATGTTTAGAGGTTTATGTAAATAAGATTGCAACATAACATGAATTAAAGGAGAACATTGGATTCAACACAAACTGCAAAAAAATCCTCTTCAAATTCCTGCCTAGAATTGTGGGATCCCTTTGCACTTGTTATTGTGGTTTGACAAAGTGCAGTATTCTCTTCCTTTGTTTGTTTGATGCATTTGTGATTTGATGTACTCCCTGCATGTCTCTTTGTGTGTCTAGTCAATCGTGTTGATAGGTGTTATGTTCCCATATATGTCTTGGAGGTTTTGTCTTGTACAGTATGTGTATTCTCTATCTGCTTTGGTTTCCCACCATGAAGAATCCCCAATTGGCCAACCTGCCATCCATCACCAGGACTTAACTTTAACAACAGAGTCTGCAAAATAACTGTCCATCTCATTCATTATAATCGGTAGGGAATTGTTCATCCCAAAACTTGGCCGACAGTGACACATTTCTAATTTTTTTTCTTCCTGGTATTTTACTTTACTGGTATTTCTTTGCTTGCCATTTACCCATGTCTACTCACTTGCTATTAATTACAAGAAAACAAGTGGCAAAAGTGATGCATACTTTTTGGTATAATTAGCAAACATGCATAACAGTCACTTGATATAAGGACTTCACACCAGTAGCTGTTGGCACAAAAAACTGCCATTTAAGCCATTAGGACATTAAAATAATGCTTTTCTGTTCAATTCCACATTTAATTCCATTTTTATCAGTGGGGTAGTGTAAAACACTCTGAACTCTTGCATCCTCTCCCCCTTGCACCGATGATTGCCTTGGAGCTGCTCTGCCGTGTGCCATGTTCAATGAGTCTGAAGGATGTTGGGCCCTGTTCACTGTAAGTGAACCTTGGTAGCTGAGTGCTGGGCAGCCTGTTTGCAGCAGCCAGGGTTGCCTGAGGTCAGTGGCTAGCTCTGTTCAGCTCTGCCTGCTGACTCCTCTTGCCTCCCTCTAGTGTGGCTTTTTGTGTTACGTGTCTCTATCTCCAGCCAGCTGGTACTAAGGTTTATTTACAGTTAATGTTTTCCCCCGCTTTCTAGACTAATTGGACAGTGGCTGGGGGGAAAAAAGAAGCATTAATTTGAAGAATTGGGGGTCAATGATGGGTTATGATCTTCACTGTTTCTACATTCCTGGAAATCTTGGCTTTATTAGGTAATGGTTCATGTATTAAACATAAACCACATGAACAATTGCGCTGTTCAGAAATGGGTTTCTGTTCCTGTGCTTGCTGACGGACAGGGACTACTTTGTTCACAATGTGAAATGTGTTTTTTTTTACTTGCAAGAAAGTTTTGCAATGTCCTTGTGTAGTGGTGCAAAAATGTACACAAACTTTGCGGATTTTTTTTGTGAAATTGGAAATGCTTTTGGTTATAAAATCTGCTCTTTTAAAAGTCAGAGATTTGTGCTGAGGCAGGTGTAGGAATACTGATAGATGACAAAAGTAGTGTGTATAATTTCAAGAGATTAAAGAAGTGAATGCATAACATGAAGCATTCAAACTGATGTAATAAACCTCAATGTGTGACTTGGTTCAAAGATGGCTGCTGAGTGGCAGGCCCTAAAGGGAACACCTTTATCTGCTGTTTGCAGATTGCATAAGGATTCTGATGGTTTTCATTGATGTCTCCTGACTTTTGGGTTCTGCTGAAGCATATTCCTCACCAGTTTGGTCTTGAAACAATCACGTTAACTGCTCGCCACAAATATCACATTCATTATTTGTGGTTGTGATAATTGCACTTTGTTTCATGTGCTTGCCACTGTCAGGATTTTGAGTAGACCTGTTGTTGTGTGTCACTGCAGCAGCTGAGATGTTTCAGAAATGTCTGGGATGTGTTTATATTTGTGTAAGTGTGGAGTTGCACAAGGTCTTGTGGTATGAGTGTAGCATCTCAGTGCAAACAGGAAGCCTAAAACCCAGCTTTACTTGGCACCTCCTAGCCCAACCAAGTTAGAATCCTTGTGCAGAATTTAATGTCAGAGGTCATATCTGGGAGGCTGACTGGAGCAGGGAAACCAGATGACTACACCTGTCCTTAACTGAGCTGGTTAGCGCTGTATATATATATATGTGTGTGTGTGTGTGTGTGTGTGTGTGTGTGTGTGTGTGTGTGTGTGTGTGTGTGTGAGAGTATGAGAAAGCAAGGGATGGGTTAGAGGTGTCTCTTTATCATTAGATAAAGAGACACGTCACATTTTAACACAGCAGCAGTTAGAGGTCTCTGAGCGAAACTGGTTGGGTGGAAGCCACCGAATTAATGAGCCATACGGCCGTACGACTGTTGAAAGGCACGGAGCGCATGATGACATTGCCGGCAACGTGGCTGCATGCGCCGTGCCTGTGCTGTTCTCCTGGTTGTGGGACTCCAGGAGAAGCAGCAGGACGGCAGCTACTCCCGAGCCCCGTGCCAGTACGGCCTCCGCTGCCGCCTCACTCCCATGCTTTTCCCAGCATTCCTCTGTTAGTCAGCCTCCCAACGACAAACACATGCATGCATGCAAAACAGCTTCTGTTCAGGGGAATTTAATAGGAAATGTAGCGTTCGTCCCTGGCACGTTCTGAAGAGATGATTGGTCAAATTGGCTGAGCGGCAGCATCTGCTGCTTGTTTTACAGCTTCAGTGAGGCCTCTCAAGTGCATCCCTAAGAGAAGTATGGGGTGAAACCTCAGTGTCTTTTTTCCAAAAACAATGGAAAAAAACTGAGCCGCATTCAGTCTGAGCCTCTGTATGCAGTGGCTTCAGCCCTTCATCATAGGTATGTGAAAATATACCTAATTTGTTTGCTTATCTAGTCGTGGTATATGTAAAGTAGGGTAATGTTATTTGTACTATTCTTTTGAGCATTATGTGAGAAGCCACAAAATGATGCATTTTGTGTTAAATATTTTGTGTTAAGTATTTATGAAAGGTTTGCCTTAAAACGAAGTTTATAATTTTAGTATTTTTTTGAATAAAGTGAGGTACAAAGATAAATATTTCACAGTTGAATGGAAATCAGAGGCAAGTAGATTTGCTAACGTTGCCTTGACTGCGCTGACATGTTCAGTGCAAGAGTGACTTGGAAAGGATGAGGGACACCGAGACCGTTAGGAGAAACACTGAGCCTTGTCCGGCAGTGCTGTGGGCAGGGGTTTTGTAAGCCGCACAATGAAAGTCTGAATGAAGATAAATATGATACTTCTGACTGGAACAACCTGGCAGCATTGAAGATTAATTTTGGTTTCTGTGAGCAGCTCGTCCCAAGATGCACTGATCCAGCTGCTTGCTGGATAAGCAGTGAAAGCCTTTTCCCCACCTTGACAGCAGCAGCTCTTGTGTATGTTTTTGCTTCGCATACAAGTGGACAGCTAGCTTCCAGTCTCAAGACCAGTGTTATTTGGATGAGTAGAGAATCGGAATCAGCCCTCAGATTAGTATGCTGACTTGTTTTCATTTTGGTTATAGCGGGCTGATGTCTTCTTGTTAAACATCTTGGACGTTTTATTACAGCTCTGCAATGTGGTGAATTTTTGTTCTTTTTAGCTTTTTGTTATTGTATGAAATGTTTAAATTTTCTGTATGTATTAGTGAGATGACTATTAAAGTGCTGCACTTTTTTTATTTAATAGTCATGTTAAGTGTTACACAAGTGCCTCTGAGTCCATATTTCAGCTTTGAAGTGTCCATAGTTGTGGTATCTGTTGCAATGGAAAAACACCCTTATAATATGAGTTAATTAGGGATTTCGTCTAACAGATAGCACATTTTAAAAATGGAGAGTTAATGTCCTCCAGTTCAGATATGACAAATGATTGGCATCGGCAGAGCGTCTCCAGAAATGGGGTGTTCTGTACAGCAAAACAATTCTGAGGGAAAAAAAATGTAAAAGTATTTAGCATTTCACGTAATTGCATGCCATCAAGACAAGCAATGCCATTTTCTGAGCCGTACCTGCTCTTAACCCACTCCGAGAATGCAGCGCGCTTTGGTAGTGGAAAAGCTCAATTATAGACAGGATAAATGACACTAGGTTAAGTGCGTCTTTATTACACTCAACATGTCAAGTACTGAATAATTTGCTTTTAGTCTGCAGTTGATGCAGTTCACCAAAGGTCATGGTGCTGTTTACATTGGGTAAATGGGCTCACTGGTAGAGGTGCAGGTTATGACTACATGGAGCATTTAAATGGGCCGCTCTGCACTTGCAAGGCTCTCGGAGAGTGTACCTTCCTTCTGGCGTCAGACAGGATGTGGGCATCTTACCCTAAGGCCATTTTCTCAGCATAACACTGTTGTGCGAACCAAGGTAGGTACCACCAAGGCCTGTCACCCCTTGCGTGCACAGCAAGATCCTGCAGGTCCCCATCATACCATTTACAAATACTCGGCTTTGATTAGGGCTTTTGTTTTTGTAACCAAACTGTGATTCAAGATTCAAAGAACTTTATTAATCCCAGGGGGGAAATTGCTTTGCTTGGTTACAGCTGCACTCCAGTTGATGAGAGTGCGCCACACCAATACAATAAATACAGTAGTACGAAATAATCTTCTGCGGTCTTCTGTGGAGCACTTGGCAGTGAAATGGTGAAGGTGGTAGAACATCTATGCTCGTGGTTGGCCTGTGTCACATGACAATCTCCGCGGAGCCTCCGGAGCTCCTTGACATGGGTTCGGTCAACGCCTCCCTGCTAGGGCTGTTTTTTGTCATGGTAACATTCACTTTGAGCCTTCAGGACTAAGGCTCATTGCCTGAAGGAAGACCGAGTGTTGGGTTAGGGCCTTGAGCTGGAAGATGTACGATGATAAGGAACTGCATGATGAGTGACAGATGTAAGACTGATTGACATAGCAATTTTTTTTTGGCATGTTAATTTATAGGATTTTAATGGGACGTCAGCGGTTTCTTCACCCTGTAGCCCTTAGTTAGCACAAGTACTGCTATAGTAGTATAGCTTGCAGTTCCTCTTTCACAGTTAGACCCCTGAATGTGATTACAGTTTCACAGGCCTTTAGAGCTGGAATGAAAGCTGCTAAACGGATTCCCTTTGAGGCTTGGCAGGCTGTTATCTATAATTTACAGGAGGAACAAATGGAGCTGTGAAGTCAGTGGGTACGATGTTTCCCTGTTGAAGACCCTAGTGGGAAGTGAAGTGAAACACTTTGCTTTGTATTGTCTTGGTTTCAGGTCAATTTGGAGACTTGTACGTAACCAGCAATACAGAAGCCAACTACTAACTAGGGGATTTTAGTTTTAACATTCTGTTCAGTTCTTTATATATGACACCCTTTGCAATATAGTTTATTCAAAGTTTTTAATAAATATTAACTCCCATACTGCGAAATGTTTGTTTAGTGTCCTCAATATTTTCACCTCTTTCTCTTAATGGATATCATTCATAAATCGTTTTTGCATTTGGCTTTTACCTGAAAAGGTGGTACAAGTCATCATAAACAGTTTTGAGAGTATTAGGTGTACATTTGCTTCAGTAGACGTGTTCTAACAATAATGAATTATGAGAAATTCCACTGCTGTGATTTATGAGAGTTGTTTTTCCACTGTCTAACATATCAGAATTTTTCATTTTTTATTTTTTTATTTTTTATTCATAACCATTCATAGTTCTGCTTAACCAGAGGAACTGTATCAAGTGTCCATTGGTGAAAGGATACGTCTACATTTCACCCGCAGACATCTATAGAAGTCCTTTCTGTTCTTTTACTGGAAGTGAGTTTCATGCCTTCTGCACATTGTCTTCTTTTTTCTTGGTCTGTATTAACACTTGACTTCCTATATAATTATTTCAGTTGAAGCCACATCACTCTTTCCAGTTTGTAATTTTACATTTTCTTTGACACCTCTTGTAGCTCATGGTCTGACTCTTACTGAGAGCTGTAAAAAACAATTTAAAAGTGCTCTTTGTATAGCTGTAAATAGAAATGACAAGTAGTAAAATACCCTTCCATACTGAGTGCAATTCAAGTGAACAAGTGCTGGTCCCCCACACAACAGCAGCAGTGCTGTGACGTGAGCATCGCACTGCCACAACAAGATAAGTCTTGCTATAAGTCATGTTTGTGGCAAAACTGAAACCTGCGAAATCTGATGTGTGTCTGTCTGAACTTCACTAAGCTTCAATGAGAGTTCATTGTCTTTACACAGACAAGGATTTTACTTCACTTGTACAGACCCAACATTTTTTTCCACCACTAGTGTAATAGCACACTTTATATGTACAGTATTATTCTTTTGAGTTACTCCATTGTACTGTTTACAAGGTGAAATTAGCAATTTGTGGACATTATAGATTTTTCACGACTGGGTACCGTTAGGGGGACAGCACTGACATTATGGTGGACCGTTCTCGTAGAGCTCTCATAAGTGTTTAATGGTTGGAAAGTCATCTTTGGCTGTTTTATGGCCTATTCAGTACCAGGACAGCTATCTTAGAATGCCATGTGTGCTGTTGGTGGTTTTAACAAACGTAGGCAGAAGGAAGAGCTTTCTTTTTTATGTGATTCCTGTGAATAAAGATCATTAGGACCAGTAGCTTGCTGCCAGTAGAAATGAAATTGGACTCCAGATGAACACACCTGTTTATGCACTGAACATTTTAGATCAGGCAGGTTGTCACAAAAAGCACTTATTTATACAATCTATCAGTTTAATGACTGAGCTCTGTTCCAAAGTCAGGTGTTAAAGTGGACTAGGTGGGACAGCAGATGTGCTTCAGACTTTACAAAATCCGTCCTTATTCAGTTTCTCATTTTCTTTTACGATTATCCTTAACGAAATGGACATTTCATTTTTAACAATATTTTGTACATTATACTTCAATGATCTCTATAGTTTTAATAAAATTTGCCTGCAAATGTGTGCGTTGGTTGAAAAACAAACCTTTTTATTACTTATTTGTAAATAGTCACAAAGACTTTATTTTTACAAAATATTTAAACTGTTAACTAAATGAGCATCATGCACTATTCTGTCACAGACATACACTCGTTTTGTATGTATATGACCGTGTGTAATGAGGGAAAAAAATGTGCAAGTATTGCATTAATATATGAAAACAATTAAAATTTTGCTGCGTTATCTAAATTAAAAATTGCATTTGATTAGCACCTGGAGGTATTTATCCAAATCTTATATGAGACATTGCTGTCAGGGATGTGAATAAAACACCTTGATGGGAATATGGATCACAATACCCGAGAATGGCTACTTTAGCCATGTAGCGGTCAGATTCTGATTACTTGAATGCATTATAAATTGCGTTTTACCGATCTCTTTGCCAGCCATGGTTAGATTTTCCCTACAGTCGGATACTTTCCTATTGTGGTGTGCTGTACAGTGCATTCCTCAGGTCCCCAAAAATGGCCGCAGTTGCACATGGGTCACGTGACTGAATATCCTCTATAGCGATCACGAAGATGGTGTTCCACCAGTACTGCAGTTTGGGCCGATGCTGTCAAACAACACTGACTTGGAGTCAGGAGTAAATGAGCAGCTGGGTTTCTACACTTCCATGGCTGAGCCTGTGGACGGGGCAGGACAGGCTCATACCTCATTGGTCTTACTATTCAGTCACTTTTAGAAAGACTATACCAGCCTAACAGCAGACGGATCAAGGCTAAAAAAAGCCTCATGCTGTGTTTTGGAGCAATAAGAAATTAACAAACATCAGTGTTTGTTTGAGTCTAAATGTTACTTGGCATTATACACAAAAAGGCATTATGGAATATATAAAGCAGTAATTTTGTTGATGTGACTTCTCCAAGTACTGTAGTCATGACTGGATTTTGTCTTTTTTTTTTTTTCCTTTTTTTGTGTGCCCCCTCCCACCCCCAAGTGTTTACCAGCAATGATAATACAGCTTTACAGGAAGAAGACATTTCAGAGCCCAATAATGTCCATTATTGATCGCTTGTCCTGAGAGAGGGGGCCGGCTTGCAGAAGGACACTTCTGCTGGGGAGGGGTGTGCTGTTAAATGTGAGTAGGCAGACTTGGGTGGCGGTAGGGGGTGGGGTTGGGTGATGGACAGACTGGAAGAACAGGTTGTTGTTGTTGTAAGGGAAGGGGCAAAGATGAGGACTGGATTACCTGTGTTTTATGTGGGACGAAGCGTGTCCCGTCTTGTCTGGTCCACAACATTTCAACAGCCGGGCTGGAGTGCCTCTCTGTCACGCTCAGGGGGAGTACAGCAGTCTTACCCTTTTGTATCCTGGGCTGACAGATATGCAGGACGGTGATGGTCTGACCCGAAGCTTACCATGGCTGTACAAGTCTTCTTTTCTACCAGGTGTCCCAGTGCAGTATGGGAACACAGCAGAGTGAGCGCCTGCTCTGCCTTATTCTGCATTAGCTCCTTTAGCAGCACATATGGATGGCTCTGATCATTGCCAGATTAAGCACAGTGATATCTGTGGTGTGAATCTTCCCTGCCAGCATGGCTGACTGCCACTGGCTCCCTTAGTGTGCCGTGCTCCCTCTGGTGAGCAGGATGGCACATGGCGGGCCTTTGTGACAGGACTGCTGAATGTCTCCGAACAAGCCACACAGACAGTCAGACTAGCCCCAGGCTGAAAGAGGCCTGTTGTGCGAAGGGCAGAAATTCATCTTGGACACAACTGTGACACCTTACAGCTCAAGGTTTATATTATTATAGCTGAACTGACGTCAGATTTGTATTTGTTTTCCAGTAAAATGATCGTCAGTGGGAGGGATTGCTGGATAAATGCGATTAGTTTTTTTTTATTTATTTATTTTTAAAATATTGAACTTTTTGTTAAGGTCTGTGTTTACACTATGAATATGATAAATCACTCAATCAAAAGCATTTTATTTCTGCTTCTGCAATGAAGTAATCCGTTGGTATGTTAGTAACCAAAATAAAATACTATGGTCTGTAGGCAAGTAGCATTATCTCCTCAGACCTCTAGCGTTGAGGGATTGGATGTGGCTTTCGGTGATGTGTGTGGAGTCTGCTTGTACTCCCTGTGCGTCTTTAGGTTTAGCCCAGGTGCTCTGGTCACGTCAGGTTTTATTGTTGAAAGTCTTTCTACACGAACTGAAACAAACTGGTCTTTTGACCACATGTAACTTCATGTGAATGGTGGTTAATGAAGTAATGCCCATTGAACAATAACTCTGGGATGTTTGCTATGCGCAGGTGTGGGATGCCTGGCAGTACGCACAGACATGCAACCCTGACTCTCTGCTCTTTGCCTGGCACAGGCCATGGAGGGCGCACTGGCGCAGTGAGGGCACCGCTGGGACTGGCTGCCATGCGTGCACCCAGAGCCTGATGCCCATCGTGCCTTTGCCTTCTGTCATGGACGGGGACGACTTTCTGCACCCAGACGGCCCTCAGATGGAGAACAGCGTGTTCGGCCTGGGCGTGTCTCCGCTGCTGCAGTCGCCCGTGCAGGTGGGGGGGGGCACGTCTGTAGACACCTCAGCAGGGCCCGTTGGGGAGACTCCCACTTAGTAAACTGACCAAGGACAACTTTACTGTTCTTTTCTTTAGTGCGTTTGTGTGTTTTCTACAAAAAAGTACCTGACAATTTAACTGTGAATCACAAGGGACCACACCAACAGAATTGTGGAAGCGTAACATAAATCGTGAGTGAATACGCAACGTACACTATGGGTTCCTGCAGGCATTGTTGTTTCCTTTTTCAGTAAATCATAATCTATCGTTTAAAGAACGGGTTGAGCTGTGTTCTGAGCAAAGAAATAATAGTTTTAAATTATTTCTGCATTGAATCATTTTGTAACAAAAGTGTTATGTACAGCTGTTAATGGGCTGAAAATCTGGGATAACACTAGCCAAAGGATAAATTAATATAGAGAAGAACACCTGACACATTCATTCAGTTGTCATATGCAACACTGTTTTAAAGAAAAAAAGGATATTTCTCAGTCTGATTTTGTTAGTAGACTAGTTATAATGTCACAGTATTAAGGAGTTTCTTAATCTCTTAATTTACTGGTTATAAAACAAAACTAATGTGGATAGTAATTGCTGTTACTGCTGCAATACTATTAAACAAAAAAAAAGGCTCTTTTAGACACACTAACTGGAAAAGTTTTTTATATTACTTTTTTCTTTTTCTTTTCATGTGGCTTGATGCTGCTCTTTCAAATGAAGCCATGTTGTTTTTGCTGGCATAGAATTGGAAAGGTCCACTCGTTTCTCAGATTAATGCCTGATAGTGGCCAGTGTAGGATGTCCTGTTCTCGTGTCTCACATTCCAGGTGGTGTCTCTCCTTCAGTCTAATAGTAGCTCACGGACAGTGTCCGTCCTCCCTGAGATGGCAGCAGTCCTGTCTGCTCCTTGAACAAAAAGAACAAGGACAGTGTAAGACAATGGCATTTGGCACAGTAAATATCTTCCCTCAAGTGGGATATGTCCAGCTGGTTCTTCATCACAAAGGGCACTTGGGAAATGGAGTCCTTTTGAGACTTTATGCACCTTCTGGTTCTTCAGATCTGAATAAGTGGATTTAATTTTTTTGTATCACTGCAAGCACCATCTTTAGTTTTTTGAACTTGGTCACATGTTTTGCTGTTATTTTTAATATAATCCATGTATTTGTGGGGACAGTTCTGCTTTAAGTTATTTAAGCTGTTGCTTACAGTTATCTATTTTTCACCTGTTTTCCAGAGCCAGATTTATGCCTCAACGTCCTGGGGATGTTCACAGCCACCTGCATATAACTTCCCTGGTTCTATGCAATCTGTAAACCAGTAAGTAAAAGGATGCTTGTGTAAACTTGAACTGTTCTGACAGTGTTGTGGTATATAGGTTTTCATAGTTCTGAAGGTTCACCATAAGTGTCTAGTAACATGGTAAAAGTGTTACATCTTAACATTCTCTAGATAAAAACCAGAAGTTCTATAAACCCTTTGCTTACCTGTTGTTGGCACGATGCCCTTTTGAGAATTTCCCAGTGACACAGTCTAATGAACAATTGTATTCATTGAATATAATGTCATGTAGAGCTTCACACATTGCCTTTGTGAATGTCTTTATTATAGTGAAAGACAGAGTGGAAAACCCTGTGGTTATTTTCTTTATAATTCTCCCCAAGGGCACAAAGAGTGTCCTGACCAGTGGCTTTTGAAGCCCTGTGTAAACCAGTCGTGTAGCAACTTTTCTCCTACAGGCCTTTCTGTGGTGACGCTGATGCCTGCCATAGGTCATTTCCAGTAAGGGGCTTCCCAGTGGCACAGTTATCAGTCTTTTTATTTACTGAGTGTCTTGCAAAAGAATCTACATCCTGACCTGTCCCCCTACCCCCACTAACCTTCCACATTATTACCCTTATCTCCCCTTCCTTGTATGCCGACAGAAGACGGCTCTAGAGAGCCTCAGACAGCCTCACAGGGTGTTTTTCTTTCCCTCCTGTATAAACAGTAATTATCTTGCAACATTTGTTATAATAGGAGTGTATTTAAGTATTATATTGCATTAGTTGATTGTATAACTATACAACAAAGTCCCAACCATGTGTTTAAATGTGGAAATGGATTTGAAGTGTTTTGAAGTCTTAGTACTATAGACTAAATTCAAAGTGACATTGCTTGTAACTTATGTTTTTATAATGTTGCGGTGTCTGCAATGCTGCTTTTTTTTTAAATGTGGAAATATTTTTGACATGACTCTTTATACTACTGTACCATGCTGACCATATTTGCTCTTAGAATTTAGCAACTTAATGGTAGATTGTGACATTTTTTAAACTGCATGTGCAGATTTATTTAAGCTGCTGAGGAGTGGAAGATGACTTAAGGATATTTGTGGTGTTTTATCTTCCTCTGAGAGCGGATGAAGTTCACTCTGCTTGATCATAGTGCTGTGTGTGTTGCATTCCTGAGGCCCACTGAAATAATAGCACTGGCTTTCCAAATCCACAGACTTTAGCTGGCCATTAGAAAAACATACAAGTTTGTGTTCACTCTGTCTCTGAGGACTGCAACTTTAAAGCTCACATTAAATATAGTATAATCAAAGACTGTAAACGGCACTGAGAGCTGAATACTACATAAATTTTAAAATTAAAGTGGTATCATAGTATTATGTTGAGTTCTTCCAGAATTTTACATTTGACGCAAAGAATGCACTAAAGCCATATACCTGAAGGTGTCACTTGGTGATGTTTCATGCCACAGTACATCATGATGCAAAACGAGCGTCGATGCACACCCTCAAGATAACAATGGTGTCTTGTTGTATGCTTGTTATGTGACATTTTATATAAATGTTACCAGCACAAATTGCGACATGTTTAAATTGTGGTTTTTGAATGACCATTTTCATCTTTTTAGTGTTGACTTTTTCCATGCCCGTTTTTCAGCACCACTGATTGCTGTTGTAGTTTGATTCTTAACGTTTAGTTTGTTTTCCTAGTGCATGACTTACTGGTGCTGCGTCATGGCAACTTTGTTTTGATGTATAGTATTGTAAAATTGATTAGTCCTTATCATTTAATTTTTTTTTTCCCCTTTGATCTATTAAATTTTATGGAAAAAAATGAAATTTGCACTTTACACAGCCACTACTTACAGGGCTTTCCTAGCTGGTTTGCGGCCCAGTACGTGCGGACCCGCGGATCGGTACCAGTCCACGGACCACAATTTGGGAAACTATGGCTCGCACAACTACTGGAACTTTTGATATGATGCAGAATTTACAATGCCATCAAAATGAAAAGGCCACTTTCTCTCTCTCTGGCCACTGTCTCTGAACTAGAAACATACTTGGACATTGTTTTACCCCTGAATTTTTTTTGTTTTTAATTCAATTTTTATTTGTCATGAGAAAATTGAATCACAAACCCTGTATTGTGAACAGAATTTTATTGCAAGCTCAGTATGTCATGTCGTCCCAAGTCGCTGTTGTTAAGTCCCTCAAAGTCATGTCAAAAGAATCATTGTCATGAAACACTTCCAGTACTCTTTCCAGGCATTTATTTTCCTAATCCAAAGACATGTTTTCTGCCTTCAGGTAACTAGATACTGTTGATATGCCCTGGCCACTACTCACACTGTTCCATTTCATGAAGTCTTCCTCAAAATATTGACATCTACCTTTTTGTCTGCGTGTGCAGTAAATTGGCTTACTACTACTAAATGTAGTTTTAAAGTCCGTCATGTAAGATCTTCGCTTTGGCAACATACTGTTGAAGCCTGAGAGAATAAATGAGTCCTTTATTTACTAATTGTTCAAATTGAATTATTTGATATAGTAAAATTTGCTGGGGTTGGAATTTTCATTATCAAATGGGAGGTTAGTTAGTCATGGCAATATACCAGTGTTTTTCAGCAAAGGCGATATCCAAAGTGTATGACAGTTAAAGCCGTTCACCGCAGTAGAAGCAAAACTTATTTGTTATGAAAATCAGATCAACAGCTGTTGTCTGTTGTGATCTTTTTCCTTTTTTTTCTTTAATCACATGACACCTTTTTGCAACTTGTATTTATGTGCATGTTATATTCAGAAATATATGGTAAGTTTACTTCAGTCATCATTGCTTTGCCTCATCTGTGCTATGACAAGAGATAAAATTTGATTAGAGTATGGAACTTTGAAAGGCCATTAGAATGGAAATCCAGTGGATTTCCATTTAACATATTAAAATCATAATTAATTGAAATGTATAATAAATAGGGGCTGTTTCAGTCCTGGTACAGGACAGCATTCTGAAAGTTCTAAGAAGGCACAGCCAAGAGGTGTTCAGTGATTACTTAAGGCAGGGGGTCACCTGTCACATGAACCTGGTTAAGGTGATGTGTGCGGGTGGACTGAGGGTGGAAAATGTAGTGTTAGCCCTGGACCCTGCCTGACAAATGCTCAGAGGAAGGCGTGGCTGCCTACTTTAAAGCGCTACCTCCAGTAACCTGGAAATCCCCTGGCTGGTCTAGGAAGGGCTGCTGTCTCACATTCTGGCCAAACAGCCTTTAACACGCATGTTTAAGGAAAAATAAAGTTTTCTTGGAATGTTCAGTGACTGAGCATGGCCAAACCCCAGCCCAGAAAAGTGCTGCATGGGTTAGTCTAAATGTTACAAAATGTGACGTTCTCTGCTATCCATTTTGTAGAGGTAAAATTTACTGTAAGGAAATTATCCTATTGGTGTGTTGTGCTCATTTTGTTATGGAATAAAACGTCTGCTTCACAGTAAAGTTTTGGATATTGTGTGTAAGTGACATGCCATATATCTCAGTTCTTAACTATGACACAACTTTTGAGCTTTATCTTTACGCTAAATGTTTGGCTCTGGTACAGTTTAACTGGTGTTGTGTAATTGCTGGCCAACGTGAACAGAGGTTTCAGAATGACTGTAGTGTTGTACCACCGCTGTTGCCAGGTTCTGTATTCCCTGAGTCAAAGTGAAACTACAAGATTTCCTCAGCGTATTGAGGAAACATTTAACAAGAGACATTTAACTGGGCTGATGGAAACACGGACCACATTTTTTGGTTATGTGCACAGTCGTCATCGGCTATTACAGTAGCAAATTTTTTCCACCTTCAGGGTGAAAGGAAAAAAAAAACAAATTTCCTTATTTAACCTTATTTTCCAAGAGGAAGTGATCTTCTTAGAAAGAAATGAAAGGATTGTAATGTGTTTGTGGGGCTTGCAGGTCTCCCGTGACTGGGAGTGCATAGACTGGGCCCAGCAGCAACCCGATCTCACAAGGGTGACCATGTGGCAGTTTTGCTGGAGGTGGCCTGCTGGCCTGTCACAACATCTCTTGAAGCAGTGAGGAAAGGAAATGCTGTTTAATGTTCAAGCTTTGAGAAAGTAACCAGTCTGCCATATTATGCGGTTGGTGGTATGAACGCACACCTTGTAAATGTGTTACCAGTATTAAACTCTCAGAGCTGATTGACTTTAAAATTCCATTTGTATGATTAAGATTTGTATTTTATTGTCAGAAGCCATGACTTGTAAATGACGATAAACTGATAAAAGATAAATTATAATCATGTGCTTTTGTATGCTGTTTCAGCCTAGCTGCTAGATGGGATAAAGAATGGAAAGTAACTGGATGTAGCTGAAGCTGTATAAAATGCGACTGGTAGGAGGATAGAATGCTGCTAATAAAGTGAATGCAATAAAAATGCTGGGTTTTTTTGTCTTTTAAATGAGTTTAGTAACTTTTTTGTTGTTAAAGTTGTATTGCAAGAGCTTTATGAAATTGAATGGTCAAATTTTGTAGGTGCGCTGCCTTTTCTGAGATTTAAATATCGTTTGGATATGTGAAGCCATTTGCAGAACACGCATTCCAGTGAGCGTTTTGGTTCTGCTTGGGAGCGGCATCTCGTCTCTCTCAGGCACCCTCCCTCCCTCTCTGCCTCATTGTAAATGTGAAAAAGAAAGCACAGGGTTGGCTCACTGCTTTGAGTTTCATTTTGATATCCGTAACCACTCACTCTTAGGCTGTTTAAGACTGGACCTGTGATAACACCGTTGTGCTCCCCTTCCAGGCAATACCACCTGAGTGCCACACCGGATACACACATGGACATGTTTGACTTCCTCCCTTTCCGTGATCTAGACTTCTCCAGCCTTAACTTCCCCCTCAATGGAGACTTTTCTCAGGTGAGTGGCCTTTTGATGCCACACTGCTGGCCTCTTCCACATCCTATCCTTTCTCTTGTTGCTTTTGTTGTTGGTGTTGGGTTTTTGTTGTTGCTAATAAACATGGAATCCTGCCTTGATCTATTTGTCTTTAATGAGCATGGTGAGAAAATGAGAACTAAATCTGTCAAGTGTATGTAAATCTTAATATCATAATGCTAAGTAAAATTCATACTGCCCTTTAGATATATTAAGTAAAATACACAGTCATTTTTTCCAAAATTTGCTGTAGAAAAAAGATAGTCTCTGAAGTATTTAGCCTTGTGTTCCTTACATTCATATTACTTATCCCTGTTGGCTGCCATGAGGGTTGTAACACCATAATATTCTCTTGTCTTATCTTCCATGCGAGTTGGATGCTTGCTTGTAGTGTCACTGGATGGATAAAAGTAATTGGCATACGTGCAAGAGCAGCTTAACCAAAATGTTTGTGTGGGTTTTTCTAATAAATCAGTGTTAATGGGGAAAACTGTACTGTGGGTGTATCTTTTGCTATTTAGATATGCTAAGACATTGAGATATAGTGGAAAATTTCACTCATGTATTGAAAATGAACTAGCAAACATGTTGTTACTCATTCATTTTCATTTAAGGAAATGTAAGTTAAAATGTGCACACATGGAAATATTTTATGTGTTTAATATCCAAGTTGTGAGTTAACAACATTACAGTTGTTTTGACAGCGTTTATGGCACTGTACAAGTCGATCTGTAATATAATAGTTGCGATCATCTGAGAACTACCAAATAAAGCAAAGAATGTGTTGATTGGCAGGACATGAAGGTAGTCAGCTTTACTGTGAAAGTGGCAGAGGATGCAAACAGACATTCTGCTTGGTGAAGTGACCAGTTAGTGTGTGTCTAGAGTCTCTACTGTACACGACTCCAGTTAGATATTAACTTTCAGGCAAAGTAAAATTATCGCACCAGCTAAAACCAAAAGTAATTTCTCTTTGGTGTGTGCGTGTGTGTGTATACACAATATTTAAATATCTTTTATTGGCCGTTTTACAAAAAAGTGTCTATGCAAATAAACTTAGCTAAACACTAAAATGTGTAACAGTGTTCTCATCAGAATTATAGAAAAAGTTAAATGTAGTTTTGCGTTGGATTTTCAGTGCATGATGTTGACCTATTCATACCACAACAGCACAGAACTGTAATGTTCTGTAATAAAACGAAATTTCAAGCTGCTCTAGGCCATCTTAAGATGTTGAAGTTGTTCATAACTTGTTCAGTTATAACTGACCAGTAGTATGAGCCCTTTTAAAATTTAATTGATAAAAAAATGTTCTACCCCCCTGACTGACTCATGTTTGCTTTGTCACTCTATTTGATAAGTGGTTTATTAGACTAAGAAAAGATCTTTTCAATCTTGCATGTTTATACTGGGTTTAGACAAGTGATTAACAGTATGTCAACAAGGTACATTCAATAGAAGTACAAAACACTGTAGGTGTTAACAGGCTAGGTGGAAGCAGTGTTGAATTTGTGTAAATTCGGTGAATCCACTTAATTAAGCTTTGTCTGTTGTTGTAGCTACTTTGAAGCAGGCTGTTATGTGTTACCCTCTTCTCAAACAGACAGCATTTTGCCTTGCTTGTTGTTAATTAAAAAGATGCATTAATTAATATATGCACTCATGAAGTGCCCTTGCATCAGCCTTTGCTGTTTTTCTTTTTTGGGTCTGTAATGAGTTTTTTTAAATTCAGTAATGTCCCCACTATAGCTCTCTTAAGGTGAATGGTGATAAATGTTTTTTCTTGAATTCTTATTTTATAGCGGCCTGGTGGGTGGCTCAATGGGTAGAGCATCAGGCTGAGGTGCCAGGTGTGTCCTTGAGCAAGACACTCAAAAGCTAGCTCTCCTGGCGCTGAAGAAATGGCTGCTCGCTGTTCCCCCCAAGGGCTGGGTTAAATACGTGGCGGCTTTGTGGCTCAATGGGTAAAACATCAGGCTGGGATGCAGGAGTCTCCTGGTTCAAATCCCAGCCCAGCCGCCAGGTGTGTTGCTGAGCAGCACACTCAGCACTAGCTCATTGTAAAACGTATGTGAAATGTTGTAAGTCACTTTGGATAAAAGCGTCTGCTAAGCTGCCTGTGAACCTGATTCCATTCCCTGCGCATTGTTTATCAGTTGGCTAAGTAACAGTGTCTAGCAGTGGTCGAGCTAGTGGTCCTTAAATGCATTTGCTAAGCAGGGATGTTGGCCGTGCTGTTAATCTGGCATAAGTGGGAACTTGGTCAGCTGGCCCCTGTTATTTGGATGGCAGGTCATCTGAATGGCTTGTGCAAGTGTCATGATGACACCAATGCGTTTGACTCTGTTGTAATCCGAGTCTGTCTGATGGGGTTTCATTTCTTCTTGGTTCATATTCTCCCTTTCACTGCTACCATTTAATTTTTCCTCTCAGTGGGTTCTTTGTCACAGTTTCTGCACTTTGCTACTGTTGGTGACATTGTAGGTGTAGTTTCTACTTTAATATAGATGTACAGATGCTATAAATATTGTATGAATTTGAAACAGATGAATGTTTAGGTTATATTTATGATTCTGACATGTATGTATATTATTTTGTCATCACCCATATTTTGTATATCTTGCTGAGGTAGAAAAAGTTCTGCTGTGTGAACTGAATCTTCTGTAAATTAAACACTTTCTGCAGTGTTTTACCAGCATTTATTTTTATCCAGTAATGCAATTTCTATGGGCATTTATCTTTACCTCTGTACATAATTATTTTACTGTTCTCCTTTCATGTTCCTAATGAGTTAAGAAACATAGATAGGGATAGAAGTGACACCCATCATTTCCATTGGCTGTCAGCTTTCCATTGATGTTTAAAGGTGCCTTTTGATTGAAGAAAAGCAGGCAGTTTGTCCTGTTTTTCCCCTATGCCATGTGAGGGCCACAACTAGAGTCATGGGATCCTGACTCACACCTCCACGCTCTGTGAGCGTGTCCTGTTTCCTCTGCTCTGTCTTCAGCTCAATTACTCATAGACACAATGACGGACAAGCAGGTGGCGATGCCACCAACACGGTGCCAATCTTACCACAGGAGTCTCGTCACTAATTGTGCTGCAGAGTGTGTCCTTGTGTGCCCACGACACTGCCATGGGTGTGTGCATGCATGCCGTCTGCGCCCTCTCATGAGAGGTGATGGTGCCAAGTACATGACCATGTGCTGATCCAGCAGTCTGAATTATTTGTCTGAACACCATCATGTGAAGGCACAGATTACCTCGCTGTGTTAATGTTTTTGTTTTTCTCTTTCTGACTCTTCATCGGTGTCTGAAATGTGCCAGAAAATCTTGTGTCTGTTGTTTCTGAGCATCAAGGTCTATCAGGATATCCTCTTATTGTGAACAAGTGCAATGCAAGCTGTTTACAGGATGTTCATATGTGCAGCACAATAACCTCAAATTTAACCTTAACATGTCTGATATGTTTGTTTGGTGTGTTTTTTTCTTTTATCGTACCTCCACCAAGCTTTGTTATTGGTGTTTGTCTCCAGACTCCCAGTCATCGTGTGTAGCATGGCTGTTGAACATTTTCAGTCCTTATCTACAGTCTGGATTACCACTGTGTGGATTGTGTTATCACAGTGTCTGGGATGTAGCGGGAAACCGATGGCCCCAGAAGGCACGATTTGAATGAGAAGCAGCCGACTGCTCGGATGTGCAGAAGCATAGACTGCCTGCCATTCCGTACTGGATTGATGGGGCTTCACAACACGCTGTTCCCCTTCTGCTGCAAGACAGCTGAAGCCCCCCCAACAACCCCCCACCTGTTTGCTGCTTGGATTGGTTCTATGACTTATTTCTATGTTAGTGCTTTTGAGAACACATTTTTGCCAGTCAGACCACCGGCACCCCAATCTCTCAGAGGAAGCTCAGATAAGGCCCAATTTAGGTAAAGAGTTATGCAGAGGATCAGTAGATTTAAAAGTGACATCAACAAACAGTTCCTGGGAAGTGATGACTGAGATGAATCGGCCGGAGAGAAGAGCTGCGTCCTTTGCTTGACTCACCTACGCATTTTGCGTATTTCCGTTATTGTTGTCAGAAAGCATCTGTTAAATTGGCTGTCAGCAGGAGAACTGATTTCTGCACTTCCATTTAGAATACAACTACAGTTTGTACACAACACTTGCATGTCATTTTTCACTGCTGCTGCCCTGCTGTTCTAGTGCCAGAGAAGCACTGCAGTCAGACATCAGGAATATTAATGGAATTTAGGAAAAGGACAGCTAAGAGTTTTCCAGAGCTTTATAGCCAGTGAGAGGTGGCAGTAATGTTCACTATAATAACTGGAGGAGAAAACAGCAAGGACAGTGGCAGTCACGTGACTTCTATTTGGAAAAGCCATGTTAGCAGTGTAGAGATCAAGAACCAAAATGTGCAACTATCATTTTGTTCAGAATCAGAACTTTACTGTCATTACATAAGTATATGCAACGAAATTAGAGTTCCTCACATCTACAGAGTGCAGAAGTTGGTAAAGAAAGATAAAGCAATAGAAAGTATAAAAGCATAAATAAATAGAATAAAAATATAAAAATAGCATAAACTGACAAAATAAATGTGACGAGGTGCATCTATGTTGTATCCCCCCCATTTCCAAGAGATAATGTTTCAGCTTGCTTACTTGTCTGAAATAAAAACTAGTCCTTGTTCCAGGGAATTTCTACTGGGTAGAATACTGTTATGGTTTCTCCTATATGTAAAATTTTGACGAGTGAAAATGGCATGTGCAACTGTGGTTCACATTGTCTGGTCTAGATTGGGATCAAGTGCAGGTGACCCACCGTGAGCGTATCTAAACCAGACGTTCTTCAGAAACATCCCACGTGCATTTTATTTAACACCATGAATGCCCTGCAAACTGTCCATTTATACCATGCAAGATACCATTCATTTAAACTTTCCATTTATACAGTACACTTAATTTCAAGGTTATAGTAAGACACCATTGGAAGGGAAAGGGAGTCAGGTTTATAGCCAAGTTTGTTTGTCAAATACAAGGAATTTGTTTTCTGCATTTAATCCATCCCCCTGCGGGCAGCAGTGGGCAGGAATTTTCAGCACCTGTGGAGGTAGCACGGAGTGTGGATCTGGGGACAGGCCAGGGGTGGGATTCAAACTGGGAGACTTCTGCATCCCAACCTGATGTCCTGCTCATTGAGCCACCAGGCTGCTTGGTCTAAAAATACCAAGCAAGATTCTTTCCGTGAAGAGCCTGTGCTTTTGCGAGCCTCATGTATAACTTGAATGTTAGTCATTCAGGAAAAATACTCAGTCCCTGCTCTACACTTAATGCTGTTATTTGTGCTCTGAGACGGTACTTTTGTTTTTATGCACCGCAGCTGATGGTGGTTAAAAAAGCTGCACTTGTTGTAAAAAAAAAAAAAATTTAATGCCTTTTCCTCATTACCAATGAAAATTGAAAGCTGTACTATCTGTAAATTCAAGGACACAGTATCATATGCTACCTCACGCTGGTACAAAGTGCTGTCACATACTTTCTGTACTCTGTGTGACAGCAGTTTGTACAAGCTGCCTAATTCTCCGTGAGAGTGTTTTGAAGCCTTGCCGTAGCGTTGTGTGAACTGAGAGGAAGCTTACTCAACTGAGTTTGTAGACCGCCAGTTCCTTTAAGGACAGGCTGCTCGACCCATGGGCCACATGTGGCCCACAAGATGTCTTGTGACCTTGGAGGCGCTGCTTTGCAGCTGTATTTTGCAGTTTTGTTCATTCTATCTCTAAGGTTACAAATGGCCCAATTACAAAAACATTAAGTGAAATCCACACTTACACATCTGTACCTGAAGGTAAAAATACCCTGTTTAACTAAAGGTGCTTTTCCACTGCACCAGATGTAAAACTTTTTGTTTTTCAGTTTTCAGTACCAAAATTGATGGTGTAAACTTTCCATAGGTGTGTGAAATCGGTACGGTCAGTGACTATGCTATTTTGCATATTAATTAAACTGAGATAGTAATAATAATAATATGGTCTGCTATTTTAAACAGATGCTTTCTTGATTTTATGATGTCACGATCTTGCTGAATCTGTTCTTCTGACAAGATGGCCTGGGTCTTTACATACAGTGACAAAGTGAAAAATGAAGAGAAATAATTATATTTACATGGACATATATACATACTTTAATTTCGTTTATTGTTTTGAGTTTGTAGCTATGCTTTTCAAAGTTAGTGATTGTATTTTTGTGTTTGCGAGGCAGGTTATTTGTCTAGCCAGACAGCAATAATCGTGTTTGCAAGTCCCACCCAAAGTACCAAATGCGTCCACAGCTGGTTTGCTACATCGGTACTTGTACTGCACTGGAAATCTATGGATCAAGGAAGAGATCCGCTTTTATTTACAATTAGTTTGGTTCTTGGTGTGGTGGAAAAGGGCTGTAATTTTTCACTTTGAGTGAAGAATAAAAAAAAATGTATATATGATAGTGAAGTATAAAAGAGCACAGAAGCCTCCAGAGCACTTGAAAACCGTTCACTTTCACTGAAGTCAGTAATAGGCTACTGAGTCTCTTGTACCAACGAACAATAGGTGTCACAAAAACGCTTGTTCTATCTCACCATAGAAGTATGTACTGACAACCACACACAGCTCTGTCCATCACCACTGTCATCATTAGTTACGTTACTTAAATGATATATTCTGTTTATCTGGGACTGTGTTGTAATCAGGTCTGGAGTGTGAGGCATATCTACATTTATTTAGCAGATGCTTTTGTTGAAAACAACTTAAAAATGACTAAGCTTGCTTATGACGTAACCCATGACAGAAGTACGCATGAATGTGTATTTTATATTTTGTGTGAAGTTGAGTAGCAAATTGGCAGCACCGTTATCCCCACAGTTGAAATGAGCCCTGGGTTTTAGCAGCAGTTCATCTTGAGCTGTGCACAATCAACATCAACCTCGGCAGGTGTTGCTAGGTTGCCCTGTTGACAGCATGACTGCTCTAGCATGAGTTGAAGTGCTCAGCTATATCCGTGAGCATGAGAAATCCCATTGATCGTTTGAGAAGAGGCGGATGCTCGGTGAGTCATCTTCACAGACGGCCTGGCAGGGTCCACTGGGGGCCTCGTTCCCAAACGCCACGGTTAGCGACTGCGCCTGTCTGGCGCCGGGCCGGGCCCTTAGCAAGGTGCTCAATGCCTCCTGGCCCCTTTGGGCACTTTGGGTTTTTTGTTATTAGTTTTTTTTTTTTTTTTTTTTTAACAGGTGTTCAAATCAGGCTTCACTGCACTCTGAAAGCCCCCACCAATTGAAGTGGTAATCGGGTCTTCATCAAAGCTGAGTACTCATTGAGGCAGTTTTCACTGTGGTGCTAATGGAGCAACAGTCTCCATGTATCTTAAGAGCTTTGTTTGGGAAAAGAGTTGCTGAAGATGTAAAATAGCAGCTTTCCTTGTGCTTTTGGCAGGACTTGTGTAGATACCATGGAAAGAACACAGTTGGCAGCCTGTCCCAGAAAGTTTGTGCCAACAGTCGGGCTGATCAGTTTGTAAGCAGAAGTTTGTTTTTCAGTTGAGCAAAATATGACAGGCTGCTTTATAGAGCGTGTCAGTTCCATAGAAGTGCAAAACGAGCCACAAAAGTACTGGCTCAGATGGTCTGACAAAATAAAGTTAACAGGGAGGCACATTCTGTGTCTGAAATATGTATTCCCATCAGGAAGAAGCTAAATATCATTACCTACAACTTATAGTTTCAATAAACACAAACGATTTTAAAGGGATCCTTGCTCAACATGTCCAAAAGCAGAGAAGAGAATCAGCATGCCCCACTGTTTATACTACTAATGCGGTTGGGTTACACCATGTTCAGAAAAATGGGCCTGACTGCCAGTAATTTCAGTCACTTACCAACGAAAGCATCATTTCCTGAAAGCTCCTCCCATGCCCCTGTCTCCCCTCCCCTCCCCGACTCACCGCAGTCAGCATGAACGGACTAACCGAGTTCAGCATGAGCAAATCTCTATGCAAATGTTGGCCACTCCTCCAGCAGCAGGAAGCGTCCCGCCGACCTGTTGTGCGAGTCTCCGTCTGTTTGCTGTGCGCTGGCAAGTGCGGAGCGAGAGGGAAGCTTGTCTCTGGACGTTCCACAGCTGTGAGGGGCGGCCCGGCCTCCAGCACACGGAAGCACCCAGCGCTCGCTCACTCACTCGCACACAGACACGCACGCGCTCTCACACGCACACGCGCCGAGATTAGTTGGGTTCCCGGCAGCGCTTGGACTCATGTCTCGGATGCAGCTCTGGAATAAACTTTTTGCTCAGCTGGGACTGCGGCTTCTTAAGGTACTCTGCTTTCTCTATACCACCCCCCCACCCCCCTCCCTGATCCATGTGTGGACAGCAATA